>BMAV01005017.1:36636-80149 GCA_019973955.1 Trichonephila inaurata madagascariensis
TGCAACTTTTTCTGGGTGTTTTTTTTCCACGAACTGTGAAACTCTCTCCCACATTCCTAAGATCCTACCGAACCGAACCGGACTCGTATCTCGCTCGTAACTAAAAGCAAAAAATCACTTGCTCGTCGGCTCGTATCTCGAAAAACTCGTATGTTGGGGCACTCGTATGTCGAGGTACCACTGTATTAGAAACTGCGATGGATATTTTAATTTTGGATGCTAATTTTATATCGGAGTGCTACGCGCCAAGTTGTTTATATTCGCCAAGATGGGCAATATCTTTACAATATGGTTACCTTGATATTTTTATCGTGTAGTAATGTGGTCGCCAAGGGGATGACTCATAATAGAAAATTTGTTTCTTTTCGCGGTAACCCTTTTAATTACAGACGATTTTAATTCGATTACTTAAAAAAATTTAACCATTTTCATAGCAATTATTCTTCAGTCTTCTATCGTATTTTGTGCTATTTTCGAATATGGATATTTTTAATATCATTGGTGAGCATCAGGATACTTTTTTTTAAAGAATATGAGGACTGTGCTTTTAGTTATTGCACATTTCCACTTTAATTTTACTTTTGTTTGATGAAATTCATTACAGGAACTCGCAGTTTTTGGAATATTGCAAGTTATCAGGAATTATTAATTGGTATTCCTTATTATTTTCAATACATATTATGTGATTCTATGTATAATATAATTATATAATGCAATTATTATATATAATTATTAAATTATATTATATTAATTGATATTGGTCAGTTTTAATGAATGAAACATATATTTATATAAAATATATTTCAAAGCAGTTCTTTAAAGTTATTTTCCTGATTTGTTACAGCTAGGCTGCCATCTTGGATTCCATCTGTATATAATCCGCGGATTATGTGTTAAAAAAGTTTCAAATTTCGTTGTGCGTATTATACGCCGCCGCGGATTATCTGAGAAAAAACATTCTAGATCAGAAAAGCTAACAATAAAGTTTTGAAAGAAATGCCGTTTATGCTTTATAAAATAAATAATAGATGGCGCTTTCATGACTCGGCTGACGTAATTCAACCATAACTAGTTTTTGTCCAATTACATTCAAGAACGAATTCGGTTCCTCGGAAGGAAAAAACGGTTACTAGTCGCTGGCGCCATTTCCAATTTTCTCTTGATTAGAGCTATTACGTTCTTTGAAAGTTTTCATCATGTTGAAGCGAAAGCATGTAAATTACACTGCAAACTTCAAGTTCAAAGCTATAGAGAAGGCTACCAAAGTCGGGAAGCTGCAAGGTTTTTCAATGTTGACGAATCGAATATTCGTTTGCGGAGAAAAAACAAGACCAAACTTCGAAAATTGTGATCGACGTTAAAGAGCCAAACATCCTGGAAAACCCCACTGGCCAGAATTAGAGGAAGAAATAAATAAATGGATTTTAAAAGAAAGAGACAATGGGAAAGCAGTATCGATCTTAATTTTTTTGCTGTTAAGTTGCTAAATTAAAAAAAAGAAAGATTTTTCCGCGTGTAAAATGTTTTGTTTAACAACTCAAAACATAGATGGCAGTAGCAAAGAATATTTTTGTTTTATTGAGATTATCGTAAAAAATATTATCATACATGTTTAAAAAGACGTTTCATAATAAATTTTGTTTTCTGTACAATTTCTTACTTCTATTTTTAATTATATTGTGTATTTTTTATCTTATGTGACACTCATTATCGGCAGTTTATATTTTGGATTATTCGCCGTAAAAACTGCCGTGGATTATACATTTTTTTTTTACTCGGAAAAAAGGCTTTGCGGATAATACGCCGCTGTGGATTATATACAGGAAAATACGGTAACTCAACATCAAGCACTGCTTGGCACAATTTTTCCTCAGCACCAAACAGCGCTTGAGGTGTAGCATTCAGATATCAAATTAGCTGTTGTTTCTTATGCCACCTGATCTCGACTGCATCAGATCCCGGTCCACGAAATCCATCATGGCAAGGGGTTAGATGTATGCCTGTCGTTAGTCATAGCCTTGAGCACCCATACAAGTGACAGTACGAGTTAGCTCGGTTCTACCCCAATTTTGAGGGAGAACACCCTGGGAAAGGGTCAGGGGGCTCCCACCTCTCTTCCATTCTACCAGCCTCACGAGAGGACTTTTGGCTCGAAGGCTATTTAGGTGCCACAAAGGCACTACACATTTACAAACATTCATGTCTTCTCCGGGATTCGAACCCAGGCCCTACGAGACAGCAGTCAGCGTCACTAACCAATATACTGGATGGATGACCCTAATTTTGAACCATAGTCAAGTGACAAAGACAACATCAGAGAGGGGCTTCCATACCTTGCTAACTTCAGGACTCCGAACTGAGAGATTTACATGTATCAGCCCTTCAACAGTGTTCCTGGGGCTCAAACTCATGACACACCGACCATGACTTCTACGCTAATGTGGGCATGTATATAATTATTTGATGCATTCTGTGATTAAAGATAACTCTGTCAACCACTTTTATCATTTGGAGAAAGCTAATGAGATGGCTGTAACTTATAAGGAAGAAGTTTTCTAATTGGAATCCTTGAGTTCATTAAGAGTATCTTCGTAGCAAGAATGGAGTTTTATGTTTAAAATAAATGGCTTAACTCTGAAGACCACCATCAAGAGAATCATTTTAACTTATTTCTTCAAAATGAATTAATTGTAAAGGGCAGCAGCCCTGCATAAGTAGTTGATTAATTATATTTTTCTTTATCTTTTTAGAAATTCCTTTACAAATTCTTGGCTTAGACAAAACAGTTTTATTCGGATTCAAAGATGTAAAAATCTTTAGTGATACTTATAAGAAAATGAGTTTTCTTAGTTATGATAATCTTATTAAATTTGGTTGTGACAATATCTGGTTTTATTTGCAAAAAGCATCTCCACTGAAACATTTTCCTACAAAACAGTTTTGGAGCAGACTATATTTAAATTATCAATTCATTGCATTTTTATATATTTAAGACTTCTTACACATTAAGAAACTTTAACTACAATCTTTCCCTAGTATAAAGCTATCTCAATATTAAACTATAATTTATTCCTTTAATTCAATAACTCTGGTAGTGTTATATTTTCTTTTTAAATATTCATATAAAATTTAAACTGAAAAGTTTCACAGTAATAGTTGCCCTAAGAAATGTCAAATGCAAAATTAAAAAAAGATTTACAAAACATTCTTATTCTCTTATATGCATAACTAAATGTTTTAAGTGATTAAATACTCAATTTTAATTTTTAAATGGAAAATAAGTCCTATTTATATAAAAAATATAAATGAAATCTTTGCTTAATGTTTTATTTTTACAATAACAATTTGAAACAACAAAGAATCTTCATTTAAAATACAAAATTTAAGTTGAAAATCAACAAAGTACAAAAAAATTACTAAAAATTCTGATAAAATTTACAAAGAATCACATTTTAAAATAAATACGAGTATCTATATTACACACCAGTAAAAAGTCTCACTTTTAAACAAAAATATCCCTTTAAATTTCTTCAACCAGTTTTCCTGTAGAAGAAAGAGACAAAATGAGTTGTGTATAATAATGTAAAAAAAAATCAACATATGCTTTAACCACTTGCGCTGGCAAAAAAAAAAAATCACTGACGTGTATACCATAACGGTCCAGTATAACTCGCTGGGAGGTGTCACGCAGTGTGCGATGCCTCAGAGAAATCGGAAAAAGATTTATACTTTCTTGTTAACCTAGAACTTTTTATAGTCGGCTTCGGAGTGGAAAAGTTATTCCATCAAAGTCACTATCACTACCATTGTGTTTTCTTTTTCTATTTGTCGAAATGATGTCGTTAACATCACTTTTGCTTTCCATTTTAGAATGCGGGTTAAATATTTATAACTGTACGCTATGTAGCGCATTGATGATCTGTACTCTGACAGCAATTCCACCTGACGTGTCAAGAACATCGTTTTTGTTTCTGTAACAGCGCAAGTGGTTAATTTACCTCTTCCTTATTTTAATAACCCAGCCTTTCATGTATAGTAACATAGAACTACCACAATCCATTAGAGATAAATGTTTGTAATTCTAAATCTTATGCGAGATGTACATTGGGATCCAAAAGCTAAGTAAAGTAGGGCAACTGTAGAAATAAAAGTGTTAAAATGAAACAGAAAATCCTGGTATTGCACGTACATAATTTATTGATATTAATCAATTGTGTATATGAAATATTTTTTTGGTAGTGGCATAATAGGACAATGAGAGGGGTCATTGGGAATACTGCTATAGTGATATGCATGTCTAATCAACGAGTTCAAACTAATTTCAACTGCCACAAAAATATTAATTACATCTGAAAGATGAAAAATCAATTTGTTTTGTAAGGTAGAACCATTGGAATATTAGAAAGCAAATAACAGACAGACCAGTGTCACAAGTAACGATGTGTAGCACAAATGAGTAATAATAATTAGACAAGACCAATTTTAGTCTGTATTTATTTGGTATAACAAGGTAACATGTGCTATTAGAACTGGAAAATTGATTTCCAGGCAAACAGTTACTGAAAGACTCAGGAAAAAAATTAACTTGTATACTATAACTTAACTCAGTGGCGCGGCAGCTCATGATGGCCAAGGCCTACTGTGTCCAACTCAGTGTACACAACCATGGGCCCTGAGCAGATGTTCCTGTCAGATGGTCAGTCTGATGCAAAAACCTTAGTGTTAAGTTCCCAAGCAAGCTTAGTACTCATTTTATTGACCCACTGAAGGGATGAAAGGCTGAGTCAATCACTGGGCTGGACTTTTATACTATACGACCAGTTATTATTTTGCAAAAGATCCCTGTTTTGATGAAATTGGAACTATAACAGATAACGGCATGATGTAATGTTTTCTGATGAATTATGAAGTAACTTACAGAATGATTCTCATCCTAGCATAGTCTGGAGTGAACACTGAATGCATTACCACTATCATCATAGCATCACAGAATAAGATCAGCACCCCAATGATAGCATTTAGGTGTGAGTAGACATAATATATCTGGACAGAAGGACCTTCACGTTTTTAGAGTTGAAACTTTGACTATTTTATTGCTAGACAATTATGATTTCTGAACACACAACAAACAGGTTACATTTTGCTTCTTGACAACCATTTTTTCCCTATGAGACAAGTATACAAGGAACCCATTTCTGAATTAATGCCTCCATTATTCAAGAAATGGATGGTTAGAGATTAATTTCATTTATAATTTCAACAATATTTAATGTTTCATCCAGTTCTGAAAAGACATTCTTTTTTATCTACAAGTTATAATGTATAATGCAGTGTGCAGGCAAAATGCTAATTTTGACCAACACATTTCACCTCAACATAATTTTTGACAGTCAAGTTTTGCTTGAGGAATCATTTGTACATATTTCAAGCACGGCTAGTTGTTGCACTTAATAAGTCAAGGGGGAAAAAAGTTCGTACTCTTTACTAAATGGAAAAAATAATAAACGTTTTGTTACTTCAATCAATTGATTTAAAAAATTGAATATATATGCTATTTGTTATATGTGTGTGTGGTTTTCACATAATTTTTTTGTACCTTCAGTTTTGTATAAATTTCAGTGCCTATATTCAATTACTTATGAATGTGAGAAATATTTTTTTTAAGTCTCTACATAGCTTGCATTCCAAAAACTTCTTCATAGATTTGTCATATGAAAAAAAAAAAGTTGAAATAAGAACTATTTAATAAGGACAAATCTTTAACACAATTTAAAAAAAATAAAAATATTCTTGTCTATTTTCAAGAATTCTTTGAAAATATTCAAATGGTTTTATTGTGAAACTTGGATATTTTAGTTGAAAGCATCATTTGAATTTCTGAAGTTTAAAGGTATCAATGGATAAATTCTTGTGATACACAACACAAAGCAACCACAAATCTACTCCTACTAGGTTCAAGAAAAAAATTAAAATAACTTTTTTTGAGGTTTTATTTATTGACTTTTTTTTCACCTATTACTTAATTGTGTCTAATGAGAAAGAAATGTACGGAAGCTATGATTCATAATTAAGAGAAGTTTACATTCAATATTGTTAATATTATTACTGATTACCTCATCTTTTGTATTAATAGAGAAATGGAAAGTATTCTTTTGTTTTTTTCATCAAGGTTTCATTTTATCCAAACAAAAGAAACAATAGTTATTAAAATTGAACTATTTTATGCCATTAAAAACTAAGGAAAAACACAGTTTAAAATATATCAACCTAAAAGGGCTTATCATCAAATAAAACAAAGAATCAAATAAAAAACCTGTATGTGTGAAGTGAAATGACTTTTATAACGTTCAAAACATTACTGAAGCCCCTTCACACACAGAATTGTTTCCCCCTCTTATTTTAGTACATTGCATAAATTTAATACTATATAAAGGTAAGGAAACACACAAGAATTTCCTTAAAATATTAACTTTGTATTTTAACTATAGTTGACTTTTGATAATTCGAAGTTGAAGAGACCAATGGAAAACTTCGAATAATCAAGAGTTTGAATTATCAAGAGATTGTAGGAAAAAACTCCCAAAATTCAAAAAGAGAATTTTTTTTTAAGTACATATAATAACACATTTAAATTTGAAACTATGTAATAAAGCAACTATTGTACATATGAATGAAATTGTTTTAAAGTATTTTTAAAAAAATACATATTGTACAATATAAATATATAAATATTATCCTGTATTAAAAGAATACATACTGTACATAATTTTTTTAGACGAAAAAATCTTATCTTTTCTTGCTTTATGGCATTTTAATCTAACTTTGTCAACAGACTTTTCTAGAATAAAATGAAGCCTGAAAAGCATTTGTATCAACATGATTTTGAAGGAAAAAGTTGTGTAGATTGTTTAGTGATACTTTAAGCTTCTGTCAGAATTTTTGGAGTCAACTCCAATGTTCATCAAACGTTACACGCTCAAAATGTTATCACGTTTTTCGAACGTTCTAGGTTACAGGGGAGGCACGCAGAGACAATACAATACAAAATATGCAAACTCCAACCTGTTTGCTACAGGACACTACATGACAGTGAGTGTTTGAATTGTTGAGAATTTTATAAGATCACTTCAAATTATCGCGTGTTGTATTCTGGCCCCCCAACCACAGATTTTACTTCAAAATATGGAGCGTTAGTTCAAAATATCAAGAGTTTTTCTAGGGGCTGAGTATATACTTCAAATTAGCGAGAGTCAACTGTATTGGTAAAATTTAAAAGATGTAAAGAATTATCAGATTTTTCTGCACATTTAATTTTTTTTATAAGTTATTAGTGGTTCAAAGATTAATTTGTTAGTGACTGCTGACTTGAGATGATTAAATTTGACTGCTTTGCAACTCAAAAGCAAATGTATATTTTCTTTGATCTTAATAATGAAGTAAAATAAAAAGCAAGTTATTATTTCTAAGCAACATTGTTTACTAAATAAATATTAAATCTAAACTTTAAAAATTCAGTCAGAAAATAATGTAGTAGTTTTTTACAATTATAAATAGTCTACAGGATATGTTGAGCATAAATGTACAAATTCAAACAAAAAATTTGATTGTATGGGAATAGAATGAGAAGTGACACTGTAACATGAATGAATTATTAGTTTTTTTTACAATTAAGTGTAAAATGCTGAAAGTAGAAAAAGGACAAAAAATATGTATGCATTTTATTTATTCATCTTCCTAGCTTAACATCAGCTTTTCCAAGTAAAACTGGAATTTGGACTAATTTTCCTCAAAAATACCATTTTTTAAAGAAAATGCTCATCATGAAAATGATGATAAATATTATCTTGTAAATTCTGCAAATTAAAAGTTCCATGTTATATTACTACAACAAAGCAAATTTTTCTATATAATAATGTATTCAATGTTAACATATTGTTTTCCCAGAGATAACAATCAGATTATCTGGTTCAATGTGATTAAGAGTTTTGATTAGTATGCAGGTAACTAATTTTGATATAAATGAATATCATATTTACTCTAATCTAAGCAGCACTTTTTTTCCAATATTAAAACTACTGAAAACCAAGTATGGCTTAGAACCGAATTTTAGGAGAAAATGTCAGATGGGGCAATTAGAGCAATTACGGGTGCTAAACTATTTTTCATTTTCCACAAAGACTTGCTGACAATTTGAGGTGCAGCTTAGATTCGAGTAAATACTGTTTCTAAAAAACAATTTTATTTAAAGTTACAAAAATATTAAAATATTGCATCTTATATAATTATATAAATTAGAAAAATACAATAATTTCATAATACCCGTGTTTGATGATAAAAATTAAACTAAAAATTATTTAACAAAAGTACACTATTAATATTTTTAAAATGTGAAAATTTGATAATAGAATTTGAAAATTTTTCTAGAAGTTAATTTCAGTGTAATAATGAGTTATGAATTGAAGCCTCGATAAAAAATGTCTTAATATTATACAATGTTATAAAACCCAAATTTTTTTAAAAAAGTTTCTTATAACAATGCTTTTAATTTTGAAAGTGCTATTTAGTATAAATAAGTTAAAAAAATACATACACTATCTTTGAAGGATGAACATTACTTTCAGATGCAGTCCGCTAAAATGCAGAACACATAAAATAAATTTGTTAAACTGATTAGCCAATTGTCATAAAAGTTTTACCAAACATTACTTATTTTGCAAGAAAATTAAAAGATTTAAAAAAAAATATTTAAGATGCTGAAGTAATATATATTTTTTGAAATGTATTAAATATAAAATATTACATTGAAAATTACTACTATATATTTGAAAATTACCATCAAATTCAAGAAAAAAAAATCACAAACAGTTATTTGTTTTAAAGATAACACGCTTATTTAAAATTTAACTTTAGTTTTGATGTATTTTATTTCCAACTTATTTTGCTTATATCCTTAAAACTACTTCTCCCAAAAATTAATACCATATTTATTCTAATCTCAACAGTAATTCCCCAACCCCCTATGTTGATGCTACTGAAAATCAGGTGTGGCTTATTATCAAAGGCTGAAAAATTCTTTGGATTGGGAAATTTAACATGATACTGATGGTTAGAACAATTACAGGTTCATGTACATAAAATTTAGTTAGTCGCATTTTCTTATACTTAAAGTTCAAAATTTTTAACAATCCCTATCAAATTTTAACACACACACACAAACAAACAGTAGCATAATAGAGAACATTTGGGCCCCCCTGCAAAAGTTTTGTGCCCCCAAGCTGGATTTTACAATGGGTAGGTACTTGACGGCAGTCAGGCTTTGGGCCTCTTAGAGCCCCGCCCCCCCCCCCCGCATCATGGGGGTGTACGTTAGGCAAGGTTAGGTGTAAACAAATCTTCATTTCTAAGTTCAAACAGAAGAAATGAAGTTATAATTTGTAATGTAATTATTCATATTTATCACATGTTTAAAACTTACTAGAAGTAATACATAGATTTCTTCATAAAATTTATATCTGATTTTCATAATTATTAGTTTTTGACAAATGATAAATTTTACATATCCAATAATACTAATTTTCTTTTAAATTTTATGAAAAAAGAACTATGACTACTTTGATAAGATTTTAAAATATGTAAAACAAATATGCCATTGATAGTTGTATATCCATAAGTATAATATATTTGCACTAATTTATAACATTTTTATAATTACTCTAATATTGATAGAAACAGTATTGGGAAGTTCTAATATGATATATAAAATGTATTTTTAAAAAAGTAAAATTTCCATTAAATTTGTTAAAAAATTAATAAAACTAGCTAATCTCTCAAAAATTTTTTAATGTAATCCTGACCCAAAACTTTTGCAAATTGTTTGAATATCGCATAAAGTAGGAATGCTTGGTACAGAAGGAAAAGTGAAGAAATAATGAAATTTTTAAAGAATGTTTTCTACCATAATATTAATTTATAGAAAAATGAAAATGACTTTTTCAATTCTGTGGGAGAGAGATAAGAGCATGGATATAAAAATGCTTTTCGACAGTTAACATAAGTACTTTTAGAAATATGCACAATGCAGACATATATTTTGCAAATAAAAAATATTTACCTTCGAAAACGGAAAAGGTGGCATGTTTTCTTTTTCAAAAATCTTTGCAGCATCTCGAATTGATGGTTCCATATTTCTTACAAGAAAATCTGAAAGTTTATATTTAGTTGGGTAAAAATATACAGGAATGAAAGGAAAAAGAAAAAAAAGAATGATTATTGCAAACTTTATTATTACTTCGAAAATTTATATTTTTGTAATAATTGAAATTGTTTACACATAATTATGTTTTACATTTGTTTAACTTTTAAGAAATCATGTAAAAATTTCCAGAAAATGAATTTATAGCTGTAAATTATCTAAAACAATATAAACAAAATTTTTAAAGCTAACTTATTTAGTTAGAAACAGACCTTTTGACCTATTTTGTCATTAAAAAAATATAATTTCTTAGTTAAAATATTTGAGAAATAGGGGAGGGAAAAAAACTGAATTTTTTTAAATGTTTCAAGATGTGTACTTCCTGTTTTGCAATTTCTTTCTTTAAAACAACAACAACAACAAAAAGGTTCAGTTATATATAATTACATTAATATGCAAGGTAAAAAGAATCAAATAATATAAGAATCAATTTTGAATGGAAAACGATGATTAATAGTATTTCTACTTATGAGAAAACTGCAAAATACAATATTGAAAAAAAATTAATAGCATTGATATAGCCAATCAAGAATATTCATTTGAAGTCAACAGTATAAATTATAATGCAAGAAAATGTAAGTAAATAAAAAATTTCATGCAGTTTTTTTTTTTAAAAAAAGAAAAACCAAGAAAAAAAAAAATATTTTTTTTTTCAAACAGATGTATTACAGTAGGTTTGATACATTGAAGTTATTCATAAGCTAAAGGTAAAAAAAAGAGGAGGAAATACATATCATTAAAAAGTAGAACCAAAAGCTCTCAAAATGAATTCAAAATAGTATTAAAAAAAGTTTCATATACAATAAATTACATACAAACAAGTCTCTGGATAATAAGTCTGGTCAGGTGGGATAAGTAATAGCAACAAAATATTGCAAAAACATGAGTATAAAATATTAAATTAACTTATTACTTTTTAAACAGTTTACAAAATAAAAATTTTTTATACTAACTAGAACTGGATCTTGTTTTTAGAAACCTTGTTTCAGATGGTATTTCAAGAGTAGATTTAGATTTAGGCATCTTTAAGATTGATGGGACAGTTGGTACAGATGCTACATTGATGTCAGATACAGGTTGGTTTATGCCATCTCCAACAAAGTCCCAATCATCAGAATTTAAAATTTCTCTCAGTTGTCTAAACTTTTCATCAGTAATACACATTTTACATTCTAGTTCAGCTTGTTTCTCAGCTAGGCGTTTTGTCTTGTAAGAAAAATATATAAAAGCAAAATAAAAAACTTGAAATTTAATGGTTTGAGCATTTAACTTTTATTAGATAACACATTTAGTGAATTTTAAAAGATAAAATACTTTTTTTTACCTAGTTGTTTAAATATTCTCTAAATAGTCAAACAGAAAAGATGCATTAGAGCAAGCATAAAGAAAAGAACGCTTACATTATCAACTGAGGGTACCAACAATCCAACTCCATTAAAGAAATATTATAAAATTAAGTATTAAACCAACATAATAGCATAGTTCTAATGCTTATATTATACTTTGATGAGTAGTGTAATAAATATATTTCATATTGTAGAAAATTTGAATAGAATTATTTTGTGAGTATTTTTCTACATAGATTAGTTCATTTTAGAAATTAACTAAATAATGATTAAAGATAGCATTTTACCAATAACTCTTTCATTTTTAAAAGAAGCATTTTTTTTAATGCATTGAAAAGGCATGAATTTTGTAATTTGGTTTCAAAGTATCGAGGGACAAGTGTTTAACAAATAATTTGCTTCAAATAGTAAATAAATAATTTGCAACTTTCATTATCAAACACATACTTAATGTATTTGATAATATAATTTTTTCAGCATCCCTTCCATTTTATATGATAAAAGTGCAAGATCCATGCAATGGATTACAAAACTTATAAGCACACCGCTAAATTGTGTAATGTATAGATGCTAAATCGAGAAAATTTTAATAAACATTGTGGGAATATTTTTATGTACAAAAAAAACATTAGAAAAAAATGGAATAATGATTACTAATTTTTTTTTATAAGGAATGAATACTTTCACAAACATGTTTTGAAATATGTACATATGGGTCCCAATTTTACACAACACACACACGCTTTCTTCTATCTCTTAAAAAGGGGTCCTCACTATATATGTATAAGTCATATTAGATTTAAAGTTCAAACTTGTTAAACAAAATATTTAGAGCTTGTTTGCACAAATAAAAATATTTAATACACAACAAGTATTGAATAAATAGATATTGAAAATATATTTTAAGATTGATTACATTATTCTAAGAAGTTATATTAATTGATGAATCATTTTCTGCTAATAAAAAAAGTATCAGTAATCTTTCTAGCTTTTTTGAAATGTCCTATGTAATTTATCAATAGTATCCTTTAATTACATTTCGTAGTTCTGAAATATGTCAGAGTTTTCGAAAACTCTCATATAAAGAGTTTCAATAATTTGAAGGCTGTAAATACTGTGGACTTAAAATAATCTGTATAATAGATTAATCAAAATATGTTACAATGCTCATTTTTATATAATATATTTTAAAGAAAAACGGACAAAAATTTATAAGACTGAAGTATATATGATAGCTTTCATACTTACAAAACTACATCGTTAAAAAGGGAAAAAGAATTAAAATGCTCAAATATCATTAGATAAACATTTTAAGCCCAAATAACTAGTAGAAGTTATGGAGTGTCAAGGATTATTTTATACAATCAGCAGACAGTATTAGATCAAGAACTAAAACTAATCAAAAATCAAATTAATATAACTACACTCATCTTTATTATCAAAAGAGTTCAAGTGAAATCAGGAATGGGAAAATTATATCTGTCAATTCCATATACTATATTTTGCAATACTTTTACTGATATAATACCTTGCCATTTTTAAGGTAATGAATGCATTTCATATTAAGTAGCAGTGAAGTCTTTTTTTTGAAAAATTCACAAATAAATTTTAAAAATGAATTTTAAATTAAGCAACTATATAGTCCTGAAAGTTAAAAATTAAATTCTGATGCAATTCAAGTAAGAGCTAATAAATTATTTTATGTATCTAATACATCTGTTAAAATCCAAATATTAAAGAAATTTACCATTATTCGTCTCATTCGTTCCTTCTCAGTGGCTACTTTTTCTTGCATTTTTATTTTATAATTTTCAACTTCTTTTCTTTGATCATGAAGGAGTTTATTTGCATTTTGAAGCTAAAATTAAAATTCAACCCATTTAAATATACAATCATAGCTTGTACATATTAAATACAAATACTACTTTATTTGAAATTTTGTTATGAATGAATTTTACCCAAAATGATGTATTTAAGAGGTGGAATGAAATACTTTAATCCAAAAATATTTCTACTGTATATATAACATTGAAACCCAGTGGCTAAATGGATAGTGCATTTATCTTCCGCACCACAGGTCCGAGGTTCAAACCCTGGTCTGGGCAAGGTTGACTCAGCCTTTCATCCCTTCAGTGGGTCGATAAACATGCACCAAGCTTGTTTGGGAACAACACTGGGGGTTTCATGTCAGAGTGACCACCTGACTGGAGCATCTGCTCATGCACTTCAGGGCCTAAGGTCCCATATACTGAGTAGGGCATAGTAGGCCTTGGCCCTCATGGGCTGTTGCACCCCCGAGTTAAATTATATATAACATTGTTTAAAGAGAATTGCAAAAAAATTAACATTCATCAAGAATACTTTAACCAATTTTTGGAGCTGTAATTATTTAGAAATTGGAGATATTTTATTTTTTGCTTCTATTATGAAACATATTCATTATAGATCACGATATTGATAAATAGAGCTTTATAAGAATGCAATTCATGAAAAGAAAGTATAATTACAATACAATCACAACACATCATGAATACATATGTGTATATACACTGCTGGAATTTAAAAATTGAATTACTAGGAAGAAAAATTAAACTTTACTTATTGTATATATACAGCAAAGTAGGAAGAATACACTGATTAAATTTATAGGAAATTTAGGGTACATAGTTTAAAATTAATACACACAAAGCTACTGTTTTTAATAGATAAACAAATACTCAGGCATCAAGTTTAACTAGAACTGGTCAACAGAGACTGGCAAGTCATTCCATGTTGCTTCAAGTCTATGGCACACTTTATAAATTGTAAAGCTGGAACAGCAGTGGTAACCCAATCTCATTAGCTCAGCACATTAAATGATGTTTTCAATAAGTGAGAGATTCAGAAAACATACTGCTAATTTACACTTGAACACTTTGTGCAAAGGTAGGTCAGAACATGTCAGGAAACATGCAGATCTTGCCTTATTTTGTTGAAAGATGTCTTTAACCCTCTCACTGTGCAGTGCTACCTTTGCTATGTGTTATTTGCCCATGGAAATCACGGGATATGCAGTGAGAGGGTTAAGGCCTCAACACATGCTAGTAGTTGTTTTTCCTTATACGTGAGACATAACATGATCTTCTCAGAAACAACCAATGTTCCAAAACCATTTCTGAATGAGAAATCTGCTCATAAATTTCCTTTTATACTGAGTTTGTAATTTTTTTTCTGTCTAGTGTGTCATTTGCGCTTAGATGCCAATTATTTGTATACACCCAGCATTTTCCTTTCAAGTACATTTGATGTTTGTATCATTCCTCTTTCATGGTGTTGCAATTCTAATGGCCAGATGTGTTACATTAGAAAAAGAAAAGTCTATGTGAGGTACAGCTATTATATTAAAAAAATAGAACTCTTTGCACAGAAGACAATTTTAAAAGAGTGAGTGCATTTGTAATTTTATCTCATGAGCAAATGATGATATTCAAGTGTATTTTACCTTTCATGCACTATGTAAGAACTTTGAAAAATTCAATTTAATTTCAATCAAATGCTCACTACAAACATTTGTTAAAACTATTTTGTTAAAGTTTCTCTTTAATATATTTTAATATAGAACATGATCATTTTTATGATTATTTTAAAATCAGAAATCATGGAATGAATTAAACTTTAAAATCTGAAATTGGAATAACAAAAGTGAAAATGAAGACATTAAATAACAATTAAAGATTTAGTAAATTACTAAGATTAATTTTGCAAAATAATAGAATAACCAAGGGTTATTCACACATTTCCTGATTTTTTTTTGCACTTAAAACATATAGTAATCTAGATGAGATCCTTTAAAGTTTATATTTGAAATATTGACTGAACACATTCTGTATATAATCTATTCATTAAAAATTATCAGATTCAAAAAATTTAATTAAAAAACACCTTTACATGCTGGAAATAAAATTCTAAAAAATGAAACATTAATTAAAAGTATATTTTTACAATAGTCTCTTGCAAAATAAATAAATAATAATAATAAAAGAAAATGAACTGTTAATTATGATTAACTCCTTTCCCTTAAATTAATTGGAAATGGACTTATATAATTTCCTAAATTCTCTTGTGTAGAAATATAATAAAAGGGTCGCAACATAACTAATTTGTATTAAAAAAACTTAAATATAAAAGGAAAAAGAAAACTTCAAAGTGGAAAAAACACAATTTACAAGAGCTACAGGAAGAAAGAAAGGGTTGTCTAAAAAAATACATAAAAAAAAATAATTAAAAAAAAAATTAAACAAAATTGTAAATTGAAATTTTGTTAAATCTAAAGTAATATACTTTATACAACACACAAGTACCAACTTTTTTATAACATGCTGAATTAAATAAGCATTTTTTGTTTATCTTTGTTACTTATGCCACCTGATTGACAGTAACATCAGATCAAGATCTGTGAAATTCATCTCAGCAAAGGACTGCATGTACACCTGTCGTTAGCAATGGCTTTCAGCATCATACAGGTAGGTCGGATGGGTGGAGTTATTTGTAAAAAAATAGTTAGAATAATCAAATCAATATAAAAACCTGTGACTTGGTATTTTCTAATTCTTCTTGACAATCTAAAAGCTGTTTTTCCAACATCAGATTATCTTGTTCAGAAGCAATCAATTTATTCTCTAAACTTTGCACTTTCATATTTCGAGCTTCAAAATTTTGTTTTAATACAGTTTTCTCCTATAAAGAAGTTCTCAATAATATTTTTAAAAGGTTTGAAACTATACGCAGTATAAATATATCCATGTTTAACATTTAAAAAATATTTAGGATTTCACTTGCATTATCATAGGTTTATTTTAAACTTAATGAACCACAAATCATTATTCTTTTTTATGTTAATAAAAGTTAAAAAACGAGTCAGTAAATAAAATGAAACATTACATACTTTAAACGATTACTTTTGTCAACGAGGTGAAATTCATCAGTTATATTTTTTTATTCAGATAAAATTTGAAAACTTAAAAACAATTCATAATAAATGTGAAAAAAAACCATGTTTTCATTATTACCCCTGTTAATCTCTCAAATATCCACGATGCCTATTTCAGATGCCAAATAATTGAATATCATAATCTAGCATATATATATATGGTAATCATTTTAACTACAATTAAAGTAGTGACTGTTTTAGATTTTTGTACAGAGCATTATTTTTAGTACATTGAAAATTTCAGACTTAATATTTGTATGAAGTTATTAATAATAACCTCATACAAACAGGCTTTCCTAGTAACTAACTTCAAGAGAGTATACATGTGTTAAGTTAAATTATATATATAACTCATAAAATATAAAAAATATTAAGATTTGTTATTGTAAAGAATAATTCCTCAATTCAAAAGAAAAAAAATGAATAATTTTACTTTAGATATTTAGATTTGGATAAAGATTTGTTTAATGTGTTCCTATTAAAGCAGTGAGTCTTAGTTTTAGGACAAATTATATGTTACCTAGCAATTTTTTTCTATGTAAAATTATATAATTTTTTTCATTGTTGCAGAAGAACGAGTAACATGTTTCAGCATAAAAATAAATGACTGACAGGTTTTTAATTGCATGTCCCATTTAAAATTATAAAGCTCATTAACTACACATATACTATGATCATAAATTACTTCCCATACATATCAATGAAATAGTATCTTTTATATTTGAAATTTCATAAGAATTTTACAGGATGTAAATTAATTTATTTTGAAAATAATTTTGAACACAAATATTTTTAAAGAAAAAAGTAAATTTGGTATGACATTTTACTGCATGAGTTTATTTTATAATTTTTTCATATATTTTATTCCAGTGAAGCATTTCAAACTATAATTAAAGCATATTTTTTTTTATAAATTGTCATTTATGTAACAAAAATGTATAAAAAGTCCCGAGTTTGTACAAAAATTTCGGTGCACCAAAAATTATGCATAAGTTGAAAAATATTTATATAGAAATATTTAAGCAAAACATGTTTCTACAAATTATACATTTAAATGAAAAATCACATGAAAGATTTTTATTTTTATGAACTAAGTTGCAATAAAAAATTGATTATATTCTAAATTGATGTTTTTTGAGGTTGAATATTAATAATTTAGCATATGTGTGTGCTAGTGTTTCAACAACCTTAAAATCCAAGAATTATTTAAGAAAAATTATAAATAACAGCTTTTATATAATAAATGATTTAAATTAAAAAAAATTTGATAAATAGAAAAGAGTGTATTAACATTATTTGAAATGAAACAAGTATAGAATGCAAAAAATTCATTCAAATATATATATATGTTTAGTTCATAGTAAACAGAAGAAACTTTCAGCTTGACAAAAAGTTTTTTCATTATTTAAAAGATATTAAGAGATAAGATCATATGAAGATAATCTTCTGGAGACAAACATACAAGTTTCTAAATTTTTCTTCCAAAAGTTTAATTTAGTGTGGAAAAGTTTCACTAATAATCAAATTAGTAACTCATTTTTTAAATAAAATAAGTCATAGAGCACAGAATATATAATCAGCTTGAATGCTATAACTTGTGCAAAATATGCATTTCAAAGAAATCGAAGAATAAAATTAGTTCATTCTCAAATGGTAGATTAATAGTAATTTCAAATATTAATGAATACAAACCTCTTTCAACTTAGAATTTTCATTGTCAATAGCCAATAAGTTTTTTCTAAATTCATCAGCTATTAAAAAAGAAATGAATTTTTTTTTTAAATAGGCATATATGTGGTTAATTTTCCTACTTATAAATTTTTGTACACATTTAAAACATTAATATGTAAAAAAAAAATTATCAACATATAATTTTATGTTGTATACATATTAATTTGCTATAAGCTTTATCAAACCATTTAACAAAAGGTACAGTTACTTTTTCACACATAGATTCATTGGAATTTTCAAAACTATTTATGCAGTCAAAATTTTTGAAAATAATATAAATAAGTTTCAAGCGAATGCCTCAATGAGAAAATATCAGGTACTTATGTATTATGGCAAAAATGGCCAACGTTCAAGATAACTTGCCAAGTTGCCCATTTTGCATATGTTGTATGTCCTGAATTGGTGATCATATGCTTTGTTTCATAGTGTCACCAATAGGTTACGATAATATGCAAGTACTAAATGTCATTTGTAAGTCTTTCTTAAAACCAGCAATATTTTATAGTTTCTTCTTTGAGTGAAAATATAATAAACTTTTTATAATTAGAAGCCAAATTTGACTTTTATTGCAGTTTAAACCTACAATATATGCATAAACTAAAGCATACAAATAACTGAACATATAAGTGGAACATAAGATTATTCAGTGAATAATTAAAGCCCATTTAAATTGTTTTAGACAATATGTAATAAACTTCCTGAAAAATTATACAAAAATGTAATGTTTTGAAATGCAATACAATGAAGTCGGGGAAAACTAAACTAATAATTTATTAACATTAAAATTTATAAAAAATTTTAAAATTTCTTCCATTGAATCAAGTTATGGTATTTGAATGAAACAAACAATAAATTAATAAACTAATTATTTTTTAAAATTATACTGAGATATAGAAACATACAATTTATTTTATTGTACATAAAATCGATAACTTAATATAATTTTGTTATTTTCGCTTTCTTTTAAAGTAGGAAAACTTAATATTACATTGATCATTTGAGAGTGAAAAGAAGTAAACTCTTTCAAACTTACTTTTATTCTGTAAATCCTTTATTAAAATGTTTCTGCGAGTTTGTCGATTACAAAGAAAGTCTATAAAATTCAGGTAATCTGATTCATCAGCAAAAACATTCTAAAATAAAGTAAAAATAAATATTTTAATATAAAATGAATATCTGTAATCTTACACTCAAGTTTGAAAATAGAGATTATGTAACAGAAACATCGCATTTCAATGCGTTTCAGTATACAGTCAGACTTCCATTAACGATCCTCTATATTGCGAATTTTTCTATATAGAGAAATTTTCCTAGAACCAAGAACATTTCAAGATTTTCTTTGTAAAATAACCTCCAGGAATAGTGAAGTGCATTTTCTATATAACAAGTTTTTCACTTGTGATTCAATTTTTTCTCCCTATTTTTGAAGTATTTCTGTACATTTCAAGTTCTTCTCTTTTCATTTTATGGTGGTCATAAATCTTGAACTGGTTTTATTAGGCGCCTAACTCGTCGAGAGCAATAGAATTCTGGGAATTTCATCCAAGTGCAACCTTTAATTCCTCCTTGTCCAGTTCACTGGAAACATCTTCAATATCTCCTTTCACCCCCAGTGGAGTCTTGTGTCCTTGAAATAGGCTCTGTTCATTTGTACTATTGATCAGTGGTATTGGTAAATTCGTTTCTTATAGCTCGAAAATGTCAAAACTTAAGTGCTTGAGCATCAAAGTAAAAAATTTAATCCTTCAGGAAGTTGATAAAGGCGTCAAGAAACTTTTCTTGCAGTTTTTCTTTTTTTTAAAGGTAAGATATTATTATAGATATTATTAATATATATTAATTTACAAAAAGGTGTGAATAATTACTTTTTAAATATATAGTGTTTATGAATTAAAAATTTGTTTTATGTGGTTTATAAAGAAAACTGAAAGGAGAACCTCTATATAATGAATTTTCCAAATAACTAACTTTTTCAGGATTTAGTGACTTCATTATATAGAGGTCAGACTGTACTTACATTTTAAATGTATCTTAAAATTGAAAGTTCAAGAACCTATATATGAAACAGCATAATATAATTAATTTAACTATTTTAAAGTTTTGTTTATATTAACAAAAGTTTGTTATTGTTCAGATTTTTCATAAATTATGTACAGCAATTCTAGATTTTAAATAAAAAAGATACAAGGTCAAATAAATATATTGGATAATCACTTTATTCAAGCAGTTTGTCAGCTTCTATTTTTAATGTATTACTTTTTTTGTAGCAGGTTAAAAAAAATGTTTCAAACATTAACAGTGAGAAAGAAAAACCTACATTAAAATTAGGAAATGAAGGACCTAATGAATACACTGTAGGAGGAAGGATCTCAACCACTGAAACTGCAAAGAAAGAAACAACTTAGCATAAAAGAAACAAAATATGATTTATTTACAATCAAAATCTGTCACAGATAGGATAAATCTCTTCATTACCATTTTCAAAAGATTGTATGATTTAAAGTTTTTCCTAATTTTGTGTTAGAGGAAAATTTATTTAATTTTTAATGCTTGATTGTCTACTTTTCTACCTGCCCCTTCTTATAATACATACATATTAGCTGTTACCCACCCGCTTTGTTGAATATTTTGTAATGTTGTACATCTATATTGTTAAGTTATTCAAGACTTGGATTATACTGAAAAACATTATGACTATTACCTCTTAATTTTAAAAAACAATATTTTCATTTC
Organism: Trichonephila inaurata madagascariensis; assembly: GCA_019973955.1. Lineage (NCBI taxonomy): Eukaryota > Metazoa > Arthropoda > Arachnida > Araneae > Nephilidae > Trichonephila > Trichonephila inaurata. The sequence goes on from BMAV01005017.1 coordinate 57,668, forward strand.
TGCAAAGGAAGTACTTTTTATACTCCTATAAATCTCTCCTTGAAGCAGATTTTCACAAACCCTATTATTAGACTCCTTCTATTCAATAAAAGAAGCATGCTTACCAAATTTCAAGTTTAGTCTAACAGTTCTGGTGATTTTGTGATGAGGGAGTTACATTTCTCTTTACTTTCATATATGTCAAGCATTAAAAATTCCCTCATTTAGCCGTATTGTTAATAAAATTAAATAATTGCATCTCACATTTGAATATTTTCCTTTTTCTAAAAATAAAATTCTAAGTAAATAATGAAAACATAACTAAATTCCTAACAATTACATAGTATTGAGTACTGTACAATTAAGTATAATATTAAAATGTATTAATGAATTCAATGTATAATGAACTCTAACATTGGTAAGCAGAATCGTGGTTTAATATAATAGCTCAAATATTGAAATTTGTCTTGTTTACACAGTGTATCAAACACAGGGGCGTAGCTACCACCGTATCAATGATACGGGACCCTAAAGCTACAGGGGCCACATCAAGTGTAATAACAGTCCCACTAACAGGGCCCCCATATCTAAAAAAGAGCACCCAAGGAATTTTGATACCGGGCCCCCTGAGGGCTAGCAACGCCAGTGATCAAACACTTCTTTGTTTTAAATGCTATGCATTAGCTTAATTTTTTAAAAATTGTCCGAAAGTAAACAAAAACACACACACACAATTCAATGCAAATATAAAAATATTAAAACTTCACTATTAAATAAAATATTTTTAAGATTAAAAGCTGACATACTTCCTTCTTCCTTTGACTTTTTGATAGCTTCACGGTATAATTTACCTCGACCAGGAGTCAGACCTACATGAAGAGGAGTTGACACTGAACGTGAAATTACAACATCTTGTGTCATTTCAGCAAATTTCATGACATGCTAAAAACATTTTCAAAAATAAAACTGCCTTACAATTTTACAATGAAACCACACTTAAAAATAAAATAGGAACTAGAATCCCTTCACATATTGATTTGCTGAGTAAAAAACTAAACTGGAGTATAAAATACATTAATTAATACTGAAGTGTTTAATCTAATAATTTTGGCTGAGTGAAGTAACTTGCTTTCATCTTTCAAAATCTGCAAAACTATAAAATCTTAAAAAACTATAGTTTCTGTAATCATCGACTCTTTAGAAAATTATAAAATCCAATAGTAATGTTACCAAATCTTAAAATAATTATTTACTGCTGTAGTAAAGACAATTAAGACTATAAATGATTTTTTCAAACATACATGCTATCTGGTATTGTTGAAAGAATATTAGAAGAAAATGATTAATCTTTAATTACACTATAAGATTAAGTTGAACCTTTTGCTATCGATAATTCCATTAGAAATTAATTTGATTCATAATCACATTTTTGTGATGGTTTAAAGATTTCCCCTTCACAAAATAAATGTAAAATTGATTTTTTAAACTAGAGTTTGAATGATTTGAAAAATTTTGGCTATGCAGAATGTTTTACAGAAAATGCAAAAATATACAGTAAAAGTGGCAGTTCTCTTAATTTTAAACTAACCAGATGAAATAATTGTGACAATTAATTCATTTTTTGAATTGCCTAGTTCAATTTAACTGTGGAACAGTTCTTATTATCCCACAATTTTCATACCTTCTCAATGGTGCTGCTGTTGTTGAGCACCATGCAGATGGCAGTACGATTTGGTTCAGTTCCACCCCAATTTTGAGGGATCAGGACTTTGGAGGTGATCAGGGGCTTCCCACCTCTTATCCCCTTCCACCAACCCCACAAGAGGACTTGCAGTTTGACGGTTATTTAGAGTAACCCCATGCTGCATAGGCACTATACATTTACAAACATCCATGCCTTTTTCAGAATTCAAACCCACAGCCCCTACAATACAACAGTCAGCATCACTAACCACTATACTGGATGGTAAAATATTTTACCATTGAATTGTAATACAATTCACATCACTTTGGCTATAGGGTTATTTACTTTAATGAGTTATTTACCCATCCTACAAAAATGCAGTTCATTTCTTCCATAGCAATACTTTTAACCACCACACATTCTAAAACTTTTGAAAGGATCACCAGGAGTATATACAGCTAAGAAACACAGAAAAACTATTTTCATACATCTGAATACAAAAGAGTGTAGAATTCCAATCTTCTATAAATCACTTACCACTGTCTCATCAAAATATTCTGCTTGTGGATTTACACACACAATCATTCTAACTTTCCCTTTTCCTTCGAAAAATGATTTGAATAAATGAGTAAGCTTACTTTCTCGATAAGGAACTTTCTATGAAAGGGGATAAAATTATTAATTCTGTTTATTATTAAACTATATTTAATAAATTATTTTAAAAAATACATTTAACAGAAATTTTAAAGGCAATTAAAACTTTTCCAATTTCTGTAAAGTTAACTATTAAAATATACTAAACAAAATTGTCTTCAGAAAAACAAGCAATTTTTAAAGGAAAGACACTTGAATTTGATATGTACTTGAATGAAACATGCTGTACAATATTAAAAAGAGATGATTATACTAATTATGACAAAATTATATGAAACTATTTAATATATTTTTCTTGAAAGAAAAAATAAAGTATTTGCGTAAATTTTTTAAATAAAAATTGAATATAAAATACAAAACTAATGAAAAATACAGAAATGAATATTCTACATAAAATTAAATTGAATAGTTTTTTTAATATGGCATTTAATTCAATGAAGTGTTATCAGCTTATTGGAGCCCATCTTCTCTGCTGAGACCTTCATCTCCTGTAGTTGTAAATTGAGGATTGAACTTTAAGATAAAATAGTGCATTTAGGTAGATTAAGGTGTTAAAAATTAAAAAAAACAATAAAGTTAAAAGGATTGCCTTTTATATAGCAAAATATTATAGACAATGAATTTAAATTGATGGAGTTGACTATTGTCTTTGTTAATTGCGTGATGTTAAGATTTTTTTTATTTTTAATAGTTTACTGTGCCAACCAAATCATAGCTCTGTTACCAGAAACTAATCAATGACCCACAGGCTAATACAGAGCCAGTAGATTGTTGCTGGAAGAACCGCTGGCAATTTGTCCACTGTCTTCTAATGTTGCGATACAAAACAGAAATTAGATTAATAGTGAGCAACAGCAAGCTAATGCACTTCTGCTTAAGATAACAGATGAGAGACTGAATGATCAGTAATGAGAAATTCTCTTATAAGCAGTCGATTGGGAAGGCAGGGTCAAGAAAGGAGATCGAAAAGTGGGTCATTTCAACCAAAATCCTGGACAAGCAAGGTTGCCGGATGGGCGCTGAAAGTTGAAAGCAAGGAAAATGGAAACATGAATTAAAATAGTGTGGCTACTAGAGTGCAAAGTATTAAACTATTGTTTTAGCTAGAGGAGGAGGTGGTTTGTGTGTGTGTGTGTGGGGCGGCGACTTAGCTGCCTGAAGCAGAGACCACTTCGTCTTATATGCATATTTTTGTTTACTATTGAGGTTTGTAAGCAATGTGTAATTAAGGGATTTAGATGAAATTCTGTTGATCTAAAAATGTTTCAAAGCACTTAGTGATGCAATCTCCAATAGGTTCCATATTCAAGTCATACCATAATACACTGTTTCTAATACATCAGGGCACATATGTAATGATTTTTAGGATTTTATTTTGAACTTGTTGAACTTTTTTTTAATGATGGTTGGGGAGTGCTGTGAGCCAGTGAAGTTTGTATGTAACTTTGCGAGAATTCATGCCTGGCTAAGCAAGGAGTTATTGTAAACTGAGTAAAAATTTTAGTGTGGAAGAAATTTTGTGTTGGAAGGAAGGCATTTAATTCAAGGTAAAAAGCGTTGTTATTTTTGTATTTAATAATGGAAAATAAATTATTACTTAACTGTATAAGCAGTGAAATAAAAGATTTTCAAAGTACTTCATGTATGTACTTCCTGTCCAGTAATGAATTTTGATTATCAATCAGTTGATGATACCATAAATATCTAATTTATAAATTTGATCCGATCGGGAACTTAAGCAAAGGTTATAAAAGTAGACATATAAAAACATTCCTTCAATTAATGAGTTACAGTTAACTTACACAAAACAATAACATTTAATAAATTAAGATGCAAGGTTAAACTCGTAAGATCTGTGACCCTTGAAGGTAGGTTATGTAATGCAATTTATCTTGCTTGTCTTTTAAATTGTATAATCTAATGCAAAAGATCATCTGCACATTATGGAAATTAATTATAATTATTAAATAGGTTTCCATAAAATGCAAACAACCTTCTGCACTAAAAAAAATTGGTTTTACCATATACAGTAAAAAATTATTGTAAATTTCATTCCCAAAGGGGCAAAATTCTTCTTTGAGACAACACATGCCCTATTTCATAAAATTTTTAAAACTAATACAAATAAATGTTACGAGTTGACCCTTCTATGATGGTTTGATTTAAATTTAATGAATTCTTATATTTATATATGAGGAATTTATTGCTAACATTTTTTGCAATGCTTTTATATTTCTATATATTAAAAAACATTTCCCCCAGAAAGTTATGTATTATTGTATACAATACTTTAAACTCATACACTTTCTAAAATTTAAAAAAATGACACCATAAGGAAGTTTAGAGAAAAAAAATACAGAAATTTAAGTATCAATATAATTTTTAATTCAACCTACCTTATTAATTCCTAATGTCTGAGATTCTCGCACACATTCAATGCAATTTCTTAGTGCCATGAGTGAAGCATTTATATTACCTAAAAAAAAAGCTTTAGAGTTTGCGGAAAAAAATTCAAAACTCAATTTAATGCTCTGAAAACTGAGGACACTATACATTGCTCACTATACATTAAACTACATAGTCAGAAAACTTTTCAATTAACATATTTTTTAAAAGATATTCGATTAAATGGTACTGGCATACTATCGCAATAATGCCAACATTCAAGATAACTTGCCAAGTTGGCAACTTTCGCATGTGTTGTACACACAGAATTGGCAACCATGTGCTTTGTTTCACATAATGTAGCCAATACGGTTGCAATTATACACAAGTGCCAATGAAATTGCTTTATTTTACTATTATTTATGATACAGCACTTTTTATGAGTAGAAAATATGATAGAGTTTCAATTGTCTTCCAAAAATATTCGCCATTCCTACCTGCCTTCCAAATTAACATTTCCCATTTAAAAAAAATACCTACAAAAAAGCTTAAAAATGTCTCCTGCAGTTTCATTTTCAAATGATCATAGTTTTCAATAATTTTTTAATATAATTCAAAAAGATGAGCTATGTTCTTTCATATTTTAAAGTTCATTTGATAGTATTAATAGAAAATAATCCATTTCATTCATTTTAGCAAATTTAAGTTTTCACTGACTGCTCATTAATAAAAACAGTAAGATTTACCTGCTTCCCGTAGTTTTTGGCCAGTACTTTTAGTTCGTACACAGCGCTCACTACCAGCTAGATCAACTAGTGATAACTGACTAATAGTTATAAACTCCTTATTCTGAAATTAAAGTTTAATATTGAGATGTGTCACAGAATAAATCATCACATGAAAAAAAAATGTAACAAATATACCTAATTTGTAATGCTTTCAAATATGAATTTAATTATTTTTTTTTATTTTTTTTTCAAGAATATTTTTAAAAATATTAGAAATTAATTAAATTTTTTGTTTTAAGTAGAAGTAAATATATTAGACTACAAGAAAAAACAAATTACTTAAGATAAGAATTATATTTATAAATCAGAAAATTTTCAATTGATGAAAATTATGGATTCCCCTGATACTTTTAAGCATACTTCCCTATTTACTAAAGCTTTTGTTCCTAGAATACTTTTACACAGATTATGGCTCTAAAACTCAAGAGTGATTAAAACCTTAAATGCATTTAGAAACTCAATAAAATTTTCTAATATAACAAGAGTTTCTTGTAAATAGTCTAACAGCATTATTCTTTGAGACCTTAAATGGTTGGAAGTGAAAATTAATTGTGATGGCAAATTCTGAATTGTATTCAAAGAAGCAAGTATATGCACAAAAATTATAAGCACATAAGCTAAATTTAAAAAAACATACAGAAAAATATTTACACTTGAATATTCAAGAAAAGATTCAATTAAAGCAATAATACAACCAGCTTTCAGTTCTTAGGACTGAAAAGTAATCCTTATAATACCTTATTTAAGTATGCTGTAATTTTTATCCAATTATTACATGTTGTAAAATAATTTTTTACAAAAGCAATAAAATTTGAACATACTAATAAAATTTCAGCTCCTTGTGGATCGAGTGGAGCTTGAACAACTCGTATAGTAAAAATACTATGACTACGACTAGATTCTGTATTAAGAGCTGTATTGGATACCCTTCGCCGCATTTGACCCTTATAAAATAGATCCAAAGCTTCCTCCACAGTTTTTACTTCATTTTCTGTCACTCCAAATACATACATATTGTGTGCTGCATCTTCACGTAACATTTTGGAATTGAAATTCCTAAAGCCAGAAAAAGATGTAAATGTTTCATCAAAGAATATTTGAAAAAATATTAATAAATTTATATTATTGGGGGGGGGGGTGCGAATGTTATTTGATGGCACTTTAAAAATACATGATACAAAAATAATGCATAAATGGAAATTGATTTCAAGAAAAATACTTAAACTTAATTTGAATTGGTTTTATGGGACAAGTAGCACCAAATGCTCATTAACTTAAGGAGAGGGGAAAAAAGCCCACCAATGGTGATTAAACTAAATACAAGAAAAAAGGAGGGAGAGAATACAATGACAAAAAAAAAGAGTTTGAAAATAATGAAAAATTGCTAGAATATCTTAGAAGTACATTGCCAGTGTTTACTGAAATGTATCAAATCTCTAGGAAGGAAAAAATGTAACTCCCATTCCTCAAGGTATTTTTCAACTGCAATGCATTAATTACTTCTTTATAAAAAAAATAATGCTAAAATAATTTCTAAGAATCCTTTATCCATCTGCTTATGTACTTTAATTAAATTAAACAATTAAAATTAAAAAAAAAACAAAAAAACAGAAAGATGCATTTTTAGCTAAATATAGAAAGAACTTAAGTTTCATAACCTTCAAAATATCAAGTGATTGTGCATTATAATTATGCATTACTATAAAGTAAGAGTTCTGTATATAATAAAAATAAAATTACATACGTTTTCTTTCTTGCATCAGTAGACAATTCTTCCAGAAGATCATAAATGTAGTTATTGTATATTTCAACATAGGAAATGAATATAGCAAAATTTACATCAGGAGGAAGTTGAGAAATGACGTTATTATCAGGAAATCTTTCTATTGATTTTTCTCTAAAATAAAATTTTTGAAAATGAAATTCTGTATCATGAATTCAGTTTTAAATGAAAATAATACAATACTATTTGGTTACCAATATTTCAGTAAAATTAATAACCAGTTAAAAATGCTTCATGTTCAACATTGCCTTATTTATAAACCAATGACCAGTTAAAATAGAAATTAGCTTTGAGGACAGATATAAAAATAATTACATTCCTTACATACCGAGTAAAACTTCGATTTTTAGCTATTAAAAAATATATAAATTTCCTTTATTGCAGTAGTATAAAATTTTTCTGCAAGATTAGATATAATTTTCAAATTGAGTAATTATAATCTAATAAAGAAATCTGATTAGGAAATTGTACAATTCAGAAACATATAAAATTAAAAGTTTGTAAATTTAAAAATTCCTTTACACATTTGTTATTTACTCTACAACACTTGGTTATATGAGAATCGAGTAAATCCTATTAAACATTTATAATACTTCAAAATATTATTTTATATTGAAAATTATAGAATTATCATAGTAATAAAGTATGTTTTACAGCTGATAAATAAATTTAAACAAAATTAGTGAAAATTATATAATTTTTCATTTATTCTCTTATGAAGTAAAATAGTTGTGATCTGTAGATATTGTAAAAAAAAATACATGCAATAGTATTTTCTGAAATATTTTAAGGAATTTAACACCTATTGCTAATACTTTTCCTGTTTCAAGGGGCTGTAAAACCGGCCCCCCCCCCCCCAGGGAGAAGCCAATTGATTGTATAAAAAACTAATTTTTTTTCTTAAATGTTGAAAGCAGTTAAAAAAATTTCACCTCCTCAAAAAAATAATTTAAGAGTTGAATCAGGATAACAAAGCAGATCAGTACAATGATTTTCATCAATGCAATAATAATAGAATATAAAAAAGAATTAAGAAATATTTGGATATTACATTTTTATTTAAAATTATAAAATTTCATTCTTTAAAAAAAAAAAAAAAAATAGGCTGATTAATAAACACCTGCGAGGAGTTTTCATTAGATTTTTGTTAAACATGCGCATCTCTCTTTGATGATCAAGTTTTGCATCAGAAATACTTTGACTTTCAAATGCATTCATTTTATCTGGTTTAAATACCTAAAATGAAATGTCAAACAGTACATATTAAAGAAATAAATATTTCCTTTACATGGGTTTTAATATAATTCATTACAATAGACTAAAATTATTCAAATTCTTGGAATTGATTTTAAGATTTTACATATAACTATTTGAAAAGGAATGATAGCCCTTTGGATTTAATACACTACTTTTATAAATTGTAAAAAAAAAAAATAAATAAAAAAAAATGATGCTTAAAATTTTTTTTTTCAGACATTTTTAAAACAAATCTAAGCAATATAGTTAGGATCACATAAATATATGCAATTAATTTTCTTAAACCTTTTTTTTTTCTTCCAAGATTTAGTTTTTATATCATAATTCTGAAACACAGTTCATTAACCCTCCAAGCGGTCTGCACGTAAAATTCTGCCATTCCAGAGATGCTTTTTCTGCCTTCAAGCAAGATTCCCAAAAGCGGCCGAGCTGCATTCTTAAAAATACGGCTCAACCGCTTTTGAGAACCCCACCTGAAAGCAAAAAAATATGCTTAGAGGGTTAATTTATAAGTAATATCCATTTAAACTAATTAAACTTCTTTTAGTTGATCCATTGTTTTAAAAATCTGTTTAATTTCTTTCTTTTTTATTATATGAAAAACAACAATCAATTAAAAGAATTGAAGAAATTTCAAAAATATATAAAATAAATTATGTTTTAAACATTTATTTTTCTTGTCTTTCCATTAAATTTAGTGAGATTACTGTATTGTACATGAAGAGTAAGGCTATAAATGACCAGTATAATCTAATATATTACATTTACTTTCAAACTTTACAAAATCTCATATTAACGTAGTAGTCTTACAGTTTGGGTGAGTGAATGAATAATAACGTCACATTATTCAGCTACTCGAGGGCTTTTGGCGATGAACCTCGAAATTTTGAACCATAGTCAAGTGACAAGGATGACACCTGAGCTGGCACCCCCTCTCCTAACTTCAAAACAACACTAACACAAGAGGATGTTTGAGCCTCAACAGATTTAACGTGCATCACTCCCCCTACACGGTGGGTCTTCAGCGGTACTAGGCTCAAACTCATGACACAGCAGTCACAAGTCTGTTAACCACTAGACTACAGGAGCCATGTCTTACAGTCTGGTGAAAAGACACTTGTCTATCTTTTGCTATTCACATACCACATTACACTGACATTCATTGGATGCAAAATCTTAAGGGGACATGGTACGATTTACGCAAAAATTTTTAATTTAAGGATTTTTAATATTTTTTTGGTTGCCTCCTATGTATGTATACTATGTTAAACATATTTTGTGCTCAAAATTTCATAAAAAGCTAGCCATGTAATTTTTTAAGGAAAAAACTTGAAATTTTTGAAGTGATTTTAAAATGCTACTCCTCCTACAAAAATTGACGTACAAGCATGAAATTTGATTTACAAGTAAGTCAAACTATGTATAATAGAAGTTGGTATGGGTTTTGCGTTAACGTGATTGGTATTCTTACAATACTTTTTATGAATGTTTATTGAAAATTCCTTAAAAAATGTACAAATTCTGAGTTTAACTATTTTTAAAAAAATAAATATTACTTTGATTCAAAAATGCATACCAACTTTTGTTACATGTACTATTGGGAATAGGTAAAAAAAAAATTCAAAGCATTAGGCGCAATAGAAAAAAAGCCTTAGCATTTTAAATGAAGGCAAAATAGTTATTTTATCTTTCTGAGATACAGCAATTTAAAGTTTTGATTTGCAATAGGGATGTGAATAAAAACGAACGTAAAAGCTATCATAATTCTGCGTTTTTTTAAGTTTAGAGCTTTCAAATTTTGTGAGGTTATAGAAAAGTATATAAAGAAAAATTTAAACTAAAAAAATTATATTTGATTTTTTGATCGATTTTGGTCAATTGAATCGTACTGTGTCCCCTTAAAAATTACATTACTCGGTAAGTCTTAAAAATTATATCAAAATTTTTCCTGGCACTCATAGATGATCTAGGAATTCAACCATTATTGCTTTATTGTACTTTGGTTAGTTGATACTAAGGTATGCAGTGTGATTTGAAGACTGTTTATTTGATAGAGTAGTATGCAGAAAATGTCCCTTTACATTTAAATGCAATAATGAATAAAAAGCCAAGCTTAACTGATCAAGCTACAAATGAAGTATCAAACATTTCAAAATTAAAGAAATAATTCACATTAATTGGAAATAAATTATTGTAATATTCATGGGAAATGTATGCAAGTAGGCATTACTTTAATTAAAATTATCTATTTATATAGTATTTTAGTTATTTACCTTGTACTGAATTTTTGCTCTCGATGTAAAAACAATGAATTGACTGAAAAGAGATACAATCTTTTTTGAAAAACAGATTTTATTAATATAAATTAAAATTATGGGTTTCTAACCTTAAGGCTGTCTTTACCAAATGTACGAGAGCCAGCACTAAACACAAAGCACACTTTCAGACAGAAAAATGGTTCAACTTTCATGAAAATTTGCTACATTGCATTTCATACATTTGTTTATAATATAGGAGTTTTTTTTATATATAAAATTACAAAATATTACATAAATAGTTCAATTTTTCTTTTAACAAGAGAAAGCTCATTCAGCATTACAGCATAGGAGAAAAAAATACAAAGCACATTTTATACTAGCAAGAATGGGTCGACTCAAATAAAATTGAGTAGTGTAATAAAATATACTCCTCTCAATAAGATAGAGAAGCCAAAATATAATATAAATGCAGGAATTTTTTTTTTTATCTGGAAAAATATTCCATATCTAGGTCTCATTCTTTAACGTTACATGGAGATAGCCAACAGAAGCTTTATTTCTGTAATCTATATTTTTCGTCTCGATTATTTAAAGGAAAAGAAAATTAGTGACAGAAAATTAAATTCTTACAAATTTTGCTGCTTGGCAGTCTTTAATGCTATTAAAGATTACGTCCAAGCTCCTAGGAAGCAATCCACCATCTTGAGGTGATCCAGTCATTGTATATGTTTTTCCAGATGAAGTGATCCCATAAGTAAATATCAAGCCTAATAAGATATATAGAATTTAAAAAAAAAAGATCTCTAATGCATATATTCTATCCTTTAATATTTAAAAATATACATACCATTACCACCATATAAAACATCTTCAACAAGAGGAAGACAGACTCGATCAAATAATTCCTTTTGAGAAGCTCCAGCATTAAATACTTCTTTAAAAGAATAGTGAACCTAAAAAAAATATATATATTTGAGGTACTTGAAACACGAATAACATTTTTTCCCCATTTTCTAACCTTTATTTTTCATTTTTTTACTTTCCTTATTCTACTTTCAAATCTTTCATATTTTTTTACTTGCAACAGTAAAGATGCCTTTAATCCAAATGAATTTACAATCTTTGAATTTACAATTTGCATGCATTAAATATACTGCACAAAGCATGATATTTGCAGATGAATGCTTTATGCTTAATTTCATGGAATGAGTGAGTTGTATTAACGTTGCACTATAAAGCCGCATGAGGGCTATTGTGATGGACATCGTAAATTTGAACCATGGTCAAGTGACGAGGATGACACTTGAGCTGGCACCCCCTCTCCTAGCTTCCACACCACACCAATGGAAGAACTTGGAGCCTAGACTGATTGAATGTACAGTGGCATCCTCTACACGGCAGGTCTTCAGCAGCACTAGCTTGAACTCAGTACATTTCATGGAATAGGCAACAATTCTAACAATTTCATATTTTTTTTTTACATTAGAAAATAACTTAAATAGTTGAACATTTATACCTGTAATTACATCTGGCATATGTTTCAAGTTTTAATTTAAGTTCATATAAAGACTAATGCTAAATTAAAACTAATTTAATTAAAAATAAAATGGCACTTCTCCCATTTTCAGGTGCGGGTGATAAAGTCACCATAATGATACAACCAATACTAAATGGAAACTTCCTGCTAGTAAAATTTTACCAGTACATTTTAAAAATAAGTAGCGGATTTTTCTTAAAAGTAACATCTTTTTGCTAAATATGTCAAAAATATATGAAAAACCAATGAAAATTTTGATTTTAACTAAAACAGTTGTGTATACTGTGTGTTATTACCAATTAAGACTGCCTGGTGAAAAATTGGTGCCCACAAAATGGAAAAATACCAATAAAATTTATAAAGAGGATACTTGCGTATTATCACAACATTGCCAATGTTCAAGATAACTCACCAAGTTGGCAACCCCAATTTTGCATGTCATACGCACTGAATTAGCAACCATGTGTTACGTTTCATGTAACACATGTTTCATCAATACAATTGCAATAATACATAAGTACTGAAAGAAAAATTTAAAAAAATAAAACAAGGTTTAAAAATCATACCTCTTTAACAGTTCTTGCATTCAAAGGAATTTCAGGAGGAAACAAAATAACAGTGTTCTTATTTTCAGCTTTGAGACACACAGGTTCATTATCACATTCCAGAGGACGTATTCTACAGTATACTCCAATGGGATCCTGTACCACACATAGTCTGTAAAACAACACACAGAACTTTTTCTATTTATATATTAACGTTTTTATTTTAAATAAAAAATATTTTATTAAATAATAGCCTTTTATTTAAAAATAATTATATGTTCTTTTTCATATAACGGCCTTAGAGTTAAAATACAGAGTAAATTTGCTTTTTAATTATAAAATATATATCATTAATAGAGAAAAATATTTATAGTAAAATCCGGCATATAACGTGCAACAGCATGTAACATACACCCATATTTTCAAGCTGTATTTTTTAATTTTTAGGTATACTTGCCGTATAACGCACACCCCTTTTTTACAAAGGAACCGGAAGTATGCATGTGCAATTCTTGTATGTTTTTCAGTCATGTATTTGAATTATTATCCCAGGATTTTGAAAAAATATACTATTAGAATCACAGAACCCTTTAACTTCTCTCATTAGGTATATGTACTTTCTTTCAAATATATAGTATTTCGATCTATGTAGAAGTTTAATTTTTCTTATGCTCATTTCTTTTTTTATTTTTTATGCTATCATCTTTATACCAAGCGTATAATGCACACCCATAAATTTGAATCTCATTTTTTTATGTTAAAAGTGCACATTATACGCCAAATTTTTACGGTATATTTATTTATTGGATGTTCTCCCCACACATATAGTAGGTGAATCTTAAAAGTAATTTGAGTCTTGGTTCACTTTTTGTTACGAAATCAAACAGGATTATATTACTTGTCACTTTAAACTTTTATTACATAATACAAAAAAATGATTAAAACCGTTTAAAAGCATTCTTAGAGATGAGACATTTTGGTTAAAGTGTAGTATAGGAGCAGAGGGCTACTTGGTGCAGTCCTTTTTTTATTTGGCAACTAAAAGCGGTCACCAAGGTACTTTTTTCGGAATTATTTATTTTAGAATGAATTCGATATCTCACCATGACATTTAGATAAAAATCTCCAAATTCAAAGTTCCCGCCCCCTATAATACACTTGAGCCGACATTTCTTATGCAAAACAAACATTTCTAAAGTAAACTAATTTAATAATGAAAATTTTTTAAGTTATAATAAATCTTAAGAATCTTTTTAAAAATACATTGAAGAATTAATATTTAAGATAATTCATTCAAAGCAAAGTTTTCATATGAAATTTCCAGCAATACATTTTCTTTAATATATCCTACGCTCATGCCTTCTATTTCTATGTTTATCCATGTGTGTTACAAATTATATAACTGGAATGCAGAAGGTAGTTCACACTTTATGGTAACTATTTTCTAATTTATTTTTTCCTTTGTATATTGAGATAAAACTTTGGCAACTTCTAAATAATCATCTGCAAATGTTTTTTTAATTGGAATATAAAATAAAAGATTTTAAAAATGGCTTCTAAAATTGATAGATGGCTCAAAGGTTATGTAACTGCACTTTCTGAGGAGAAATATTTGTAACAACAAATTATAAAGAGGGGTAAAAATCTTGGATTATTGCATTAAAAAAAAGGTATTTATAATATATTAAATTTAAAAGGAAAACATGACAACAAAACCTTATCTTAAGACTGTTGAAACGCAGGCAACTATCAAGAAAGTGAAGTCTCTTATACTAAAAGAAAATCTGCCTACGCAAAGATTCATTTCATCCAAACTAAGAATGTCTTCCGGCACTATAAGTAAAATCATTCATTTAAAAAATTTTAAGTTAAAAAAGTTATTTAAATCTAAAGTTCATCTGCTTTTGCCAAAACATATTGCTGAAAGAAAAGCACAAATTGTAGAAAGTTATATAAAAAAACACCTAGCTGCTGAAAAAAGGGAAATTTGTGGCAACACTCAAAGAGGCATAGGTGTATATATAAACAACTAATAAAAGATCAATTTTCTATCACTCAACAGATGAGAATGACTGCACAAAATGGCTTCATCAGTGTACAGAAAAGTTCCCAAAGAGATTCATGATAGTTACAACAAATTATCAAAAATAAAAAATGTCTCAAGTAAAGCAAAAATTAGTTCACTTTACTATCTGCAGAATATTTTAGAATCAATTTTTGAAGAAGAAATTTCGGTTGATTTGTCGAATCGGCCGCTTCTCGCGCCAAGTGTTTTCTCGCCAAATCGATAAATGCACTAAATCCAGTAACCCTTCTGAATTTGTTCTCCAGTGAAGGAAAGGTCGTCTTTGACAAAAATGTGCCAAATACGTGATTTTTCTAAATTTGGCGGAGAAGCGGCCGATTCGACAATTTCACCGAAATTTCAACATTATATAGAAAGGACATTGTCAATTTTATCAGAGTCTCTAGTCACACATCTAAGTCAACAGCTGCTTATTTAGCAGAAAGAATCAGAAACGGGAGAATAAGGGTATCTCATTTGATGAAATACCTGTAAAATCACCTGACACTTCTCCAATAGACTTTTGTGCCTTCAGTTTATTAATATGAGCTTTGTTAGAAATTGGTATAAAAAAAACAATGAACAAACTTTAGAAAACAGTTAAAAAGGAATGAAATAAAACTGGCATAACAGTGCTAAGAAAAAGTTAACTTTCATGGAAAATTCAAGCTAGAGCCACTGTCAAGAATAGCTGTTGGATAGAAGCAAATAGCCACTAAAAATATGACATTTATAGATAAAAATTAACTATTAAATCGTTCCCGTAAAGTGTAAATGATTTTCTGTAACTAGATATTTATCATTCCTTTTTATTTTTCATTTATCCATCAAAATATATTTCTATTAAACATAATTATTTTTCTAGTTCTTATATCTCATCCCCTTACATAAACCTAGGACGTATTTCCTATTTAATATGAAATAATTGTTTAAGGTATTCATTTGAATCTATAGTAAAATACTGATTCCAATGATTTGTTGCAAGTTTTCTTTTGATGATATATGACAGTGGTCTTCATTTTCTCACAGAACCCTTAGTACAACAAAGTATTTGAGATAACCTCATTTCACATACACTCTTAAAATAATATTTAAAGTAGAACAAGCTGTAGGTACTTTGTAAAAACAATTAAAACAAATATTGTATTTGTTTTTAAAAAATTCTAATATATAATGTTAATAATAGTAATATTAAATTATGTTTCAAGTGTCAGCTACTTATGCATTATATTTAGCAGCTAGGATGTGCTTGCATTTTTTTTCACACAAACTGTCAAAATCTAGCTTTATCGAAGTTATTAGTAGTCCCATTTCATATTCTGCATTTAATTTTTGTTTATATATAGTTCCTTCCATTGAGAAATATTTCACTTAAATGTACTATTCTGAACGGCCTTAAAATGTTTATAGCTGTGTGAGAATTCCTGCATGCAACAAAATTTAAGAGTAATACTTGCTTAAATTTAGATCTTAATGTTGAATCTCTAGTTCCTCTCCTTCACTGGCAGATTTACCGATCTTTCATAGTATTCAAATCGACCTTTTATCTATTCATGCTTAGTTTTCATCTGAGAAATATTCTCTTAGGTGTTCCTTTGGAAATGTTCTCTTACAGGTGATTTTTTTCATAAATTAAATGAGCTGCAGGTACTCGCATATCCCAACAATGCTAAGGTGCAAGAAAATTCATCAAGTTGGCGACTCCAATTTTGCATATGTCATACATGCTGAATTGGCAACCATGTGCTTCGTTTCATATAATGTCAGCAATACAGTTGTGATAATATGCAAGTACCAAATATTGCACTAACGTATATAAAATTATTTCATGAAATCTGGGATCTTAAACAGTAGAATATTCGCAATATAGGGAAAATGTTTTTTGATATATTAAAATGAAAGTTAAAAAAGTATACAAAAAAGGGTACTTGTATATTATTGCAACCTATTGGTGACATGATACGAAACGAAGCGAAGCATATAGTTGGCAAATCAACATGTATGGCACATAGGAAATAAGGGTTGACAGTTTATTAATAGAGCTGGTAATCATTACAATAATATGCAAGTACTAATAAAATTTTTAATTTAAATGGCTGAGATGAGCTTGCTTTGTCTTGGATAAAATTTAAGGACTCATGGAACCCTTGGATATGCCGTGGAGCCCCACGGTTCTGTGGAACATAGTTTGATGACCAGTAATATAAGAAATAAGGTACAATACTGTTTGATAACAGTCTTATTACAATAAATAATAGCCTACAGTTGTGGTAAATACTTAGCCTTTATGATTGGATTAATGAAATTGATGCATTTATGTCTTATTTCTAAAATATGCAAAATCATATAAAGGATTATAAGATATTTTTAATAGTTATTAATTTTTAGAAACCTAAAATATCAAATATTATTTTTTTTAAACTTTATTTCACAAATGAACACTGTAAATAATTAATAAAACTCTAATGAAGTTTGGTGTCATTTATGCAATGTATAACATGGTGAATTTTTAAGCAAAATGAACACATGTGTAATGATTAAAAATCTTTTCTCATCAAATCTATACAAAAAATAAAATTGTGAAACATGAAATTTAAATTACAGGAAAGCTATTTCATACATCTCACGCTTATCTATGATTTTTGCTTTTTTGATATTAAGAGTTAAAACTTTTAAAGTTCTTCCTCTTAAGACAAGATAATTTAGCTTCTATTATCCATTCTTCCAAAATTTGAGCAAAAAAGTTTGCTTTTGATAAATTTTCAAATCAAAATACTATACATAAAGTAATCGAAAATATTTCACAGTAAACAAATGTATACAAAGTAAAATTCGTTAAGTGTTCTTCTGTAATATATTTTTTTTGCATCTGAATTCTTAACTGATCTCACAGTTAAAAGTTTATTCGGATACAATTCAAACACTTCAATGAGAAATTTCATTATTAATTTAAAAAAAAAGGATGGACTAAGATTTTAGTCTAAATAGCGCATTAGTTATCAAAAATGGTTATATTCTTATATAATTAAAATAAGTCACTTTATTGTATCAAAACAGCACACGGTAATAATTGTTTATAATAATGTTTACGTTTATAAATTACTAAATGTGATGCTTACTTCAAACTCATTTTTTTTCCTATTCTTTCGATTAAGGATTTCTATAAGAAGCTAATTTTCAGACTGAATTGAAACTGAGAGATTTGAATTTCCCACGTGAAAAAGTTGGAGCAATGATGAAAATTTCAGCAAAAGTATTTGCATACAAGACACCTTTACTTACTTATTTGGCTCGTGAGCTAGATGTGCTTTTATTTAAAATATTTTATTTTTCTCAAACTTTCGGTAACTGTATGTGAATTTGGAAGCCGGCGCGTTTGGGTTCTGATTCCTCAAAAGCCATGCTGTACAAAATAAAAGGAGTTTTTGCCTGTCAAATGGATCTGTGTGTTTCAAAATAATTTTGTGATGTGACATGGAAGTGAAAAAAAAAAAAAAAAAAAAAAAAAAACCAACGAGATACCAGCTCATTTGTCGTTCTAGTCATTTAATTGTAATTTAAAATCATGGTCTGATGCCGGTAGCCTTCGTCATTAGCTAGAGTGACGTAATTTCAAATCAATCAACCAATTATGCTTAAAACAGACAGAAATACAACGATGGAAATAAAAATCCCAACAAAAAGGAATTGTGCTAGATAAACGAAATTTGGTAGGTGGACTTATACATTCGACAAATGACTTTGTTTCAAATTTAGCATTAGGTACATTAGTGGGGATCTGGTAGGGCCACTTTGAGCATGCGAATTAGATGTACTTTAAATACGCGCTGTACAGTTTCTGAGAGTTATTTATAGTTAAGATTTGACGTAGTGAGTTGATGTCAGTCAGGAATGCCTTTAAGAAGACGATGTCTTTATCACCAGCTTACTGAGTTTGAACGAGGTCGTATAATAGGGCTAAGAAAAGGTGGATTTTCTTTGTACTATATTGCAGAAAGACTTGGTAGGAATGTATCCACTATGCATAATTGGTCGTAGCAGTGGTCCCAGGAAAGCTCTACCTCAAGAAAACCGAAATCTAACCACGCGCGGCTCACCACTGGAAGTGAAAACTGCCATATTCACAGCATGGCTATGGAGCATCATATTGCATCAGCAGCAGATATTATATAGTTTTTGTTGGCACCACAGTAAACTGTAACAAACCAATCGTTTGGGGGGGGGGGGGGTTCAGAGCTAGCATCATACCATTAGCTCCAAATCCCTGACATCTGCTACTTCAGCAATGTGATGCTAGAGCTCATTAGAATTTGGAGTGTCGATGTGTTGTGTTCTCCGATGAGAGCTCTTTCTGTTTTGGAAGAAGGCCAGGTCAGCATATGTAAAAAGCCTTTCGGTGGTCTAGACACACTGGACCTGCATCTGGAGTTATGGTATGTGGAACAATTTTCTATGACAGCAGGAGAACTCTTGTGGTTATTCCACACCTTCTGACTGCAAACTTGTACGTCAATATGATGATTCAAATTGTTGCACTGCAATTTATGAAATTATTCAAGGGTTTTTTTTTTAAACAGGATAACGTGCACCCTCATACCACTGTTGTATCTTAACTTGTTCTATAGAGAGTCTTCGTGTTATTTTGGCTTGCTATATCACCAGATCTTTTTCCAATTGAGAACGAATGGACGTCACTGGATGTAACTCCAGCGCCATCCACATCCAGAATTAAGCACCATTATACTGACTGACCAAGTGCAACAATGTATAATTCCATACCACAAACCAATATTCGGTACCTGTATGGCACAATGCATGTACGTTTACATGACTGCATTCAAAATTCTGACGGCTATACCGGTTACTAATGTACCATAATTTCACATTTGAAACTGCTCTTCTTGCGCTTACATTCACCTATGATCTTGACACTTAAATCAATTAAATATGTTACCTAGACGAATGTATTCCCAAAATTTCATTAGTCTAGGTGTTGGAATTTTTTTTCTATCAGTACAATATCATGAATAACTCTTTCTCTCTTTATGTGTATGTTAATGGGGTGAGATCAAGATTTATTTGCCGAAAAAGATTCAAGAACAAATCATCTATCATTTTGGAAACGGAAGATAATTTTAGACTTATATAACATACAATCTCGTCTATAAATATGAAGCTTATCTAACATTTATAATTGAATTGATTTTTATTTTATTGAACTGTTACTTTTGTGCAGAGGAAATTTATATTATCCGTTCTACAATTCTCTTTATTTTTAAATGGTAAAAAAAAAAAAAAAAAAAAAAACCCACATAAATGATCACTGATTCTTGTGAGTTTCCTTAGTCTTCGAAGTCAGTCATATTTTTGTTTTGCATAAATGTTACCTCAGTACAGATAGAGAAAAAAAGAGTATGGAGAGACTAATATAACTAGGATATAACTAATTTATTGTTATAGTGGTAAGATGATAGATATGGAGAATATTACTGATTCTAAACTCAGTATATTTTCAACAGCTTAAATGATCAAAACCGCAAATTTTTATCGCAACTAAATTTATTACATCTTTTTTAAATAGATAAGAAATAGGCAAATCTTTGTAATTCCGTACAGAGGGAAAAAAGTACCAAATACCTTAATTTTTTTCTCTCTTTTAACTTTGAAGTTTGTAAAAGTTCAGGATTGTCTCAGGAGCCAATGACATAAGTCACATAATAATTATTATATAAGAAAGGTAAACGAAGATATTATAAGCAGGCAGCAGTTTTTTAAAATAAGTTCTCGCATTGAATTCTGAAATATTTTGTACTCAAAACTTTACTTTTGACAAAATATTTCTCAAGAAAATTGCTTCTATTGTAAGATGAATTCAGTGAAATCAAGATAAGAAAAACACCAAGTCAAGTAGCGGTCATTCTGGCTTTTGGTGACCCTTGAGAGCCCAGTAATTGGTCTTCTGGGTATTGTTGCGATTTCCTGGAACCGGTTCTACAATCTGGATACACACCACGTATTGGGATACAATGAATAATTTTGTTAACTCAGATTAGAACTAGTGTTCCTACACTCTCACCTTGACCTCCAATCTATCTGCTCTCCATCGTAATCCATTCTCCAGACGTTGCCTTTGTGCCGTTGTTTGCAAAAATTTAAAAAAAAAGTAAACTTGAGTTTCAGAAACACTAACAAAATTAAAACAGTACAGAGTACTGTGTACTGGTACAGGCAAAACTGTACAGGTGTTTGAAATACCTATCTTATCTCAGTATTCTGAAATTGTATAAAATAATTGAGAGATTAAATTCGATTGCGGATAATTAAAAAGAGTATCTTTTCTTTACTGTTCTTATAAGTTTTGGGGGAAAAAAAACAATTTTACTATAACGTTTTACTTCGAAACACTTCATTTGTTGGAATTTACCTCGGAGATATTTACATTCAGATGTGTTGATTACAATCATGAATTTATTTACAATTATTGACACGATACATTAGACAAATAAGCGTCCACACTATTATAAATAAAAGCAACAACAAAACACGCGTACTTCTTGCAACGAAATTCAAATCTTACGAAAGACAAAGACATTCTTTTTCTCCATTCCAACTCAAAAACTCTTTTCCCCGAAATTTCAACAAAATCATGTGATCCGTCGCCAAAAGCCTTCGTGTAGCTGAACAGTGTGAGGTTAATATTCACTCACTCACACTCACTCACCCGGAAATTTCAAAAACTTTCTTTATTCACATGAATTCCTAGTTTTAGACGTTGATTGGTCGGATCCGGTAGCTGAAGCAATATTGGATTTTCTACCTATAAAATTTGACAATACGGAACTTTTTTAAGAATTAACATTGCAGAGTTAAAATTACATTTCCCGTTAAGCGGGTAAATATCACGTGGTATCATTACACTCATTTATAATATCTCTAGTTCAACTTCGTACTATGATAAAAAATAATCAATCAATTAATTGGCTCAATGACCTTTCATTTATAATCTTCCTACACCATAAGATGCGAATAACCAGTAGCATTTTTGAAAATCTCGAGCATTTTCACTTTTTTTTTTAGTGGTTTTAACCCAGATGGTTTGGCCTAAGACCAAAAATTTCCAGAAATCCCCCCAAAAAATAGGATTTCCTAAAACCACGTCAATAGTACAATTCAAGCAATTAAGAATATTACTGGGGAAGCCTGATCTGTCTCACACTTAAGACATTCTAAAAAGACTTTCCGACCCTGTTGAAAAGTTAAAGATTTGATGTGGCCACACAAAAAAAGCGTGATAGAGCCGTCTACTGATCCCTAGGAGTATTAAGTTGGTGACACCAACGAGGTCTTTTCTCAAAATACCAAGGGTGAGCAGGGGGATATTCTCCAAAGTGCGTTTAATTCTATCCTCTTAAGGTATCCGACTACGTTCGGAACCGGGATTTTGCAAAAGCGAGTAAATATTTATAATATTTAGTGTCCCTTAGACTAGAAAATGTATGTAAAATTGTTTTAAGAATAGTATTGCAATAAAAAATTATTTAAGTACA
>BMAV01005017.1:98986-114689 GCA_019973955.1 Trichonephila inaurata madagascariensis
TATATATATATATATATATATATATATATATATATCGTAATTTTTTCTTCAGACTATAAAACATCTAACAGCACTTACTGTACATTCCGGCGTTCGATGCGCACCTATACAAACTGCATTTTTTAATTTTTAGGTGTATTCACCATATAGCGTGCCTTCTTTTTCGTTGTTTTTTAAACCTGTACATATGCAATGCTCCTATTCTGGACGAAATTGATTCATATGAAAACAACAGTTTACGAAATATCTCACTTCACAGCAGTATTCTTATGCTTAGCCGGCAGAATAAAATTAAAACCCACGTTTATTTTTAAAAGAAACCCAATGCCGTAATTTAATTTCCCGAAAGATGTTACGGGATTCATGAGCGCGAGAAAGATGGAGGAAAACGGTATAAAATCGTAGATAAGCAATGTTCGTGGAAAGCGTCCCGATGTCGGAAAAAAATCCAGAAAACATTTTAGTTTGAGAGATATTCAGATCCTTTCTAACTATTAATACGAAGAAATTGTTGACTGAGTACAACCCCAACATGGTAGTTCAGCCTTTAGATGTGTGCATCAATATAAACCATGGGTGTCTAAGCTATGACTGTTTAAGGGCCACATTGCAAAAAAAAAAAAAAAAAAAAAATTGCTGGGCCCCACATTCAATATTTTTTCAACAAATTGAAATAAAAGTTAACTAGTTATTAATTAGTTTTATTAAAATATAAATTAGCTTCTTTTTATTATAAATTTTTAAAATTTTTAATTAGATATGTACAGGTGCATTTATTTTATAAAGATGGTAGATAGGTATAGGTTTTTGTTTCATTTAGTTTGGATTTCATAAATATGACAAAAATTCAAATTAATGAGATGGATGAATTTGCTTTTGTTGGACAAGCAAATCGATATCGGGTTCAGTAGACAAGGTTGCAATTCTTAATGCATTTTCAGGATGTTTGTCCATGATCTTTGTCCTATTTTTGCTTTTTTGTACGCTTCATTCTTGAAAATAGTTGTTCACAAATATAGGTACTGCCAATTCACCGTCGAATGGATACACACATAATTCGAAACGTAAATTCTCTTGGCATACAAAGTTGTTTTATTTAAATTTTCGATTATATATGAAAAATATTGCAAACATTTATTTTTTTAATAAAAATGTGTAAATTTAAATATTTCATGATTTGTGTTTGGGCCTCATTTAAAGGCTTTTGGGCCGCATGTGGCTCGTGAGCCACACTTTAGACAAGCATGATATAAACCAGAGGTTCCCAGACTTTTTTGTCTCATAGACCCCTTGCGATGTTTTTCAGTTTTGTATTGACCCCTACTTACCTAATATTAAATTTTTGCTAATTTATCAACTTAAATGTTTTTTGACAGCTGGTATAGAACTACTTACTTAAAAAGTTTTATGTTTCTAACTGTAGTTAAATAGAGTGTTTAAAACTTAAGAAACACACGTGAATTAATTTAATTAAAATTTAATTAATGTATAAAATAATTGTTACATAAAATAACTGAGCAACAAACAAATCTTTTAAATGGATGGGATGAATCTGTGCTTCAATAACAAATTTTCAACATTTGGATTTAATCTTTTTTCAGGTTTAACCCTAAATCTCCTTAGTTAGTTGTATCCAATCATTCTTTTCTTTCTTTTTCTTTCTTTTTTTTTCCTGTTTTTATTTTGGAGATTGGGGCAACCTCGCTGAAACTCCTTCTCTCTAGGAGAAACAATTAATTTTCTCAGGATGTTCCATATATAATTCGGGATAAATAACAAGTATATCTTTTAAATCCAAAATTGCTGACATTTGTTTCTAAACTTTACTTTAAGATCTTCGTTAGAGCTATTAAAATCAGTTCCTTTTGTAATCATAAATTTTTTTTTTTTTTTTTGCTTATTTTTTTAATGTGACAACATGAATTCATTACCTACTGTGATATCACCACAGTCAAAGCATTCTCAAACCTAGTTACAAAGCCTGAATAAAGGGCTTTTAAATGTTGAACATAGGTTAAAACGTCTATTTTAATGGCAGATTGTCTGTGACAAAGTGAAAAACTGTTAAAATTCACGACGTCCAGTTTTATACTCTTTTAGCTTGATTCTAACTAGAAACACTGAAAAGATGGTCCTTTTTTTTTTTTTTTTTAAATAAAATGTATATTGTGTCGCCTTTAACTCTGCAAATTAACCCCTGTAATCTTAGTAAATAAAGCTGTTAAGGTATCCGACTACGTTCGGAACCGTGATTTTAAAAAAGTGCATAAATGGATAATTTTCATGATATTTAGTGTCACTCAGATTAGAATACATGCATAAAATTATTTTAAGGACATTTTGACAAACAAAAATTATTTAAATACAATATTTTGGCAAAAAATTAACTTAGAATAATCTTTTTTCAAAATGTTCTCCTTTTGTGAAAAATGCTTCTATCTCATGGGCTGTTGCGTCACTGAGTTCAAATTTATTAAAATCTATAAAAAGATTTTAAAAAATAAGCAATTAACTAGTTTAAGGATCAACATTAAAAAATTCCAGAATATTTCCCATTTTTTCGGACTAATGATTTAAAAACATTTCGGAAATGACACCAAGAAAAATATGTTACTTAGCTTTGCTTTTTAGAAATGAGAAATCTATTTAAAACAACTGATAACATTTTTGTCATGTCAAAATGTCAAGGTAATTCTATATAATTACTTTTTTGACACGTTACTGAAGAAGATTTTTTAAGGCTCAAATATGCTCAAGGTTTTTTCATATACTATTAGCTGATAATTCATTTTTTGTTTTATTTCCAAAGAAAATAAATGCCTCAGTGATTATGTTATTGCATATTTCTGGCATCTTTGCAAATAACTAAAGAAAAATGATCTTTACGTATTTTGTTGAACAAGAAAGATATATTTATATGCAATTAAAGCTCAGCAGTTTTGTCTTAATTACACAATATGTAATTAAGACAAAAAATGACAGAGTGTTTTCTTTTGTATACATATTTCTATACATGATACCGCTATGAAAATAATGTAGCTAGCTCTAAAGTGGTTATGATTCAGTGAAAAAGCTTTTTATGCCATGAGTAATATACTTATTTTATTAAAAGAGACGGGAATATTTCTTCCTCTTCGTATGGTACATCGTAGTTAAATACCTTTTAAGAAGCTAGAACTTCTTAAAATTTATTCCTTCATTTCTCATTCAAGAGTATTTGTTTAAAATATATTTATTAGAAGAAATGAAGATTTTTAAAAATAGATAAATTGGTAAAGTTCTTTTTTCTTTGGTTGATCTTTGGTTGGAGAGACTCAAAAGGATTTTTTCAAATGCACTTACTTAAACACAAAATTTTTAAAGAGATTTTTTTTTTTTTGCAAAAAATATTCTTATATTTGACTTTGTGTATTTGCTAATATAGTCTCTGTCAGAAAAGAAAAAAAAGATTAGTAAATTCAAAAAATGGTGAGAACCTTTATCGAAGAGAATATGAGAAGGCAATTATTAAGTCGACGTATAAATATGTGCATCAATTATATATGACTAAATTTGATTTTTGCATGCGTTTCTTGAAGCATAGAACAGCATGCATTACAATGAATATAAATATTACGTTTATACCTCTACCAAAACATCTATTTGTTTATTAAAAATATAAATTCTTAATATTTTGCGAAATATTTTTTGGTGATATGCATAGCTATATATATATATTCGAATCAATGAGAAATAACTATCTTTACAAGTGTTCCATAAGAATATTATGCCATAGTTATTTGTTTCGACGAGAAGGTTTTTGAAATTTTGAATTTACAATCGTAAAAAAGAAGAAAATATTTAAAAAAAAAAAAAAAAACTTAAACATCAATTTACATCCGTGCTGGATGAAATAAATATTACTGTCTCTCTCTCTCGATAACTTAAAAAACTTAATAAAGATACTAAGGGATTAATAAATAAAAACCTTATGAACATAGCTAATTAACTTCTGAAACAAAATTTTTACGCTACAAAATCTTATTATTTTTAAGAATTGGATAGAAAATGGTCTAAATAACTCATGTTTTCAAATTTCATTCGAATTTAATCAGTTCCAGAAATACTCGGAAAAAATTACTAGGAGACTGCTAAATTACTTTTCATAAATACATAACAGTATTTTTTCTTCTTTTTAAAAACTACATGTGATAAGTGGATTTATAAGTAATACTTATTAATTAGTATACGGCCCCTTAAAATTCCCTGATTTTTTTTACTGTATTTTTAAATTTGAATATTTCTCAGAAGGAATTGTGTATAAAATTTTAAATTTGAGAAACTCTCATGACGTAAAATTCAAACATATTAAAATTTCGGTATCACAATTCGCTTTTTGTAGAAACTGTATGTAATTATTTTTATTTTTGTAAATCATTTTATTCAATTTTTTTCTACTTTTTAGTTTTTAGGTTAGGAAAATATTACGTATCGTTTGATGCAAATATT
This sequence comes from Trichonephila inaurata madagascariensis, assembly GCA_019973955.1. Taxonomy (NCBI): domain Eukaryota; kingdom Metazoa; phylum Arthropoda; class Arachnida; order Araneae; family Nephilidae; genus Trichonephila; species Trichonephila inaurata. The sequence continues at coordinate 103,475 of BMAV01005017.1, forward strand.
GTAATTGAAAAGTATCAAATAAAAAGTTTTTTGATAGTCATATATTTGAGATACTCATTTAATATTTTTTAAGCCCCTGTAACTCGAAAATTTTCAAGCAGAATTTTTCGAAATTTGAAATTTAGGCTGATTTGAAGGTGAAAAATTAAATACGCAAAAAATTAGACAATGATAATGAAAATTTTTTTATTTAAATGTTAATGAAATTAATTAATTAATCTATAGGGACGTTATAACATAACTTTCTCTGAGCTGTTAATTGATGATCATTTTGTTTGGCTGAGATTAAAATTACAAAAGTTATCAAGGTTATTCCATTCTTCTTTATTTTACAAAAGTCCGTACGCCTCAGACAAAAACATATATCAAAGAATTATAAAACTAAAAGATATAGAAGTAATTTATATACTTAGAAAAAAAATTCTTGATGTGAAATAACTTAATTGAGTCTTTTGATCATATTGTATCATAACACCGAAAACGATTAGTAATTGCATTCATATATGCTACGTTCTTCAAAATTTTTACTACTGAACACTCTACAAAAGCGAATTGCTTAGGAAGTTTCCCTTAATAAATCTTAATGATGTTTATTAGTAACTCTAATCTCTTAATTTATTTAAATATACGTTATAGCTGTATTCCTGCATGGAAGAAATCGAGTAGAATCTTCATATTTTAAGTAAATGTTGTAAATGTCAATTATTGTGTAAAATGAAAATGCGAGAAATCACCTCTTTCCTATGTTATTTCATATTCTCCATTTGTAATGTTAAGACAACATGCATAAGCACGCAGATAAAATAACTTTTACATTTCGCATATTATTATATTTCCAATGGATTATCTTTATTAGAGAATTAAGCTTTACCTTATGCTGAAAGACCAACAGATTTACAGATATTCTACGTTTATCTCTTTATACTACTTAAACTAATCTTTCTACACAGCTAAATTTTACTAGTTGAAATACACCAAGGGAGAATTTGTAATTATTACGTAATTTTATAGTACAAAAGAACAATAGTCAATTTCATAAACGACAAGAATTTATAAAGTAAGATAAGTAAATCGGTTTGTATTGCAGCTCGAAAATGCGAGGTTTTATTGATTTACAAGGGCGTAGCTACCGCCGTATCAATGATACGGGGCTCCCAAGCTACAGAAGCCCCAACATATGTAACTACAGTACCTCTAACAGGGCTTTCTTTTCTAAAAAAAAGCTACGGGCCCACTCAGAACTAGCTACGCCAGTGTTCATTTAACATGGTAGATTACTGTTGTTATTAATGCCACCTGTCTGGCGTTGTCAGATCGAGACCCACGAAATTCAGCGCGGCAAAGTGATAGATGTACTGTAGCTTTGAGCACCATACAGATGACAGTACTATTTGGTACAATCCCACCCCCAATTTTGAGAGAGAACACCCTGGAGGTGGTCAGGGGCCTCCCCTTTACACCGACCTCTCGAGAGAGGACTTGCAGCTCGATGGCTTTTTAAAGTATACCTTTGCCGCACAGGCACCATACATTTACAAACATCCATGCCTTCTCTGGGATTCGAAACCAATTCCTACGGCACAGCAGTCAGCGTCACTAATCACTATACCGGAGGGGTGGCCAGTAGGATACTATAAATATTTGATTACTATTCTACTTTAAAGAATGTTTTCGACATTTGAAAATAATTATTCCTTTTCTAGAACAAATATTTTTAGTATGTTAAGAATCATATAAAAGTATTTTCTCTTCATTTTTCAATAGAAATTTGTTAAAATTTTTTAAACATTCTAAATGAACTATCATTTACATTTTCGTATACACTAATATTATAAAATGTATTCGATTGCATAAAATTTAAAATAAATGTTTCCAAATTATAGAATACAAAAGGAATGGGACTTTTTAAAATGATTTTTGATTTATAGGCAATTATTACAAATTGAAAATTATAGCTGAATGTTTTATTAGCTTTTAGTACATTTAAGAACACAATACAAATTACACAAAACAAACGCATACAACTTATGAAAAAGTAAGCTTATTTGTTTATGTTGTTAACTCCAAATAAAAACTTAAATCAAAAGAATATGAAATCCCACATTTCATGTATTTTAAATTAAATATTATTTTGCTACAATTTTTATCTGATTTAACTGGAAATAGCAAATAACAAAGGGGAAGGGGGGAATATCTGTCTACAATTTTAGTAAATTGTCTCAAATAAAGAAAGAAGATATAAGCAGATAAAATATTATAAGAAACTTTTAAGACTGATTCTGTTATGTGGGAAAAGATATCTCTTTCGATATATATAGAAATAACAAAGAAAGATATCTCTGTCCGCTATGAAGTATTCTATTTACAGTGTAATGCAACCCCGCCTAAGAGAAATAAATGACAATATTAGTATGATAAAGCATTAAGCAGAACTAGAATGCCAAAGTTTTTCTTTTGACTTCAGTTTTCAAAGGAATGTATATGTAGTTGGCCATTAGGAGATAAATAATTACTACATTATACGTCAAATAAAAAAGAGATATTGTCTTTCTTTCAGAGACGAAGCAGAAACGTAACTCCAAAAAATTATTGAAATATCTTTTATTTATGTTCAGATGAAGAAAATGCCGGATCAAGTATGGAAATAGTTGAAAGAAAAACTTTTTTGTTCTGTAGAGTCAGTGCATGTTTTGCAAAGTACGGTATATATTATACATAGATATATAATATATAGTTTTTAATAAACTATTCTAAAGAGATTGAAATGAGTTGAATTTTAAAAACAAAAGAATCATATAGATTTGGAAACTGAAAAAGATGGGTGCTGCAGTATTATAAACAATGCTGATTAAGGACAGCTTTTAAATTTATATAAAAGTGGGCTTTAACCAAGTTTTAAGGCTAGTAAGCTTATCCTCTTTCTTAATATTATACTGAACAAAATGCTAAGGAAAATTATGGATAAAAGTTCTAAATCTTTTTATAAATAAAAAGGTAGCTTATTTAAAGATGCATTGAAAAATGCTTAGATCACAATGAATCAATGAATAATAAACAAGTTATTTCCTGATTCAACGATACAAATAAAGCCGCACACACTAAACGGTGCAGAAGTTGACATGCTGTAGCGCCACCTGGTGGGGATCTGAAACAAAGAGGATAACACAAAAACTCTCTCCACAACAAAATACATATGCATGCCAATTTTCATAGTGATCGGTTGAACGGTGTCGGAGTGAAACGATTTCAAATATACAAATATCCATTTTTATATATATAGATATTATATATACTATAGCATAAACATCCTTAAGGTATCCGACAAAGTTCGAAACCGTGATTTTGCAAAAACGTACAAATGAATATTTCTTTTAATATTTAGTGTCACTTAGATTAGAACACACGTATAAAAAATTGTTTTAAGAATATTATTGCAATACAAAATTATTTAAATATAATATTTTGGCAAAAAATGAACTTGGAATTTCCTATTTTCAAAAAGTTCTCCTTTTCTGAAAAATGCTTCTATAATAATAATATTTTACTTATATGTAGCTAAGACTTCTCCAAAGAGCCTGAACTAAGAGTTTTGAAAAATTCACTTTATTTTCAGAGTTATTATCAATTGGAATATTTACCGGTGTTTTTTTTATTAACATTTCTCCACTCTGATGCCCTAAAATATGGATAAATCCACTTCTAAGTTATACAGTTCAAAAATTCGAGTTCAGGCTCTGTACAGAGGTCTGAGCTATATATAGCAAAAATATTAGTATAATAGAAGCATTTCCCATAAAAGGAGAATGCTTTGAAAATAGGTAATTCTATGCTCATTTTTTGCCAAAACGTTGCATTTAAATAATTTTTTATTGTAAAAATATAGTTCTAAAACAATTTTATAAGTGTATTCTAATCTAAGGGGCACTTAATATAAAAAAGTATTCGTTTGTACGCTTTTGCAAAATCGCGGTTTCGAACGTATTCGGATACCTTAATATTATGGACTTTTATTAACTTTTAGGTGCAAACATGAAATTATTTTATTTTATCACTAATATTTCTTATTAATTCCTTATGATGATTAATATTTAAAATAGTACATTGTTTTATATATTTTATATAAAAGAAATTTACATTTTCATAGGAAAAGTTTGTGACATAGCCATCTGTCGATAGCTATGACGTGGGTTTTCCGCGTAAGTTAAGAGGTGTGGGGGATTATCGGAATGATGAGACATTCTATAATTCTTAATATGACTTTTATTAAGAATTTAACTTAAATTACTTAGATATCGAACAAACTTATATTAAGTGAGAATAAACCAAAGTACGCAGTTTTAACTAACTCAGATCGCGCAATTAGATCACTTATCAATATAAATATATTAGATCCGCCTAATCTCGTTTCAATAATATACTAGCGTTCAGAATATAATCTTCCTACCTTGGTTGAATACTCAATGTTCAGGCTAATCCAAATCTCTTTCTCCTAGGGTAGTACAATGGTATGTACCTTGTATAGATTGGCGAGGTGGGCGTCTTGATTCTCTGGTAGGCCGTCTAATACACTTCTACCTTTTCCGAACTAGCTTCCTCTAAATTGCCATTTTTGCTCACTAAACTTTCCATCCTTGTAAAGGTTATCTTATTTGCATCTATGCTTCGTTTTACTTCTTGGATTTGGGTTGGAAAAGTTTTGCCATTAATCGTGGCCGTCAAAGAACGTAGGGGTTATGTTAGAAGAAGAACGCGAGAGATGTCACAAGTTGAAATCTTTTTAAGAGCTTAAATAAATTAGAGCGTATATATTGAATTAGTTATAAAGTCAGAAAAAAAATATATATTTAGCTCAAAATGCTTCTTTATATATACATATATATATATTTTTATAAACATTGCATTTTATTGAAAGAATTTATGAAATATTCCACGAAATATTTAACTGCTTTTAATGTCGAATTAAAGTCATATAAAGAATTAACAAAAATAATAAATACATACTTGAAAATTTATATCTGAAAAAATTTGAAAAATAAAAGAATACGGGCATATACTTATAGAGGTATAAATTTTAAATAGTTTTGAATTTTTTCTTTTTGGTTCAAAGTTTTATGTAATCTTTATTAAATTTTATTTAGAAAGATATTTTAAAGTTATATAAATAAATAAATACATTTTTGAATCCATTTTGTATCATTTTGCATTAATATAATTTCTTTTAATACCTTAAATTTCATTCATTTTAAAAATCCAAGATCGAAAGGAAGAAATGAAAAACAGCTTTCTGTTTAACATGCAACCTTTCCCTCAAAACATTGATACCATTTTCACAAGCCTTCAAAACAATTTAGTTTTAGAGCCTTCAACTTTTTCTTTATCCCTCTTTCTCTCATAGCGATAGTTGGTGCGGAATACTTGTAGTACTTGCTTTTCCGAAGTCTTTCTCCCACTCGAAATGGCATTTGGTTACACATCGCGTTTAGTACTATCTATAAAGCTATTTTTTGTATTTCTTGTGTAGTATATATATATCTCTTCTTGGGTGGATATTGCATACTGTCTCAATAAATATATATAGGGAGAAAGTGAACTAATAGTAGGAGTTGAAAAAAATAAGTACTTATTAAATATTAATTTCTCTATTTTCGGAATTTTTCCATTAAAATTTTCGATCAGAGAAAACTGAAATCAAAGGTAGAAAAAACCAAGATGACGAAAGAATATTCAAATATTTCACAACATTAACTTAAAAAAATTCATTTAAAAAAATTTCTATTAAATTAAATTAGAAAACCCTGGAAAATGAGAAGCAAGTAGGAAACCTTATCAATTTATTTCCCAACAACTGTTTTACGTTGTTTCGCAGTTTACGTCAAACAATATTTTGACGGATATGAGATTTTTTTGAAAACTCTTGCGGTTTCAGTTGTTATTAAAATGTCTTGAATTTCCTCAAAACACTTCACTTCTTATCATGCGTTTCCTTACATTCTCGAAATTTCGGAACAATGTATTACGTTCAACATACGATATTTCGTTTAAATGTTTTGGTAATTAGACACCGACAAAATAAATATTTAGTTTTAGATATTTCCCGGGTATTTTTATGATATCTGTTATATATTTACAGTTTTTTAATGGTTGATTAGGGTTATATATTTGTATTATTATTTATTTTTATATAATTAAACCTTTTTTTGATTTTCCACAGAAATTTTGTTTAAAAATATTTGTATGTTTTTCTCGCAATATCTTTGGTAACTAAATGTGGATTAAAAGAAAAATTTAAAGCTTACTTTAGATAAATAACAATATTGAAATATCATCATATAGCACGATTTAAACACGTACACAATAATATATATATATTTTATTTCTAACAAGATGTATTAATCAAGTAACAAGTTATAGTTATTTTTAATTGTTAAACACAAGATTATAAAAGGTATCAATACAAACTTAATGAAGCTACAGTATATTAAGCAACAACAAAAAATAATTCATAAATAAAATGATAATTCATGTGATAAAATTATTGATAACACACATGCAATGAAGGAAAATACAAAACTTCATTATAAGGATGCTACGATAATAAACATGATTAAATTAAAATATAGTGAAAATAGTTTTTTTAATAATAAAAAAGTAAAACATTTAAAAAAATTAATAAAAAGTTTGTACATTTTTTTTTTTTGTTACATAAAATATTATCTAGAAAATAAATAAAACCTTGAAAAGTTTTTCATATTAGGTGCATTAATTCTTGATGTGATCTTTCAATAATTGTGAAATAGATAAGCTACATTACACTGTAAATATATAGTTACAATTTTAAAAATGCAAAAATGTAGTACAAGATCACGCTATAATATTTTCAGCCACAATTAAAATAATTTACACTTAGCTACAAAATCATCACTTTGCAGTCAGAAATCTTAATTAGAAGTTCACAGAAATATATATTTTTTTAATTAGAGGTAAGAAAATCCACAAAGTTTAATCAGAAAAAAAATCGCATAATTATTTTTGTTTTTTGAGACAGTTAATAAGAACTTGTAAATTCATTTGTTGTACATGTAGTAATAACTCTATATACCAATAGTACCACCAAGTTATACAAGAGTAATTACAAATGTGGTTAAGGGGTCTTAGGGGTGTTAAATTTCTCTAGAGGTCTGAAAATATAAACAATTTTCAAACATTCATAACTCTTTTAAATTTATATTAAATAATTCGAATCTTTTACACATTTATAAAGGAATGGGGCTTCAGAAAAGTATAAAATGTTTAAAATATAATCATAATTTTAAAAATTATAAGCATATGAAAATAAGAAACTTTTCTATAAGAAATATTTATTAAGTTTTACGTCGCGCATGCTATTTTCTAAAATAGCAGCTTTAATTACAAGCTATAAGTTGACTTATAAAGTTAAAAATGTATTCTTATTACACTGTAGCTATTTTTATATAAATAGAATGATTACTTACATATTTTAATAAATAAAAAATACATTTTTAAAAAATATTTAAAAAATTGAAATCTCTTTTACAAATATTTTGAAATACAAAAGATATATAATACTAAAATTAGGTAGGACTTAAAGAGTATGATGCATTTTATAATTCTATAAAGTTTTATACATCAGAGGATACTATTTTAGAAAATAGCGTGCGCAACGCAAAAAATACTTAATACTTATTATAGAATTTCCATATGCTTATGATTTTTAAAAATATTATCATATATTTTAAACATTTTATACTTTTCTTAAGCCCCATTCTTTTATAAGTAATGTGTAAAAGATTCGAATAATTTAATTTAAATTTAAAAGAATGATACCTGTTTAAAAATTGTTTATATTTTCAGACCTCTAGAGAAATTTAACACCCCTGAGAACCAGGAAACCGCACCGAATTTTAAATTTCTTGTCTAAAACTGTCCATTTCACAATGGAATTTCTCGATTAACGAACTTTTATTATAAATTTCTAAATTAGAACGGGTCATTACAACTGACGATATTAATGATTATTTATGTAATATTATCGATATATTTTAGTTTTCTTTGTTAGAAAACAGCACATATATATATACTTCAAAATCGAGTTTCTCATAATTCTAAGTGTTTTTCACTGTATCTTTCTGCTTTCGTCTGTATATTTTACTGTATATCTTATCATGCATGTATATATGCGGGTAAAATAAACATTATGCTCAGATACATGTATAGCTCGTATGAATAAAGGAAGAGAGAAATTGTGGTTGTGGAGAATTGTCTTTCACCTTTCCACATTTTTTGTTAAGTGTTTATAAAACAAAAATAGTTAAAAAAATTATTTTAAAGCTTAAGTATTACATAAATCTTCACTTGATTCATTTAGACTGTTGTTTTTATTACTAATGTCACCTGTCTGAGACGTAGTCACATGAAGGCCCACGAAATTCATCACGGCAAAGGGCTTCATTGTACGCCTGTCATTATCCGTAGCTTTGAGCACCATGCAGGTGACGTGACAGTACAAGTTTTGACTTGTACTGTCTGACGCAGTCAGATCGAGGCCCATGATATTCATCGCGGCAAAGGGCTAGTTGTACTCCTGTCGTTATCCGTAGCTTTGAGCACAATTCAGATGACAGTACGTTTTGGCTCGGTTCCACCCTTACTTTGAGGGAGAACACCCTGGAGGGGCTCAGAGACTTCCACCAACCTCACCAGGGGAGTTGTGGCTTGACGGCTATTTAGAGTGCACTCATTCCGCGAAGGCACTGTGTATTAACAAACATCCATGCCTTCTCCGGGATTTGAACCCAGACCCTACGGCACATTAGTCAGCGTCGCTAGCCACTATACCGGATGGGAGGCCCATTTAGTCTAGTTTTAATAAAATAATTTATATATTGTTGAATTTATTAATTGCTTGATACTAAATTTGCTAATTAAAATCTTGGTAAGAAATTGAATTAGCGTCAATTAAACTTCATTGACATAAAACAGCAATTGTATTTTTTTGAATAAATTAAGTTACAGTTTTTTTAAAACAAAAGCAATCCATTATAAATTTCATTTATTTTGACAATTAACATATACGTTAAATTTTTTTTTAAAAAGATAATCTCCTTTTGAAATGTTATTAAAAAATTATATTTTTTTTAAGTTGGAAGCTTTAGGAATGATTTGTATATAAAGGAAATATAAATGATTTATTTTGTATGAACGTTTTAAAGTAAAGAAGAAGACATGTAATTTTTGAACAAAGTGAGAGAGACTTTGTAGTAAACTTCATTTCTTTTTGAATTATTACTGTTGTATATATAAAACTAAAGTGTTAGTTATAATTTTTCTTAAATATTCACGAAAACGTATCCCTTTTTGCACATCCCTTTAAGTTATTCTCTAAAAATTAATTGCAATTTCTTAGAGATAACATGTAGATAGAAAATATTTCTTAAGGTATCCGACTACGTTTGGAACCGTGATTTTAAAAAAGCTCATAAATGGATAATTTTTATGATATTTAGTGTCACTTAGATTAGAATACATGTATAAAATTGTTTTCAGGACATTTTGACAAAAAAAATTATTTAAATACAATATTTCAGCAAAAAATTAATTTAGAATAACCTTTATTCAAAATGTTCTCCTTTTGTGAAAAAGGCTTCTATTATAATAATATTTTGCCTAGATATAGCCCAGACCTCTGTACAGAGACTCAACTATGAAATTTGAAAAATTCACATTATTTTCAGAGTTACAACCCATTGAAATAATTATAGGCGTTTTTTTTCTTAAAATTTCTCCCCTCTGTTGTCGTAAAACATGGATAAACCACTTCTAAGTTATATATTTCAAAAATTCTAGTTGAGCCTCTGTACAGAGGTCTCAAATATATACAAGCAAAATATTATTATAGCAGAAGCATTTTTCACAAAAGGATAATATTTTGAAAATGGGTCATTCTATTTTCATTTTTTGTCAAAATATTGTACTTAAATAATTTTTTTATTGTAATACTATTCTTAAAACAATTTTATATACATTTTCTAATCCAAGTAACACTAAATATCATAGATATTATCCATTTACACGCTTTTGCAAAATCACAGTTCCGAACGTAGTCGGATACCTTAAAGAATATTTGCCAAGCTAGAACATAAAATTGAATGAATCCGCAATTTGTAAGTCCCTTTTACATTGTTATGTCCTGTAAGTGGGATGTAATTAAAGAGTTTTATTTTTAGAAATTCAGAGTATGAAGGGAAATATACATTTCCCTGACTCTTGTATCCAATTTGTTATTTTTGCTGTCTCTCAGCCAACTGAAAATATAGTTTTATAATCTTCGGTTATCAAGAAACAGATAAAATACAGTTACAAAACTCTTTTGACATTTATATACACATTACATCTTTTTTAAGGAATGCGAACTCAAATGAAGTTTTAATGAGTGTTGCTTGTCTTCTCTCCATAAATGGATGGATTATTATTATTAATATTTTTTTTTTGGAAAAAAAAGTAGAGGAAGTTTTTTTTCCCTGCAAACAACGAACTTTTTTTTACTGACAAACGGGAATAACGGAAGGTAATTAGTCTTTTGATAGCCCATACATTTGCTTCATAAAAACCCTGTTCTATGTTCTTCCTAAATAGTATTACAATGTTTTATGATTAATAGAATAAAAATATTTATCGTAATAACATGTGCTGAGAGTGCTTTTCATCAAATAATGCAAGAATTTTTTGCCCGTTTTTTATATACGTTTACAGAATTTTAGTGTATTTAATGCACAACCCTAGCGTATAATATTTTTCATATGAAACGTAAGCGAGATTTCGCTGAGATTGTTTTGTATAAAGAATGAATAAACTGAACTTGGTAAGGTCATAGCCTATTGTAAATAATTCTTTCATATAATACAATACTTAGAGAAAATTACAATCATTCATATTTTGCTAGTATACTGTCGTCACAAAGAAAGAAATTTTTATTAATTTTTATCGAACTGGATGAAATTTGTATTACTTTAAAGGTCATAAAGTGAACTAAATTTTGTTGTTAATAGAATGAGAGAGAGAGAGAGATTATTTAACTGAATTAAACATTCGTTATCGGCAAAGATTTTCTCCAGACTGTCTGATTTCTTAGCTTTAAATTTTCATTTTGTTAATTTTGAGATTTGAAAATGTATCACTAAAAATGAATTAACTACTA
>BMAV01005017.1:114789-129395 GCA_019973955.1 Trichonephila inaurata madagascariensis
TTCATTTTGTAAATTTTGAGATTTAAGAAGTGTGTATCACTGAAAATGAATTAATTAACTTCTATAAAGACTTCGTTATCGGCAAAGGTTTTTTCTTGAGTGTCTGATTTTTTAGCTTTAAATGTTAATTTTGTTAATTTTGAGATTTAAAAATGTGTTGGTGAAAATGAATTAATTAACTTCTATAAGGAATTCGTTATCGGCAAAGGTCTTTTCTTGAGTGTCTGATTTTTTAGTTTTAAATTTTTATTTTGTTAATTTTGAGATTTAAAAAATATATCCCTGAAAATGAGTACCCTAGTGTTAAACAAATGTCTCAGACATTTAACAACAAAAACGTTCTCATTTTTACTCGATATTTTTCTAAGATGCTTACAACAATAAATTGATAATTTTTTTTTCAATTTTAAATATGTTTTTGTAAAAATTAATATTAATCTTAGAAATATAAATTATTAAACATGGTTATGAAAATAAGTTAGATGTGATACATCTAAACTTTTAGATATGGACTTCTAAACTCTTAAAGCATCTCAATTCAATATGACGAAATTCTTTCTACTAGCTCAGACATTATTCAAATTTCAGTTCGAAAGCGCAGGTCTTATACAATTTAACTATCATGATTCCACATATTTTACATGACCCTCTTCTGTTTTTAGACTTTCTTGAAATTTTTGGATTCATAGAGATTGCTAGACGCGCGCTCGCCGATCTGGAATTAGCAACAATAGCAACTTATATACTTATCGCAATGCATTTATTATTAACTATTATCAAATATATTAAATACAGTGAAAATCGCTTAACACGAAATTGAGGGGACTGAAATATTTTTTCGTGTTAAAAGAATTTCGAGCTAAACAATATTGAAAAAATTTTTTAAAAATCATGTACTTAATAAAATTAAAAAAGTTTGTTAGAGTACATTTTGTTCAACATAAATATGTATATATGTAGGTATTTAAAAAAAAATCAACGAAACAAAGACATTTACAATGATATTTATAACAAAATTTTCAGGGTTTTGAAAAATAAAATATTTGTTGAGTTTTTGGAAAATAATCTGATATTTTCTTTGCATTGCCTTTTTCAGCATCAAATTATCACGAAAATGATTATTGTCTACCATTTTGTTATTCATTTCACCATTGGAAAGTGCGTCTAAATAACCGCGCAGATTTTTTATGATGTTCCTCATTTCGAATGATGTGAAATCAGAAGCTGTGCTAATTTTCTTCGTCGAAATCTGCATCAATGATATTTTTTTAGTTTTGAACAAATGAACAGTTTTGAATAAATTTTGTAGCTGATGTTTTCCGTATTTCATTCATTTCCAGAAGGGAAATCTTTTTGTGTCAAGTGATTTTGGTTTCGTGTTAAGAGAAAAAATGCATGAAAATACATAGTAGTTTGTCGGATCCATTGTATTATTTCATGCTAACCGATTTTTTGTCTTAAGTGTTTTCGTGTTAAACGTATTTCACTGTGTTTTGTAATGAGTAAACTTTCTGTTAGAAGTGAAGTCAATTAACAACGCTTAATTAAATTTATTAAAATACTAGCTCGTATTCCCATTCTTCGCACGGATGAATTGAAAAATTAAACAATACAGATTGAAGGATAAAAAAGTTTTTAATGAGTTAATTTTACGTGAATTGCAAATTAAAAAAAAAAAAAAACCACGTTGTGCATATTTTAACTGAACAAAAAGTCATTTTTGTTAATTTTTAAGTCTGTAAATCTAACAGCTGATAAAGAGGATTTTTTAAAAATTTATAAAGCTCCCGTAACTCCCTTGGGGGTCGAGTTTTGAAAACACCTTCCTAAGCACCTTCCTTCTGCTCAGCAAACGTAACATATTGATACAAATTTTCTGTAATAAAGGCTTAAAATAGTGTACATAATTTACATCTAGATGTGTAATACGTTAATATTTTAATATTTCTATCGATTCATTTTATGTTAAAATTGTAATATTCGCAAGCACACAACGCTGTTCATTACATTATAATGGTGATTCAATAGAAACATGGCGAAATGTTGGTGATATAGCCAAATTGGCATCATTTTTGGCGACCATGTTGGCAACTTGGCGAGTGATTGAGTGGTGCAAAAGTTAATATTTTGTAGCTGCACCTGGTGGGACCCTGCAATAAAGAGATTACAAAAACCTTCTTAACAAAAAAATACATATTTATGCCAATTTTCATAGTGATCGGTTGAATGCTGTTGGAGTAAAGTGAGGTCATATATAGAAACATTCATTTATATATATATAGATAGATAGATTAAATTATAATTAATTTTTTTTTGAGTTACAGAAAGTGATATTAATTTCATTGAGCTGCGATAAGAAATTCAAAATTGGTTCAATTGCCCCATTTTTTCAGATGATTGTTCAAGTTTATAAACTACTTCCTTTAATATAACATCATCTTGCCTTAAGACTGAATACTCCGAGGATTCGAAGCGTGCTTTATAGTAAAGCTTTGTAAAAGGTACTAATAACGCCAAAATTTTTCTTTGTTATTACCAGGATTGTAAAAGAGTGGGATATCATTTCATGTTGTTCTTTTTATTGACTGTGATTAAAAAATAGTAAGTTAGAGATAGTTATCTGTTTTTAAGATGTTTGGATTTGAAAAATCGCTGATGAATATAGTTCTGATGTCAATTCTACATATTATAAGAAACTTTTAAAACTGCTTTTTCGTCGCTCTTTGATAAAATCATAGGAATTTCATTTGTTCCAAGGGCCCAAGCCCCGTTGGCCCATGCCTTAAGTCGTCCCTGCCTCAGGGGCTGCATCAATATCCACTATAATGGGATAACATTAAATTGAATTTAGGCCTCTGTCTCTCTCTTTCACCCCCCCACCCCCCCCCCCCCACACACAATTTTCTTAAAATCCCCAAATCTTCTTTGTCCTCCAAATTCCACAGATAATCTCACTTCAGGTGCACTGAAACAATTTCAGGTACTTTGTTTTCCTAATAGGGAAAAATAAGGGACGAACTGTGATTGCGCTCGGGAAAGAAATCTCGTTTCTAGCGGATTTTTTTATTGTCCCGGTGGGCCGCATTAAAACTCTTTGCAGGCCGCTAGTTACCCACCACTGCTGTAATATTATACCATTTCTGTCAGTAGAGAAATATAAAATTAAGTCTGAAAAGTTTTATGAAATTATTCTTTACATGTTAATTGAGCTAAAAATGCTACTTTTTCGTCAGAGTCTCTATCACTTCTCTTTTACGCTTTTTTTTAAAAAAATAAGATTAGATATCTTAACGTACAAAATTATTTTAGTATGCAATTATTTGAACGCTGAACGATCAAGTTTTATCATAAGCTAGTTCTGACAGTAAGATAACTAATTGAATGAAGTAGATTACTATGTTTATATACAAAACAAATATGCTTCTAAAAGTAGTATTTTTTTTTAAAAAAATTGGTAGCCTCATATCATTGTAATTTTAAACTTGAGTGGTTTATTCTCTTTAAAATATCGGAAGTCAATGATTTGGGAAAAAGAAAAAACATATGTAATTTTACATTGAAAAGAGATAAATGGATTTTTTTGTTGTTTGTATGTCGTGTGTGAATACTACTGAATTAATATAAAAACCCGTGTTCTCTAAATAACAATTAGGCAAAGAATCACACTCTTGAAGAATATATTGATATTTAAATCACATTATAAGTTTTAGAGTTATTCTACTTTCTCAAATAGCTTGATAAAACTAACTTGTTAGAAAATATCTCAGTGCTTCTACTTTTACTTTCAAGTCTGTTCTCATTTGGAATTAAAGCTTTTAAAGCTTCACACACGCACGCACACTCACGCACGCACGCGCGCACACACACACAGGCACTGGAAGAGTTTTTTTAAAATACTATTCCAATTTGTGTGAGTGTATGAACTGGTAATAACGGGTCCGTAGTAGAGAGCCTCGTGATCATGGTCACGGGATTCATGGCTGGAGTGTCAAGAGTTCGAGCCCTAGTTCCATTGAAGATCGAACGTGTAGAAAGGCTCATGTATTTTAAATCTGGAGGGCTTAGTTTTCTCGTTGACTTAGACTAGAAGTTCGGAGAAAAGGATGTCATCTAAGGTGTGTTCATCGTCATTTGACCATGACTCAAAATTACGAGATTCGTTGCTAACAGCCCTCATGTTGTTTTATCGTGCAATGTTAATAAACACTCAAACTCTTCTCAAACAACAGTTACCCTGTATATGTGTGTGATTATCAACAAGTAATAAAAAAAAATTTTTAAAGTCAATTCCTACTTAAGTCAACAAAGAAAAAAAATATATTTTATTTTAGTTACTTTTTAAAAACAGTTACAATTAATATAAATATGTATATACATAGGACTGAATCACAATATTAAGTGACAGAATAGAAAGCGATTTTCCATTTTCCTTTCTATATATGGTTTTGGACTATTTTTTTAAATTATTTATTCATTAATAAAATTTAATTATTCTAATAAAATAATATAGTAAAAAAGAAATCATATTCACACAGAAATTAGGCCATCCCAGGTGGGATTCGAACCCACGACCTTTGGATTAGAAGTTCAACCCGCTATTCATTGCACTACAGGGACATAAGGAATGATTTTCGTTTCTATAAGTGATGTTGTACTATTATTTTTTGTTACAAGTTACTCTTTTTTACTTTAATGAATGAATTAATATTTGAAAAAACTGCATTAACATCAAGTGTCATCCACTGCAAATTTAAAAAAATGTATTTGGACTAGGATGGGTGAATAGAAAGTATTTTATTAACGATTGAAAACTTGAACAAGATATATATATATATATCTTGTTCAAGTTTTGACCAAAACTATCAAACTAGTTTAACCCCACTTATCGGTCCTAAGTCCGAGGTTGCACTTGGATATTTTATAAATTTTTATTTTATAAAATTTTTAATTTTGTTTGAAAACGTTGGTAATTTACTTTCTATATTCGCCATTGATATTTTGAAATGAGATTTAGTATTACAACATTCATATAATATCAATTTTTTAATTGATTTATATATATTTAAATATATATATATATATATATATAGGGAAAGAGTGAACTAATAGTAGAGGAATTGAATAAATAGCTCTCATTGAATTTTCTTAAAGCTTCATTTTAAACATATCGAAGTGCAATTTAACGAAGATCGTATTATATTACAAATGAATTGGTTCATTTTATTACTCTAAAAATTATTAAGGGACTGGACCACTGAAGGAAACTGATGACCTGCCATGTAGAGGGGCTGATGTACGTTAAATCTATCTGGGCTCAAAGTCCTTAGGTGACAACTCAGGTGTTATCCTCGTCACTCAATCATAACTCAAAATTTCGAAGCCCTTCACCTTTAGATTTGTTGTTTAAAGGCTGAATGAGGGGGTGGTTGTATCCCGGGGTAATTGTTTCCTATCTCTAAGTCAAGGATGGCGAACCAGTAGCACGCGTGCCATTGATGGTACGCGACACAATATTTTGGGCACGTCACCGATCAAAACAGTTTGCATTTTAGTTCAAAATAACAAAGCTCACTTTGAAGTATTACGAACAAATGCTGGTAATCGGTAGAGGAGCGCGCACTCGTTTGTTATTGTCTTGTCTTAATTACGTCGAGGACTACAATTGTTAATGATGCAAAGTTTGTCTACGCATAGCATAATCAATTTCGTTGACACAACTGTATTTTAAAGTTTATTCGTGTTATATTTACGATTTTTTTTTATCTGTTATTTAACAAGGCTAGTTCAGTAGAAAAAAAATGCGATAGTAATTGTAACAGAGAATTTCAAACTAGGTGGACCAAAGGTACAATTAGTAAATGCAACAGAACGATGTGTGTGTGTGTTATGTTCTGGAACAATGGTATGTAGGATATTGTCCGTAAAATGGCATTTTGAAACAAATCCTTTTGTCAAAAAAAGTTGTGAAAGTGCCCCCCTACGGTGCCCTTCTCTTAGATTATCTGCGTGAGCTAGAGGTGTAGGAATAAAAGAAGAACTAGAAGTTTCCATGATCTTAATATGACTTTATTAAGATCTTAAACTTAAACCTCTAACAGATTAGATAATAATTATATATGTGAGAATCTACGATGAACAAACTCACAATACAAGTAATACCGAAATAGCCTAACTCGGACCACTATCAATATCTAACCCGCCTAATCTCAATTCCAATACTATCGAAAGTCCTAATATTAAATAGTCAATCCTACCTTAATTCAGTCGTTGATCTGATACTAAGGAAGTTGCGTCTTTACTCGAGTGCAATGGTATGCACTTTGACCTCATGGCTCTATCTTCGAGATAACCTCTGTTGGCTGTCACTTCACGATTGTATCAATCTCTAACAAAACATTCCCCAAATTGCAATTCCACTTACTGAAACTTCTGTTATTTAAAAGCTATCTAATTTGCATTTTATCTTCACGCTTCACTTCTTGGGTTTTGGTTGGAAAAGAGTTGCCATTACTCTAGGCCCCAAAAGTACCCAAAGGACATGTTAAAGAAAAGACGCGGGAGCCCGTCACAAAGTGAACCAGAGCCAAAAGAATTAATTGCTTATAAATCGTTCGGCAGATGACTCCAATTCGGCATGCATTCTGCTACATCTTACTGACATCTTACCATGGACACAGCTAAGCCGTATCAATAATATGAAGCCCCAACAAGCGTAAGCAAAAAAAAAAAAGCGTAAAGTATTGAGGGTTCCCGATAAAAATCCCCTAAAGAATTTTGATGCAGGGCCTTGAAAATACTAGCTACGCCAGAGAGCATCTTACAATCCTAATATAAGTTGTTTGTCACCTAATGTGAAACAACAGAAGTCACATTATTGTTACTTAAATTTGAATTACACGTATGACTAAAACATTTACATACAGTGAAAAATGTATTTTTTGTAGTAAATAAAGAGTTTTAAGTTGTTAATATTTAGTTTTTTATTATTTTCCCAATAAAATCACAAGTCAAAATTATTTGACGGCATGTCTATACCTCATTAAACATTTCTTTACAAAAAAGGGCATGTTAACACATAAAGGTTCGCCACCCCTGCTCTAGGCCCTTTTCGGGTGAACTCGGATTTTTTGGGCACTTTGCCAATAGCTCTCGTATTACTTTGAACTGCGACGTTAATAAGCCCTTATTTACTTAGTCAATGGTTATAACAAGTTCTTAAAAGCCAAAAACATTCTATAATTATGTAAAATTTTATCTTAATGAAAGAATTATCGTATAAGTTTTTAGTTATAGTGCGAAAGACGTAATGTGAAACGTATTATACATAAGAACAAATTGATTCAATAGTAAAAAAATATACAGAATTTTATAAGCAATGATAGTTTATCAATCATTTTATAAAAGTATATTATTTTGTAGATATTATAGTGTGAAAGACGTAATATGAAAGTATTATACACAAGAACAAATTGATTCAATGGTAAAAAAATTATACAGAATTTTATAAGCAATGATAGTTTATCTCAATCAATTTATAAAAATATATTATTTTGTAGATAGTATACAATGATTTACTAAAAATATCTTCTTCATATATAACAAGTAATATAAAAAATATTTTTGAAGACATTTCCTACTTTGAATGGATGAATAGAAAGTATTTTATTAACGATTGAAAAT
Source organism: Trichonephila inaurata madagascariensis (assembly GCA_019973955.1). Taxonomy (NCBI): domain Eukaryota; kingdom Metazoa; phylum Arthropoda; class Arachnida; order Araneae; family Nephilidae; genus Trichonephila; species Trichonephila inaurata. The sequence continues at coordinate 122,470 of BMAV01005017.1, forward strand.
TTGAATAAGATAATATATATATATATATATATATATATATAGGGAGAGAGTGAACTAATAGTAGGAATTGAAAAGAGCATGATTTGTCTGCATTGTTGTAACAATGCACATCTGGTTTAGCTGAAAAACAGGTTTTTGACGCCAACTTTTGTCTTTGTTTTAACAGTTACATTGTTACAACAATAGAGACGAATCTAAGTTGGCGTCAAAGACCAGTAATTAATTTAATTACAATTAATTAATTAATTAATTAATATTTAAAAAACTGTATTAACATCAAGTGTCATCCATTACAAGTTCAAAAAAATTATTTGAACTTGATTGGATGACTAGAAAGTATTTCATTAACGATTGAAAATTTGAACAAGATAAATAAATATATACAGAGAGTGAGCTAATAGTGGGAATTGAAAAATCGGAATATATTAATTCATTTGCAGGAATTTTAATTTTGGAATTTTTAAATTAGCTCCGAGACAGTGTTGAACTCTAACAATAGGTGAAGGTGGCCATAACAATGCAATTATCTTGAAATCAATAGTTTTCCAGATATAATCTGTTTTACGATCAAGAAAATGCCGAGGTTACACGTTGGGTGTAATCAAAACAGCTGTGATCTTTTCTTTTTTATATTTCTTTTTTTTAAAAAGTCACGATAAAGATAAGATACATAATGTAGAGATCAATAAGTATTTGTAAAGTTCGCTAATTTACTTTCAATGCATTATCTTCTTCACCTCGTTCACTCACAACTGCTAACACTTCAATCAAGCTGTTGAATTTGGAATTATCTCATTCGGATTTTAAGCACCATTTCTTCTCGGTTTGTTTTTAAAACACAGAACTCAACCTCAGGAGTGGTTCGGAGCAGTTCGAACCAACTCTTCTTATCTCTCTCTTTTTCTTCGATTCAACCTTTTCTAAACAAGGCAATGAATTTTGTTTCTTCTAGACTAAGGAAGAGAAGAAGGTAGCGAGAGCTATAGATACGATGCAAATATTATGAAATATCAATGCTATACGTAAGATACCAAGAAAGTATTATGAGAGCCGATATAGCCTTGTTTGCCCAAGTTTTAGGCTTCTAAAATTGAACTTTGAGCAATGAGTGCAAGATAAAGATAGCCTAACGTGAGAAAAGTAGAAAAAGAAAATGTATTGATAAACAAAAGGAGCTTGATATATATGTAAAAACAGAACTCGTTCTTGAAATGGGAATGAACTGAAAGTGATTGTTAGTAATGGTATAAGACAAGAAACCTTTTAAGCTGCAAAAATTGCAATGGCTTATATGCAACCTAATAGGATAAATTATTTATCTGTAATATAATAAGATTATATTAAATAAATTTTTATTATATGTTTTTAAAATGTACATTCCTTCCCTCCCTCCTGTTTTAATGTAAGTGGTCCCCAACCTCCAGGCCGCGGACCGGTACCGGCCCGTGGATCAAATGGTCCGCCTAAAGAACATTAAATTATTTCCATTTTATTTACTATGGTATATTTTTCTCGGGTTTGTGCGACTTTAAAATCACTTTATATTCCGCGAAATCACTTTATATTCCACGTTAAATCACTTTATGTTAATTTTTTGGTGTAATTGTATTTTATTTTATGCATGTTTAAATACAATTAAACTAAAATTATTAAGTCAATACAATCCAAAATATAAACAATCCACGTCACCATCCTCCTCAGAGGGCCTCAGTAAAATTATCAAACGTTGACCGGGCTGCAGTGATTAAAAGATTGGGGAGGGGGCACTGTTTTAATGTATATTAAATTTCAAACCATTTTAGGAGTAGCGGCAATACTTAAGCAAACAAAATTGCCATTCCATTAAGATTCGAAAGATACTTTCATCATAAAAAGCATCTAATACATAAAAGATATGGCCACTTCAGTCTACTTATTTACGGTTTAAAAGTCGGATTTCATTCACCTAACATAAAGAAGTTTTGAAATTAGTACCCTATATTTCTGAATATATGCTGATCCATATATAAGCCGAATTGCGTTTGTTGTTTCAAATTATACCTAAAATGTGTAGGAAAAAAAATCACAGTTCAAGCTATTTATTCAAAATTATATTGCCACGATTCAAATTAAATCTCTCTCTCTCAGTGTTGTATCTATCACAATTGGGACATTAATGAAATCAATGAAGCAATATTTGGTCGCATATATTAACAAAAAAGAATACACACATTTTTTTCAGAAGCGACTAAATTTAGAAGAATTTTATTTTTCCAGTTAAATTTCTAAATATTTATCTTATTTTCAAAATACTGAAAATTACTGGCATCCTATAAATTTTGGAGAAACTTAAGAAATACTAAGAAATGGGAAATGCTGGATGTACGTTCTTTCAGCTTATCTTAGAGTGTACGATACTAGACAATGATTAAAAAGACTAATGGGGAGGCATAATAACTTAAGATTAACAGAACTGATGAGAATGATAAGAAAAACATAACAGAATGATAGTCAAAGATAAACAACGGGAGAATGATAAAGATGAACCCATGTCACCACCACAGTAAGCATTCTTTTTGTGTATATGGAGATTACTCAACGATTAATGCTGCATTACTTAAGAAGTATCAATTACCAAAGATAAAAAGTATTATTTATGAATACGGTTAAAAAATACCTTTAATATTGTCTACCTAGCCATTTATGTCATATAATATCAAATTAATTTGCTATTCAATTGTTCATCCCCAAAAACAAAAATTTTTAAGACCGACTCGTTCGGAATTTGATTTTAAAAGGATTGTAATTTTTTTCATGTTTTGTGCCCTTGATTAGAATACGATTTTTTGGAATTATGACAAATTTAAAATAAATTATTTCGGCAAAATTAAATTTAATACTTTTTTTCCAATGTTTTTTTAAAAATGTTTTATTTTTTTTGCCGTTTTAACCCCCGCGAGGCCCAACGGGGTTTTTTGAAAAATTCAAATTATTTTCAGGTTAAAAACATTTGAAATAATTATGGGCTATTTTTTTAAAATTTCTCCTTCTGTTTTCAAAACATGGATAAACCGACTTCCAGTTATGCGTTTCAAAAAGTTGACCCTCTGTCGATTGACTGTCGGGCAAAATATTAAAAAATAAAGCAAAAAAAGGAGAAACTTTTTAAAAAGGTTTTTTAAGTTCTTTTTCCAAAAATATTTATTGTATTTTTTGTCAAAATTTTGTTTCCTTAAAACAATTTTATCATTATTCTAAAAAAACAAAATATCATAAATATTATCCTTTTAAATGCTTTTAAAATCACGTTCCAACTAGTCGGTCCCTTAAACCCCTTTTTTGACTATTTGGGGTCTTTTGGGTTGCTATGTAGTTATGTGTTTTTTAATTTTGTGCGAAATTTCTGTTTTCCCCCAAATATGACAATAACACGGGTGAATATGAAAGAGAAAATATAGCTAATTTCTGTGAGGATTAATGGAATTATTTATGTTAATTGAGTTATTCGTATGTTTTCAGATTTTATAAATATTAAAAATATATTCAAAATAAAGTGAAAGAATATAATTATACAAAAATGGTCATTATTTTTAGTTCTTTTAGTCACACTTCATTGCATTCAAATAAATATAATAATATTATGGATTTGAGAAAACAAGTAGAAATCCCGTAGAATCAACGTAAGTTCACAAAAAGGGGGAATGGGAAATTCAATTTGGGTGTTTCAAACCATAATCAATAAATCAGATTTAGAAACTGTGAATCATGATAAAATTTTACAGGATATAGGAAAAAGGTAAAAGATACTTTATAAGTTAATGATTTGAAAATTTGGTCCTTTTTTAAAAAGTTGCATTTTGTTTTGTATCAGAAAAAAATTAGTAAGCATATTTTTCAAAAATGGATAGATAAATATTTTGCGAGTTAAAAATATTAAAATTAGGGGATTTCTTTCAGATAATAAACTAATCAGGAACATTTTCTTTTCTATTGATTTTTTTTATGGTATCAGGGGGTTTTTTAAAAATATTAAAAAAAGAGGTATATAACGGAAATTCTTCCCCTTTTCAGTTTGGCAGAAATACAGTTTCTAGCTTATAAATAGACTCGCCTTACGTCCTAATTTGACTGTATTGTCCTAGTTATATGGAACTAAATTTGTGCTCTATTAAGATTACGGTTTGTCAATACATGAATATTAGAACAGTAAAAATAATTGAAAAGAAAATTAATTCGGAAATACTTTATCTCTATTTTGGCCTCATAATCTTTCATGCGCATTTAACCGGATTCTTGATTTTTAGTCTTTTTCACATTGATTTCTTAAAAGTTCTTCGAAGAAAAGTTAAGACAAACTTATAACGATTACATTTTTAGCAGACTTTTTATGGTTGAAATAATCGTTTTCTTACTTTTCAGTACTATTTTCGTGTAAAAGGTTTTTTTCCTTAAAAAACCCCCCCTTTTTTTTCACAAGTCTTGTATTTCTGAGAAATGAAAAAAAAAAAAGAAAAGAATAATTTGTAAGTAGTAAAAATATTCAGCAGAGAGAGTAGATTCTTTTCTTTTCAATTAATTTTATTTTTAATGAAGCCTTTTTTCAATTCCTACTATTAGTTCACACTCTCCCTATATAAGTTTCATTATTATTATTCCTCTCTTTGAGACATTCATTATTGTTCTCTTTTCTTAGCTTCATTTTAATACATTAGCAGTTTTTCTTCCACGTGTTGTATTAGGCTTAACTTTTCAACTTGGTTTTTTTTCCTATTATGTCGAAAGTTTCTGCTGTACGGAAGGTGGATCCATAAAGCATTGCTAACCCTAATTTCGTTTGGGCCCAATTCAGCGAAGCTTTAGAAATCATAATAGGTCTCCAGTTAGTCTAAAGACTTTTTTGTACTACATTTGTTGTGCTGTGAATCAATTTCTTCCCCGCTTAGCATGTAGGGTTTTAAAATACTTCTTCACTTTTTTTTTTATTTATAATATATATATATTAACATATATATCTTGTTCAAATTTTCAATCGTTAATAAAAATTTATTTTATCCATTCAAGTTCAAATAACTTTTTTTAAACTTGTAGTGGATGACACTTGATGTTAATATAGTTTTTTTAAAAATATTAATTAATTAGTTAAATTGAAAAATGGATAAATAGTAACAAACGAAAATATTACTCCAACAGCATATATAGAAAGGAAACTCGTTTGTTGTGTCCCTGTTGAACAATGGATAACGCGTTGAACTTCTAATCCAAAGGTTGTAGGTTAGAATCCCACCGGGGTTGGCCTAATTTCTGAGAATGTGATTTCTTTTTTTACTATACTATTTAATTAGAAAAATTAAGTTTGAACTCTGTCATATGTATATACATATTTATATTAATTGTAACTATTTAACAAAAAAAGTAACTAAATAAAATTTTTCTTTGTTGACCTAAGTAGGAATTAACTTTAATTTTTTTTTTATATTACTTGTTTTTCGTAAATTTTCTTTTTCCAGATAAAACTGCTACAAAAGGGACACTCACTTATCGATAACAGAGTTGTTATCGATATTTCAATTTGATATCATATATATTTTTGAGTTTTATTTAAATTCGATTAGTTGTTTGATTAAATGAAATCATTCTGAAAGAATACTTTTAATTTACTTCTGCTCAATTTATTGAATTCGAAGGAGTTTTAATGAGATAAGATAAACAAAAACTATTCACAAAGTTTTCTGTATCTTATTTTAAAATATATTACATTTTATCTTATCAGAAGCAATTTATATTATCCTATTATATCCCCTTAATAATGTTGATCTACTGCATTCTCTTATCGCTTAATATTTCTAAATTTTTATAAGAATAAATTTTAGAGAGATAGAACGCATTAAAATGTATTATATATTTCTTTCGTCAATTTCAATGTCCACTAATAATGTTTCCTTAAGTCAGCATATTTAGATGTTTTTCGACGTTTTATGAATAACATCTCATTTCCTTTTCTGCTGAATTATTGATTTTCGAACGATAATCCAGATTCTATTAATTATTTTCATTATGTATTGATCTTTGAAATATTCTCCATTTCATCTTTTTTAAATATATTAGACCCTCTAAAAATCTGTATCTCGTGGTCTTTGAAGAAAAAAAACGAACATATGAAATTAGACATATTGTACTTGTTCAATGATTTTTTTTTTTTTTTTTTGAATCAGTGCATATTTCTTAAATACTGTACATAACAAAAAACAGTTTAAAACACTGGAAGATCACTCAAAATAAACATTTTTATTATTTTTTTTCTAGATTATGAATTCTGAGGGTAAGAAATTATTACCAATATTATATATTTAGGTTAAAATTATCATTATAAAATTTTCATAAGCAGCTAACATAAAGAGAAGCTAGTTTTTTAAATATTTTTTAAGGTATCCGACTAAGTTTGGAACCGGGATTTTAAAAAAGCGCATAATTGGATAATTTTCATGATATTTAGTGTCACTTAGATTAGAATATATGTATAAAATTGTTTTAAAGACATTTTGACAAAAAAGATTATTTAAATACAATATTTTGGCAAAAAATTAACTTAGAATAACCTTTTTTCAAAATGTTCTCCTTTTATAAGAAAGGCTTCTAAAAAAATAATATTTTGTTTGTGTGTGTGTGCTTATATAAAGTAAAGACTTCTTCAGAGAGTCAGGACTATTTTTTTTGAAAAATTCACATTATTTTCAGAGTTACAACCCATTGAAATAATTATGGGCGTTTTTTTTTCATAACATTTCTCCCCTCTGTTGTCGTAAAACATGGATAAACCCACTTCTAAGTTATATATTTCAAAATTTCTAGTTGAGCCTCTGTACAGAGGTCTGAGCTATATATAGGCAAAATACGAGTATTATTATAATAGAAGTATTTTTCACAAAAGGAGAATATTTTGAAAATAG
>BMAV01005017.1:129495-143083 GCA_019973955.1 Trichonephila inaurata madagascariensis
AAAATACTTCTATTATTATAATAGAAGTATTTTTCACAAAAGGAGAATATTTTGAAAATAGATCATTCTATGTTCATTTTTTGTCAAAATATTGTACTTAAATAATTTTTTATTGTAATACTATTCTTAAAACAATTTTATATACATTTTCTAATCTAAGTGACACTAAATGTCATAAATATTATCCATTTATACGCTCTTGCAAAATTACGGTTCAGAACTTTGTCAGATACCTTAATATGATGTACATTTTGGGATTTCCCAAATAAACGACTCTTAGTTCTTTTACAAGGGGTAATCGACTTAAAAGGCAGCTGGATATGTTGCTACGAATTTTTTTGTTGTTGAAGATTTCGTTGCAATATTCTGTATTTTTGTATGATAAAAGAATGTTACATATTTTTAAAAAATATATTTTATTTAATTTTTTTTAATCTTTAAAAATGTTTCAATTGTATTATTATACGTAATTTTTCTTAAAAATATATTTTATTCCTTTATTATTATTTTTATTTTCTCATTAAATAATAATATTACAAATTTTTGTTTGTTGTTTTGGTTATTTTTCCGATCCAATCGTATATATTCAATTTTTTGAAAATTAAAATTTTTAAAAAAAAAAAAAAAAACCACACAAAAATTGCGGACTGTTTTGGTCGAGCTTTAAAAATCTCACTACAAAACAATTTTTTTTCTTTACATTGCTTTTTAAGTCATGAAAAACTTTCTGAAATAGTCACAAAATAAAATAAATTGTTACAAAATGTTCCAATTTATAAAACAAGAGGGATAGAGACAGAGAGAAAGAAACTGAAAAGAATTTCCCCAGATGAAAATACAGTAATAAATCTTAGAGGCCAGAAAAAAAGGGAGACAGTGGAAAGATAATTCTAAACTCTCACATGTTTGTGGAACGATAATAAAGATAAGGTTCTGTTCAGTTTTCTAATCTTTCCCATGATTGGACAAACATGTTGCTGACGTCATATGGAGGTGAATCAAACTAACTTCAGGCTTTTAATACCCAAAGAAACCTCCTCAGTTATGAAGAAACCCGTGTACTAATTAGACAGGGAAAAATTACCTGTCCAATGATTCCATAATCTCGTGATGTTATTAAATTAAATAACCAGTAGAATTTTAATAATTTAATTTATCTTTTATAAGTATTTTAATCAAGACACACAACCATGGGGCAGTCAGAGAAATCAGTAAGTTTATTTTACAATTCTATTGATTTTCATAGCCACAGTCTAGAAAGGTTTTATGTATTAGATTTTAACATTAAAAAAATGAAAACTGGGAGATAATTTTGGTTTGCGGTTATTAAATAACAAATTTAATGCATACCTGCTTTATTTAATCTAATGCAATGAATTTAATGCATTTTAAAACTGAAACGATTTTGTAACTTTTTGTATTTAAATACGGTTTTTAAATTTTGAGAAGAAAAAATAGCTCAAATTTGTAAATATTTGATTTTAGTTTTAATAAGAAATCAAAACCTTAAGAATTAATAACTGATTCATAAAATTAGTTTATATTTTTTGTATTTTTTTATTTAAAAACTATTTCTCTCCTAAAACATTATTTCTAAGAAAAAGTTAATTTTATGCCTGCATAAATGAACATTAATATTATATTAGTTTCTAAATGAATTAATTCTAATTATCTCTATTTGCATATTTTGAAATAACTTCTTTGTTGTGCGGAGATTTATGTTTTGGGCCAAATTTACGGGTAAGCAGTAAAAAGCATCTCTCTGGGGACCAATATAATTTCATGCAAAAACTTTTTTGAAAAGACTAACATTGAACCTTTTTTTAAGCACTTATTATAATTAACCTTTATAAGTAATAGATCTTAACAATAGAATCAACGCGTAAGATATCATCTAATACATATAGCAAAAAATTGTCTCGATAAAATAACTAGAATTCCATCAATGACGTAGTTTAAAAATAATTAAAGGCACATGATAAAAATATTTGGATGATACACCATATTTTCAGAAAAACGAAAGAGATGTAATGTATCACACATTTCATTACTTTAATATAATATCTGCGCACAAAATTTAAGTACTTACCGTAACAACCTAGGTGCCTGAATAATGACTGACTAAAATAAGTTTATTAAGATTGCCTTTGCTGCGTGTCACTGAACAAAATCCAAACATTTAAATCGACATGGTACGATTTACACGAAAATTTTTAATTTAAAGATATTCAAAATTTTTTTGGCTACCTCCTAAGTGCTTATACTTCAAAAAACAGATTTTGTGCTCAAAATTTCATAAAAAGCTAACCATTGAACTTTTTAAGGAAAAAAAATTTGTGAAGTGATTTTAAAATGCTATTCCTCCTACAAAAATTTACACACACGCATGAAATTATTTGATTTACAAGTACATCAAACCATGTATAGCAAAAGTTGATATGGGTTTTGTGATAACATGATTGGTATTTGTACAGTACTTCTTATTATGAATGCTTATTGAAAATTCCTTAAAAAATGTATCAGTTCTGAGTTCAATTATTTAAAAAAAAATAAGTATTGCTTTATTCAAAAATGCATACCAACTTTTGTTACATGTACTATTAGCAATAGGTAAAAAAAAATTCAAAGCATCAGGCACAACAGAAAAGAAGCCTTAGCATTTTAAATGAAGATAAACGAGTTATTTTATCTTTCTGAGATAAGTCAGTTTAAAGTTTTGATTTGTCACACGAATGTGAATAAAAACGAACGTAAATGCTATCATAATTCTGGAATTTTTAAGTTTAGAGATTTCAAATTTTGTGAGGTTAAAGAAAAATGTATAAAAAATAATTTAGGCTAAAAAAATTAGATTTGATTTTTTGACTGATTTTTGTCAATTGAATCGTATTGTGTCCTCTTAACATTTTAAATTAAAAAAAAATGTCCCAATATTTAAACTTCGTCTGGTTATTAAACCTGCTGTATGCTCTCAACTATCCAAAATTGATGGAAAATGTCAGTGTCAAGTTATTCTATTAAATAAGAAATTAAGAGGACACAGTACAATTCAATTGACAAAAATCGGTCAAAAAATCAAATCTAATATTTTTAGCCTAAATTATTCTGTAAATACTTTTCTATAAACTTACGAAATTTGAAAGCTCTACACTTAAGAAACGCTGAATTATGATAGCTTTTATGCTTCTTTTTATTCACATTCCTATGCCAAATCAAATCTTTAAACAGACTATCTCAGAAAGATAAAATAACTCGTTTATCTTCATTTAAAATGCTAAGGCTTCTTTTCTGTTGTGCCTAATGCTTTGAATTTTTTTTACCTATTGCTAATAGTACTTGGAACAAAAGTTGGTATGCATTTTTAAATCAAAGCAATGCTTATTTTTTAAAAAATCATTGAAATCAGAATTTATACATTTTTAAGGAATTTTCAATAAGCGTCCATAAAAAGAAGTTGTGACGGGGCTTTATCGCGCCTTCTATTAATCCTCTTGGGGAATCTTTGGGGCCAGAATGGCATTTCATTCCAACCTTCTCAAGAAGAAAACGCGATATGCAGATTAGGAATGATTATATAAATTGGAGCTTTTGCATTAGCGAGAAGTCGGCTGGAGGCCAGAGAGTATTATAGGAGCCATATAGAAGTTGGTTAGAAACCAGAAGATGAATAGAAGCTGGATCAAGTTGGATAATAATAATATATAGAAGATAAAAGCTTGGTGGCGGATCGCCGTGTGATATGGGTAAGCGATAGATTATTAAAGTTTAATTATAGAGCGGACTCTAGCTAATTAAGGAATCGGCTATAGATAAAGATTCGGAGGTTAATTTATCATAAAGATAGTGAGTAGGATTTAATGTGCTATTTGCTAAGAATTGTTAATTACGTCATATCGCTCCCGATCGTTTTCCTCTAAGTAAGACTTGTGTTGCATTGCTTAATATAAATTGAGACATAATAAACTAGATTTATTATGGAAGGTTCGAGTGGTCAATCTTTTATCCCTACAAATCTATGTCGCGTGGATGAAGAGATGATACCCCCGGGCAGGGGGGTATCACAAAGTATTATACAAATACTAATCATGTTATCGCAAAACCCATACCAACTTTTGTTATACATAGTTTGACGTACTTGTAAATCAAATTTTTATGCGTGTACGTAAATTTTTGCAGAAGGAGTAGCATTTTAAAATCACTTCACAAATTTTAAGTTTTTTAATAAGAAAATTGAAGGGCTAGCTTTTTTTGAAATTTTGAGCACAAAATCTGTTTTACGTAGTATACACACATGGGTGGCAACCAAAAAGTTTTTGAAAAAGCCTGAATTTAAAATTTTTGTTAAGTCGTACCATGTCCTCTTAATGTAAGATAAGAATGTATGTATAAAGAGTACTATTGCTTGAAATTTAGAGTTTATTTCGGAATCAACCTACGTCTGACGATTCATGGGGGCATCCCTTGAGTTGGTAATTTATTAAAAAAACTCTGAAGGTTATTTTGAAGGGTTTTATTTACAATTTTTTTTCGAAAAATTAACGTAGTATGGAACTTAGTAACATTTTGATAACTGATTTATTAATTTTATAAATTACTTTCTATCTACCGTGGCGGAGATGGTATCTGAGTGGATAGATCCCTTTTCCAACTTTTGCCCTATGTCAGAGATTCTGTGTAGTAAGCAGTGCAGGATTATTCATTGGGAGGCGGGCACTCAAGGCCCCGGGGCCCGGGTAAGCTGGACTTAACCAGATTTTCTGGTTATAAAGGGGGACGGAAGGGCCAAGAGGGCCTGTAGATCTTCTGCGCCCAGGGCCTAAAATGAGCTTAAACCAGCCCTGGTAGTTAGATTAAATTGATGTTTTTATTTATTAACTGTATATATGTGTTTATGTAATAATTAAGTCTCAGTAAACTGCATTTTGTTTGATGTGAAGGTATCTGCTTCATATTTCAAGTGATGACCTTGGGTAAAACATTTAATTTAGTGAAGACTTATTTCTAGAACCTAAATGTCAGGAGCAAAATATTGATTCCTGATTATTTATCCAAAATTTTTCTGGATATTCTTCAAAGTTGGAAATAAAAAAATTAAGTATGAAATATATGGTATATGAATGAAAGCAAAAATTAAGAAGTTCTCTTTTTTTGATAAAAATAAGAGATTTTCCGTTAAAGTGAACAAATAAAATAAGATAAAAGAATAATCTTAAATGTAATAATTTTGTATATCCATTATAAAGATTTCTTGAAAACTAGAGATTTCCTTAAAATTTATTTATATATAAATTCAAACGTAGTTTCGTAATGTCTAGATTACTTTTAAATGAACATCTTTTGTAGAGAGAGATATTTTATTATGTTAATGAGTTTTATTTTTTGATTCAATCAAAAAAATACGAAATTTTTAATTTTAAGTACTTTGTAAAAAAAAAATAATGCTTATTTCCATCATATATCTTAATTAACTTCTTTATTAAACGGTCTACATTAAGAGTGATGGTTTGATGATAATCGTATATCTAGAATGAATTTCGATTATAATTTTTATTTTTCGAAAATCGATCATGAAATTAATTCAAAAGAATTTCTTGTCGAAAGACAGGACAAATGCATCGTTATCTAAGGCATACTAATAACTCATCGCTAAAAAAACCCAGCGCTGACAACTTTTTGATAACATTCCAAACATGCTAAAAATTCCTTAAAGATTAAGATATTACTAACAATTCATCCACGCAATTTCAAAATTTAATTTTTTTTTCTTTCCATAAGAACAAAATATTCTTCCATTGAATTTTAAATATTATCTGTAAATAAAGAGGCTCTGCAAATGATAAGTTGTTTCAGAATAAAGTATAATAACTATTCAAAATTTTTTGTCTCATAGTTATTCTTGGTTACATAAAGAAGAGACGAACTTAATTGTAGAATTCAAAGTGGATTTAATTAAACATGGATAGAAATCACTGTTAGCAGCCGCACAGTAAATCCTTTTTGATCCATATATTTCCCTTTTAAAGGTTCAAGCTTCCATAGATCATCATAGTGGGTATTGGGTCGGTTGCTCGTTGAATTCAATTAAATCTTAATTTATTCATGGATGGAGTAGTCATCCTGGGGGCTTTCTAACATTTGGTTGTAATAAACATTACCAAATCCCACCTGCTCGCTTTCTCTATGGTCACAATAGATTAGAGGTGGGCACAGACGTTTTCAGCGTACGGACTACTTCTAACTTTTTCAAGGTGTTGCAATCCGCCAAGTCTCCAGTCTTGCTGGCATCGATGTTCCATAAATATGTTTCTATTAGTATGCACGTCTTAGGTCTTAGTAAAGGCGCCCCCCCAAAGTCTTGGTGGTCCACCGGTCGATCGCGTTCGACTTAATGTCCAATCTGTCTTAGATCTTTGACATACACTGATGGTGCCAAGAGCTATGCAGTCTGCACCAAGTGTACCACTCTGTTTGCTTTCCCAGAACATATCCTGGAGTGCCGGAGGCTCTCTGGACAAGATCTTACAGCGGATTGGGTACAACCATTGTTGGTTTTGGATTTCCTTAGGGTTTTAAAAGTCGTGGACCTGATCTTGCCCCTCTGATCTCCGAGGATACGCAATAACAATAACAAATCTTATTACTTTAATGAGACATGTGGGTGTGGTTGGGTTTCAATTAATATCGATTTAGGGTTACCTAAAGCAATTGGCGATAGTTCTTATATTTAAAAAAGCAGCTAAATTATGGAAATGAGACATTTGAACTAATGCTATCTTACTCTTTTAACTAACAAAAACAACATACAACATCAAAGCTAGAGGGCATGTGCATAATATGCCATTATTTTTCAAAAGAGTGTTTGGTGGCATTAAGAGACGAATCCTTGCTGATTTTGAAGATCGCAACTATTATCATTGAGATACTGCTACTTCAAAGCACATGTGAGCAGCTACGGTCATAGTTGAAAGCTCGTGACTGATGTCATGTTCTGGGCTCAAATCTTGGTGCCATTAAATACTTTTCGAGCAGAGGGTTTGGTGCACGTTATATCCGTCGAGGCTCAAAGAAATCCTCACGTTGCGTAGTGGGGAAATTTGATGACTGGGATGTCAGTTCAAGTGTTATCCTCAAAAAATGATGAACAAGATTCAGAGGTCTTTCCCCAACGACCTTTGTGTTGCTCCAAAGGGCGATTAATCAATCAGTCAATCAATTAATTAAATAATGCATGGAATAGTGGAAGTAAGCTCAGGATAGTTACCCTCGTTACATGACTGTAGTTGAAGAATGCGAGAAATGTCATCAAACTCCGTCGCTCTTTCTAATACAAAACTAATTCAAGAATTGAATTTATTCTAAATTTCTGGCATTTGTTTAATAAAAATAACGAATTTATGCAGTGGCGTAAGAGAGAATATTAGGAGCCCCCTGCGAAGTCAGGTTTGGGACTCCAAGTCGGATGTTACAAAGGGTATGCACGTGGAGTCAGTCAGGCATTGTCCCCCCCCTCCCTAGAATCCTGGTCTCCCCGCGATACGGGGTTTGTGGGGGTGTACGTTACGCCACTGAATTTGACTAATTTTTAAGAGGAAACGATTTGAATGTTTTAATACTATGAAAATGTAATAAATATATCATACAATGTCAGTTTAACGCTTTATTGTATTAGGCTATTTGTCTTTTTATTTGGGTAGGAATAATATATTTCTCTGAGTCCTTGAAATTGTTAAGAGTTGTTTTTATTCCAATTCCGGGTACGGCTGAGCATTTTCAGAGGTTGTAGAACATGTTGCTTCAATTCTAATTTCTGACTTGCTGTTAATATTACAGGAGTTGAAAGATATACTACACGTACTACCAGAAGTTTTTTTAAGTATATACATTCTTATTCTTTTCTTTAATTTATAATAATTTTGTTCTAGTCTGTTGATTAAATTTTTTTCTCTGAGTCCATGTTCATTTTCAGAAGTTGGCTTATACAAATACCTTAACAAATGAAGTGAACTGTATGTTTCAATTTGTATATAAGGCTTTTCTCCGATATAATTGCAAGTAGAAAAAAAGATAAACAATTTGAATTTAAGCCGGGGTACCCGGAAATATAAGTATACTTCCTCTTCTAGTAGCTGTTGCTGATTTAACTTAGATACGTTTATTATCGCAAGTTAAATAAATACTCAAATTCTAGATTAGGATTTAGAAAGCTGTTCAACACTGATATATAACAGTAAATCAATAGAAATAAATACGTAATTTACTTTTCTTAAGATACTGTAAATATCTACTGTTCTGTTATGTTTATAAATCAGATTTCAGTTTGCCGGCGAAAAATAAGTTCCAACTGTACCCTACTTGCAAATATTTTTTCATGTCATTATTTAAGAGACTGGAGAATCGTTAATTTTGAGAGCTTTAATTTTTAAATTATTTAAGTTGTTAATTCGATATTTATTTTCTATGAACAGAAAACGCCAAGTATTTCATTAGTTCTTAATATTTAAAGCAATTTAAATGCAGCTACACCTCAGAAGTATAATTTCATTTAGAGTGAGATAGAAGTTCTTTATTTTGATGTTTTAAGAGCTATAAGTTCAAAAATCTAGAACGCAAATAGAGAAATGTCAAAATTTATGTATTAAAGTTCAAGTAAGATTTTTTTTTAAATCAGGCGGGCCTCCAAGACAGATTAAAAATTAAATAGATAGAAACATTTCTCTGTATTTGAGTCAACACATATTTGTGCGCAATTTTTTTTTTTTTTTTTTGCATAAAGATCAAGTTTGCTGACATAATTTGCAGGCAATGATGAGAATTTCATCAGTAAATCTCATTCCAATTTCAAAAAAATTGTTAAAAAATGTGGTAGGGTCCACTTATTCCATTAAAGAGATTCAAAAATGAAATGTGCTTGCAACTATACATGATATAAAAGTGATACGAAAAAAAAAATTGAATAAAAGTTTTGCAGTTTTATTTAACTTATTCTTATTGAATTATAATCAACAAAGTTGTAGATTATTCAATTCCTACTTTTAGCTCACACACTCTATATATTTATTTATTTGCTTATCTTGGTGGAATTTTCAATCGTTATAATAAAATACATTTTAAAGCACTCAATTGAGCTGAAATTTTTATCCATGATTATTTTGGATGGCAACATAATAATTTAATTATAATTAATAAAAATTAATTGATTAAAACTAATTATTAAGTAATTACAAATACAGCCCCATTGGCGACTTAGCGACCCTTTTGGCGACTCGTGTCAAAACTTGAAAAAGTTTTTTTTCTCAAGTTTTAAAGCATTCAGTTGAACTGAAATTTTATAGACGTGATTGTTTTGGAAGACAATACGATACTTTAAAGATAATTAATAAGAATTAATTACCACTTAATGCTGTGATTCTGTCTTATGTATGTACATATTTATATTAATTGTAACTATTTAATAAAAAGTAGCTAAAATAAAATTTTCTTTGATCTAAGTAGGAATTGACTTAGAATTTTTTTTATAATACTTGTTTTTATAATATAATGCATTCCTTTTTTGGGAGGCGAAGTTAAATAATAGAGGCAATCATTTTAAATAAGGTGCAGCCCACCGTTATCTTTGCCACTTAAAATACTATTTTAAACTATATTTGTGATTTTTAAAAGTATTTATTTCCTTATTTATCTGCACCTTTTATATGTTCTAAGATGGGGGTTGGGGTGGGGAATGTGTCCGCTTTAACCACACGATGAGTTTCAGAGTGTCCACTCAAACCACGAAATGTTATGTGTCTGCTCCTACCACGTCCACTGTAGTAACGCCACCATCTTCCACTTCCACAATGTCCCCGCAGGACAAAATAGTTGTCCACTCCTGATCTAAATTCAAATAGATGAAATTTACATTTTTGATGCATTTCAAATGTAAAATAAGAATACATAATAAATATGTTACTGTTAAAGTGTGAAATACGTTATTTCACAGAATAACTAGGTATTTCATGAAACAACTAGACAAGTCAGTTGAAATATATAAAATTATTCAATTCTATGATTTAATTAGGTGTTCTATAGAATAACGGTTACTTAATCGTTTAAGTATGAAATATGGTCTTCGCAGGTTTAAACTGCTTTTAGTCAGTTTTGACCCTCTTATAGCTGCTTTGCAATGACGTGTGTCCATTGAAGAAGTTCCGAATATTGACACAACGCTTCGATGTGTTGCAGCAGCTCAAAGCTGTGGCACTAGACAAGGATTTAAAAAGTGTCCGTGTAAAAAAAATGCTTAATAATAACAAGTGTGCTTCTTTCAGTAATAATATGCAATGCAATATGCAAGGTATCATCACAGTAATCCTTGTTCTAATAAATAATGAAAAGTAAAATAAAGGTATTTCGTAACATTTTAATTATTATTCTCTTACATCTTTGTTTGATAAAGTTTGCGTAATGATTTTATGAAGCAACGGTTTTTTGTTACCTGCATACATATTTTTGATAATATTTCAATATAACTATTTCTGCAACAAATATGCTTTTTTTTCTCTTTTTGTTTAACTAATGTTAGCAATAATAAATTATATCATCTGCTTTTCCTTATTATTTATCAATTATTCATCCTTAATAGGGATAAAATGTATTTTTCGAGAGATTTTAGTTATTTAGGATCAATTAATTTATAAAATAATTTTAAAAGTTGTTTATTTGTTACTTTAATGGTCGATCCTTAGTTATTCTATAGAGTAAATAGTTATTTCATAGAATAACTAGGTTAAGTATGAAATTTTTCATTTATTATATACTTTTTACCGGTCTACCATTAAATACTTTATAGAATAACTAGTTATTTCGTAGAATAACAATGTTAAAGTTTTTTTATCTATTGTATACTTTAATTGACTATCTAGTTATTTCATGAAATATCTAGTTTTTCTGTGAAATAATGGATTTCGCACTTTGAAGGTAACGTATAAATTTAAAGTAAAAGAATCCTTTTGAAATTCTAAGCAAAAGTTTCAGAGAGAAAAGTAATGAATTAAAAAAACCCCTCTCCTGTTACATTTTTGCGTCTTTACCTTCTTTTTTTTCTTTAAAAAAAAGAGAATTACTTAAAGTTTTCTTTTATCTTTCCGAAAGGAGGAAGAAACACATTTTTTGATACATTTTGTTCTTTTCCATGAATTTTATAAGCCTGCAAAAAGTTTAAAAAGTAATAAAGATAATATGAACACAAAGCTTTAAAATGAAATTCCAGAAGAACGTGAATAAGGCTTAGATATACCAAATAAAGAAGATAAATTTTCAAAACTTGGATGTGTGCATTTCGATGTGCAGATTACAAGGAGTTCGTTTTCTTTCCTGAAGAGCAAAACAAAAAATTTAAATTGTGGTTTTTAAACCATTCTGAACAAATATTGAATAAAAGTTTCTATTAGAGCTCAAATTTTGAACAAGATAATAATTAATTACCTATTAATTAATCAGTTAAATAGCTAATTATGTGAATTTATTCCAGCTCTTTCCTGTTACATGTTAACTTATCTCATACATCACTGAAATATAAATAAAAAAGTACCGGGAATCATAAAGCTTAGATAATCTTATTCCTCTGAAATGATGTTTAATTTTTAGCTTCTTTTACGGTTTGCTATTAACATTATTTTTGTTCTGAGTTTAATTCTTGAATCCGAGATTGATAATATACACACAAGAACGTCATATTCTTTATTTTAAGACGTTATTCATTTGATGTATTTAGCTTTATCGCATTCTTACAAGATGTAAGCTTCCTGCTTTTATTTAGAATATTGAATTAATACCGATATACTCACCTTTTCAAGTTGCTTGACGCACATCCTGTTTTGATTTGATTGCTTTTTGTATGATTCTGCTTAGAGTGCCATTTCTTTCTTCCCTCGAAACCTTCCCTTTTCTTCCTGAAGGGATATCCTGCTGAGACCTTTCACGTGACCTGCATTTCCAGCCTGACGACCGTTCACTTGCTATAAAAATGCCTCTATCGTTATTACGTCATTATCACGTAATTACTTTTTGTGTGTAACTGTATACCAATGGTCTTCAAACTGTGTTCCACGGAACCCTTGGGTTCCACAAGGCTTTCCCAGGGGTTCCACAAGGCTTTCCCAGGGGTTCCACGAGTCACAATAAAAAAAAAATCGAAAATAAACTTATAAATATGTATGCAAAATGGATTCCCGTTTTCTGAAGTTTGTATAATTACAAGTATCTAAATCTCATCCTATTCATTAAAACCGAAAACTTTAGTTATATGTAATATATTTATATTTTGCAATACTTTTTTAAACGTTTGTTTTAATATAATAAAAGAGTATTAAAACGTTTTATCTTTATATATATATACTTCCTACTAGATTGTGAGTATTCTATTGTTTACAATCTTGGGTTCCACGAGATAATTTTATACTCGTTAGTTAGCATAACTAAATAATCTTGCATAACTAAATAATTTTCTAATGCAAAACACTCATTTTTGCATTTGTGGGGGCCCCCCCCCCCCAACTGTAATGAAACAGAGGAAGCAACATATCGGCATATTCTATGTTCAAATCTAAACTTAAGCAAAAACAGCTCCTGAATGTTCTGTTGCAAACTCTTATGCAAAATGCACAGTTTTTCTCACTCAGCTATACACATTTTAATGCCATTCATATCCCAGTTACTAGTAGGGGCGTAGTAACAGTATCAATGATATGAGAGACCCCCAAAATGCCAAAGCAAAAATAATAATAATAATGTAAAACATTAAGAGATTCAGAAAAGAGCCTCTAAGGAATTTTTATACAATGCCTTCTCATGCCTAGTGGTTACCAAATGTAATGCATGGGTAGGTAACCCTTGGATCACAAAATAATATTACTAATGAGTAAGTTATATCAAAAAATTAGATTAGAATTTTTTAATTATGAATGCAATACTTTTTTAATTACTTTTACGTAAAGTACCTTTAACATATTGATCTACTGTAAATATTATTTTGAGTTATATTCTTCTAAGTATGTGTATGGGGTTCCACACACGAAAACACTTTCTAGTTCTGAGGGTTCCAAGGAAGCATCTTTAAGTTCTAGGGGTTTCTTGAGTAGAAAAAGTTTGAAGACCGCTGCTATATACAGCCAAGTGAGATTAAGAGTTAAATAAACGTCGTACTACAAATCTGCATGAGGGCTATTGGCAACGGACCTCGGAATTTTGAACCATAGTGAAGTGACGACGACGACGCCTGAGCTGGTATTCCCCTCTCCTAACGTCCACACCAACGGGTGGACATTTGAGTCTCGACAGATTTAACAAGCATCATCTCTCTCTAGACCAGGGGTACTCAACCTTTATTCTGGCCGGGCCACATACATGGTGTTGGGAACGAGATTAAATGTAAAGTTTACTTGCCCTTTTTTGGCAACTGTAGTTAAAGAAACAATCTCTGTCAATAAAAGTTTCAATTCAGTCTAATTCAATACTTGCAAACTGGAATATCTGGTGCCGAAACCCGGGAACAAACCAGGGACCTTTAGATGGGTATTTCACGCTGGCCGCACCATGAGGATAGTGTGTG
>BMAV01005017.1:143196-168085 GCA_019973955.1 Trichonephila inaurata madagascariensis
TTTACTTTTTTACATTTTCGCCGAATTATGGGGTAGTTTCGATTTTCTTTCAACCATCATCAAGCCTCTTGTTTACATTCTACTATCAAAAATAGCAAATTTATAGATTTGATTGCTTGATTGATAGAATTGCCTGCTAAATATTTAGTAAATTGTTCTTAAATAATTGAACTTCTTAGTGCAACGCGCGGGACATGACCGGGCCACTCACAAAAGGTCGGCGGGCCTCATGCGGTTGAGTATCATTGCTGCAGACCAGCAATACTCAACCTGCGGCCCACTGAGCCTTTTTTAAATGGCCCGGTCGTGGCCCATTGTTCTGAAAAATTCATTTATTTATGAAAATTTGGTGGGAAATTCTTTGTTAAGAAATCAAATATATCAATTTTGATTTTTGCTGTCGATGTTGTATGGATGCGAATTGAAATTTTTTTGTTCTGATTAATAATAATAGACAACAGTGGAGTAGCGACCATTTTATAAGTGGAACTAATTTTTAACTGTCTTTCGTATCTTGCAAGAGAAAAATATTCGAAAATATATCGTTTTAAGATGATTGGGAAGTTGAAAGTGAAAGTTTTCCTTTTTATGAATCCGAAACCTGTATAATATAAAGTTTGCCTTACATATATTAATTGACTTTATTAAAGGAAAAAAGTATTATAGAATTGTTTGATATTTTATCTCCAGTTATATTCTTACCAAATATCTTTGCCTACTCTTTAAACAAGAAAAGTAAACTTATAGCCCGATATAATCTAATAGGAGCATTTTTCATTATGAACATCTTTTTTGTTTACTCTAAACTCAAATGCTTTTATTTTTAATGTTTTTTTCTTGAGACATTCTTTCTTTTTCATTCATTTTTTTTGTGTAGCGAAATATGAATCTACATTACAATGACATTAGCTGCGCAATTATTTCATGAACTAGATTTAAGTCACTGAACCAATGAGAAACTATACATTCTATACATTCACTTCTTTCAAATATATTGTACAGTAAATATATTATATGGTTTAATTAACTTTTGGGGATTTTTTTCCTCTCTATAATAATTCCAAAGTCTAGAGTAAGTACAATATGAGTAATAGTATTAGCTTTTAAATTTTTGATAAGATGTTGATAAATAATTTATTTATTTTGAATTTATGTCTTTTAAAATTATTTATTATGTCTATTACTTCTTGTTACGACAAGCGAAGTGTATTAAAATATCATAATATAAATATTTTATGTGTTTTTTTTTGTGGCAAGAACACATTCAATTAAGCGCTTTACAAACAAAAATGTTTGAGTACATAATATAAAATAAATTATTTATAAAGTAGTCTGAAATTATATTTTTTTATGTCCAATCCCTATAAGGCAAATGAAACTGGGAAAAATAAATAAATGTTATTAAATCTATAAAACGCATTAAGATATTAATCAAAACGAAATGCATGTTGAAATATCTAGTTTTAGATAAACTGTATGAATAATTTAAAAATCTTATATATGCTCGTAATAAAATTATATCTAAAAAAACAAAGTGCTCCTTGAAAATATAGAATTCAGTATATTAAAGGTTTAAATTATGCATACAATAAAAAGTATAAATTAAACTGCAAAACTGAAGCATATTAGAAAATGCTGGGGAGATGTATGCAGAAATGATATCGATGTTTTTGAAGGGATTTTGAAATAAAAGGATATATTGGAATAATTTTTTGCCATTCAAACTAATTCGAAAAAAAAAAAAAATTTCAAATTACTTTTAATTTAGTTCGCATAATTTATTATACATGATAAAAAACAGCGTGATAAATAAACAACGGAAACATAAAAACGTTTATTTATTTAATTATTTCAAATTTTCACAATTTTTTGTAACTATTTTATTTATTTACTTAGGATCTGTCGATTATAAGTTATATTCGTGTGTGATATGTTTAATATTTATTTTATACATTTAGTTTTTTCTTATTTATTTCGAGTCCTACATTTCGCGAAGATTTAATCATAAATTATTACTTATATCTATATACAGTAAACCCAGAGAAACTTTTATATCAAATTTTCTTATAAAGCGAAATTTGAAGAAAAGGAAAGTACTATACCGTAACATCCGGCGTATAACGCGCACTCTTTTAACACAAAAAAATAAGATCAAAATTTACGGGTGTGCATTACACACCGGCTTTAAAAAAATGATATCTTTAAAAATAAAAACAAAGAGATACATAAAAAAAATTAGACTTCTACATATTTCGAATTACTGTTTATTCAAAAGAAATAAATGAACTTAAAAGGTTGTAGTTCGAGGCCGAGGGTAGCCTAGTGGTTAGAGCATCGGACTTCGGACCGGAAGGCATGGGTACGATGCCCGTACTGCGAAATACCCTCCGAGTACACGGGGAGCACGTGCTCGTTAAATCAGTGGGTCCGAAAGCCTTGTGGGCTGATTCACGAGTGCAGGAAACTGGAGAAAGTTTACCTCCAATTCAGTTTCATACCTAAATTGTGGAGGTGGAGATTGGTGGTGTCGCCATCTATCGTTCCTTCGGGAAGGCCTTTGACCACCCCCAGAGTGTTCACCCTCTAAATTGGAGTGGAATCGGGCCATATTGTACTGTCACCTGTATGGTGCTCAAAGCTACGCCTAACGACAGGCGTCACTTAGCCCTTTACCATGATGAATTTCATGGGCCTCTGCCGATCAGGTGGCATTAGTAACAACAACAGGATGTAGTTCAAGAAGTGTACCATTTTTTCAAAAGCCTGGGATAATATCTCGAAAAAATAACTTCAAAACATAAGAGCATTGCATATGTACATTTCAGGTTTCTTCGTAAAAAAGGAGATAAGCGTTATACGGTGAATATACCTAAAAATTATATATAAAAAGCGCAGCTTGAAAGTACAGGTGCTCTATATATATGCATAGAGGTATAAAAATGATACCTTTAAGATTTCCGACTACATTCGGAATCATGATTTTTCAAATACGTACAAACGAATATTTTTTTAATATTTAGGGTCACTTAGAATAGAACACACGTATGAAATTGTTTTCAGAATATTATTACAATTAAAAATGATTTAAATGCAAGATTTTGTCAAAAAATGTGTGTGATTATAGAATTATCTATTTTTCAAATATTCTTCTTTTATGGAAAATGATTTTGCAATAATAATACTTTGCCTATATATAACTCAGACCTCTGTACAGAGCCTGAACTAGGATTTTTGAAATACATAATTTAGAAGTAGATTTATCCATATTTTAATACAACAGAGTGGAGAAATTTAAACAATAAAAAGCTGATAATTATTTCAATTGAAAATAATGTGAATTTTTCAAAAGTCGTAGTTCTGGCCCTCGGGAGAAGTCTTAGCTATATATAAGCAAAATATTATTATTATTATAGAAGCCTTTTTTTATAAAAAGAGAATGTTTTGAAAAAAGATAGTCCTAAAAACATTTTTTGTCAAAATATTGCATTTAAATAATTATTTTATTGTAATAATATTCTTAAAACAATTTTATAAGTGTATTCTAATCTAAGTTACATTAAATATAAAAAAAAAATATTCTTTTGTACGCTTTTGCAAAATCATGGTTCCGAACGTAGTCGGATACCTTAAATATAAAAAAAAGAGATAAGTATTAAAAAAAATTAGACTTCTACATAGATCGAAACACTGTTTATTTTTTAAAAAATGGCATACTTTATGAACAAAAAAAAAAAAGAGTTGTATTTCTAGAAATATATTATTTTTTCAAAAACCTGGGTTAATACCGCCAATAAAGGACTTCAAAACACCAGAATATTGCACACATGCATTTCATATTTCTTCGCAAAAAAGGGGTATGCGCATTATGTGATGTATATACATAAAAATAAAAAAAATAAAAAATAAATGCGGCTTGAAAGTATAGGTGCACGTTATACTCCGGATTTTACGGTAATTAAAAATTAATCGCAAAATTAATGTAAGTATTGATTTACATTTATTGTTCTCGACTCGAACATAGTTAACTTGGAAAAACTGGTTGATTATAATTTTGTTTCGTTTCTAAAATTGTAGGAACTAGCCATTATTTGACAAGTTTTGAGAATTTTTATGTATAAATTGTTTTTTTTTTTAGCGTTATTCATAAATCTCAAACATAAATTTATGTATTTATTTCTTACTTACTCTAATAAGCATCTAACGGAAAAAAGAAATATGTATTTTCATCAAAATATTTGTCTGTTCAACCTTCCCATGGTTTTGAGTACCGTTGCCACTGAAAACCCTTCATGCAGAGGGATGGATGCATACTAAATCTGCCGGGACTCAAAGTCCTCAAGTTAGTTGTTGAGGAAATTTGGAGAGCACGGGGAGGGGGGAACTCAGGAGTCATCCACGTCATTTGAAAAATGTTTAAAGTAAAGTCGTACATCTTCAGAGTGCGATGCAAATCAAAATCAATCAAAAAATTTCAACGTTCCGTAGCAATGTTTTAATAACAGTTGTGGTGTAAGCACGCGCAAAATGCTTTTATCATCTCGAAAGTTTTCTCATAATAGAATAATTTCAATCAAATAGTGGCAATATATTTTTCAATTCTTACTATTAGTTCACACTCTCCCTATATATATTTATTTATATATATCTTGTTCAAATTTTCAATCGTTAATAAAATACATTTTATTTATCCACTCAAGCTCAAATACATTTTTTTAACCTCGTAGTGGATGCCACTTGATGTTGTTACGGTTTTTTCAAATATTAATTCCTTGATTAAATTAAAAATGAATAAATAGTAACAAACAAAAATAATAGTCCAGTAGCATATATAGAAAGGAAAATCGTTCGTTGTGTCCCTGTAGCGCAATGGATAGCGCGTTGGACTTCTATTCCAAAGGTCGGGGGTCCGATTCCCCCCTGGGATGACCTAATTTCTGAAAATGCTATTTATGAGCGAATAAATAGAAACAAATAAAAATAATAGTACAACACATATAGAAAGAAATTGGAAAATCGCTTTCTATTTTGTCACTTACTATTGTGATTCTGCCCTATGTATATACATATTTATATTAATTGTAACTATTTAATAAAAAGTAGCTAAAATAAAATTTTTGTTTGTCGACCTAAGTAGGAATTGACTTAAAAAACATTTTTTTTATATTACTTGTAATTCAAAAAAAAAAAAAAAGTATAGTTACTTAATTATAGCTTAAAAGATTAGGAGGAAGGGGAAAAAAAAGGAAGTTTCTTGGTTTAAATGCCCAAATGAAAGTTTTTCCCCCTTCAAATATTTTTCTTTACAACAAATAACACAGAGTTTTTTACAAAAACTGCTGTTTTAATTTATTATTTCTTTCTTAATCAAATTCTTCCTTTAAATCTTTATTTGATCTCATCTCTTTTTTCTTTTCTAAAGCAATTTCTTCCATTTTATATTTTCTAACTACGTGCGGAAAATATAAAATTTTTCCAAAATACGGAATTACTTACGTTCTCCTGTTCGGATATATTTCGTTTAAAAACTTAAGTAACAGTTTTTATTTTAATTTCCTTTTAAATGCCAGGGTATGTTTAAAAGTATTTTTTACGACTTACAGTAATGCATTTATTTTAAAGATGCGCCATGAATTTAACATATATAAGAATACTCAAAAGGCATTTTTAATGTTATCCTTTTTCAAAAGAAAATATTTAAGTGAGTCACTTTCGATTGAAAAAAATTTGATAATAATAAAAAAATAACTTGTAATATAAGTGCATCAATTTCAATGCGCTTGCCAAGATTTTCGATAGCGTTTTTTGCAACCAAGATAAACATTTATATATTACATTGCACGATTTTGACCTTGGCCTTATAGCAGGGGTGGCCAAACTTTTGGGATCCGTGGTCTAATCCACATTTAAAAAATCGAAGGTGGTCTACCAATGGGGGGCAGAGCTAAATTAACGTAACGTACATGTTTATATATTTATTTTCGGTAACAAGAAAAAATGGTAAATTATCTAATTTTTCTAAAAAAAACTTAATATATTAATATTTACAATATAATCTAAGCATCCCACTTTGTCAAGTTGTTTGTATTTAATTCTCCACTGTAAAACGAAAAATTCATTGTATTACTTTGCACAGTGTGTTTTAGGTTTTAAAGCGTAAACTGTAGTAATTTTTTATTTTAAATAATTCATTAATTCTGTGTCATAAGTCATAAATTAAATTGTTAATATCCGAGGTCATTATCGGGATGGTCGGGCGGACTACCTAAAATGTCTTCGCGGTAGACCAGTCGACCGCGGTCGACGTCTTGGCCACACCTGCCTTATAGTATCCAATGCATGTAGACGGAATCTTTTCCTTCGTAGAACGCAACTGGTTCAAAATTCATTATACAACCAGATGAAAATGATAGATGGAACTTCAGTATACAGTATTAGGAATTAACATACAAATGAAGGCCCCTTGTATAAAAACCTAATGGATGGTGTGATTTTAATACCTTATCTTTTTTCAAACTTCTATCCTTTGATAGTTGGAATTGATTCAATATGGTATAATATCTATTTTTACGTCGGGGAATATTATTTTCTTAGGGTGACTTTAACTCCTTAAGCGGTCAATTTCTTTGTCCAAAAAGTTACAAATAAAAGGCACATTTTTTTATTGCATATAACTAAGCATAGTACTTAAAATAATAAGCAAATAGAAGGAGATTTATTTTAATTTTCAATTTTAAAATTTCTCCCCATATTTTATTTTATAAGTGCGGAAAACAACCCCCCCCCCAAAAAAAAATTTTCTTTTTATAAGTGGCATACTATGAAGAATGTTTCATATAGCTTAAAATAATTCCTATCATACTTCCAGAAAAACTTCATGTTCGTACCTTTTTTTTCAAAGAGTTGATGATTTTGTGTGTTCATATATATCTACACACACAATTGAAGCATGGCGTTATACTAAGTCTTATATTGCAATGGGGTCAGAGATAATATCGGCTTTTTTTGGATTATCTTTCCATTTTCAATTCTTCTCAAGAAACAAATTGAACATTGCCTTGCCAATCCCTGTTCCTTATCGAAAATTTTTAAGAATCTAAATTTCTGCCTTCAATAAAAAATTCCCGTCATGTCACGTTTATGGACAAACCGCATCTCTTAAAAACACCAGCACTAGTAATTTCACTATAAGTATGAAAAATATGTGCAAATAAAAAATAGAAAGAAGAAAATAGCAGTGCCCGTACGCTGTACGGGCAAACCGATTGTGGCTAGCTTTCGATAGCCTTTACGATGTACGGGCAAACCAGTTATGGGGTTAATAGTGATCAATGACAGGATAACTAACTAATGCCTTATAAGGAAATAGTAAAGTTTGAAGCATTTATTAAACCAATATTCAAAATTATGAGATTTTTTTTCTTTTGGTGGATCATCTCCAAAAGAATCGAACTGTTTTTTAAAAACTAAATATGAATATTGTTTGACATAATATGTGCACCTTACGCATATGACTCATCCATGCAGGCAATTATAAAAGAGAGGTACCAAGATGAAACAAAAAAATAAAAGAGGCAATATGAAGTATGGTTCCCTCTTCCAGTAAAACGGCTTTCCCAACTTGAATTCATGTTAGAAATGAATCATTTTCTGATTCAGATGGGTTTCCCTCCTATAGTAACACATACTGTTTTCAAGTCCGGGTTGGTTCTGGGGGAAGGAAGAGAAGCTGGAATTGACTTCCCAAGAACATTTCAAGTATGTTCTATGGGAATTAAAGATCTGGTTCACCTTTACATTCGACGGATATCCTCACCTTCCAAAAATTCCTCGGCCAGATGTGTACCCAACTGGACAAGCATTATTATTCAAGAAAATGAAATCAGGGCCAGTTGCCTACACGTCATTATTGTTTCTTAATTTCTATCAAAGACGCAGAGGTTTATGCTCGTTCAGAATGATGTTTGCTGAGTATATAAAATCTTCGCTCTTATCTCTGTCTTTTACTTCGATGTTGAAGGACATGTAACGGGTACTGTTTCGCCTTAAAGGACATTAAACGAGAATCAATGGATAGGATGAATCTGTTTTATCCTCCACTGCACAAAATGTTCCTCCTCTAATTCCTGCTCCAATGTCAATACCCTTATAATAAATGGGCTCTTCTGCACACAAAAGTCAAAGAAACGCGAAGAGCAGCAGGTTTTCTTGCCAATAGATTTCTTTCATGTAGCCTTCTAGAAAAAGTAACCATTGAAACTTGGCTTTGTGTAACCGCATGAAGCTCAGAGACGGCTGAAAAGCTGTTGCATTTCTGTTACCTTTCGATGTAACGGGAAAATATAGATGCTATTGGTCTTTATGGTTCTTGGGCGATCTTTTCGAAGTCTTCTTCTCACGGATTCATCAAATCGTATTCGTTAGTTGCACATAATGCAAAGTGTTACGTTAATGTCTGTAGTAATTTGCACTGGAAATTATTCTATCTCAAATTTCTTGACGATTTTCAAACGTCAAGCTGTTTCACTTATTCCATACGTTGATGGTTACTCATTTTAACTATTTGCTTTTGAATTTCATTGAATGTGGTAAAAATAAACAAACCAAAAAACGTCGAAGTGAGTGAGAATTAAAATGTGCTGTTACAAGGGAGTTTCGTCGAGATGCACAGCCCGCTTGCAAGTGCATCTTTACATTTCCTATACTTAAAATTTGCATTTTGAACACTCTTTTATAAGTTTCATTTGTAGCAATGGCATCTCTTAACTCGATTTTTATCCACTTTAAAAGGTCAGATGAATTCTCGAAACTTTGCACACTTGTCAAGAATCGATGACAATACAATAATTTCATAATTTTGTTTCATTGTCCTGATCAGGATCTGCAGAAATAAGGAATTTAAGGATTTCGAGATTTGGCGACTACTTCATTATATCGTTTCCAGATTTGGCGACTAATTGCATAAACCATTTTCAGATTTGGCGACTAATGCCATATGCTATTTCCAGATTAGGCGACTTATTCTAGATTTAGCGACTAAAAGATTAAGGTGCAACGCTAAAACCGCAAATAGGCTTGTGACTAATACAAATAAAACAATAAAAGTGTTCTTTATGTTCTTTCTTACCATAATAAAAATCTAGTTTTTTCTGAAAATGGAAATAAAAAAAATGATTCGTACATGCGAATAAAAATAGTTTATGTTCTAACTGCTAAATATTTTTTTTTATTTTTAAAAGCAATATGTTTAGAAATGATGTTTCGAACTAACATTATAGCAATACGTTTAAAAGATGATAATACGATTGACATTTAATATTTCTTCTTACTCACTTTTACTGGTTAGACCTGTATCTATAGAGACGGAATCTTTAAAATACAACGATATGGGACTCATCCGAGGTCCCGTAAATGGAGAGAATAAATACCCTTCGGACCCATTAATTAATATGCATTGAAGAGCAAGACTAATTCCAGCAGCCACGTAATTCCGGCTCCAAATATCAAATTCAACGATAAATTCAACAAAGAATAAATCATAGTTTTAAAAACTAAAAAAAACAGGCTTTTATTGTAGATAGAACTAAAAAATGAAAAATAAATGAAAGTTTAAAAAAAAACAACTAAAAAACACACTTTTATAGTGAATCGAACTAAAAAGTAAAATAATAATTTTTAATATAAGAATAAATTGATTGAAGAGAAAATTAATGTCATTATGGTAAAAGCGTGGGGGGCTTTGTACTACATTTTTACACTAACTCAGCATTTCGGAATAGAACTAGTAAGAAATTATAACAGTTAATATAGAGCACCCCACGTTTTTCTCCCAATGACATTAATTTTTTCGTTAATCATTTTATTCTTATAATATGAATTATTTTTTTACTTTTTAGTTCGTTTCACTGTAAAAGAGTGTTTTTTAGTTTTTTTAAAACTATAATTAATTTTTTTTCTTGGAAGTTTTCATTCGACCTTTCATTTAGAACTGTTCGAAAAATTCATTTAAGTATATAAGTTCCCTTGATTTTTAAGACTAGTATGGCTATTATGTTAAATTTATAAGAAATAAAGAAAACACTGAGCTATCTATATTAAAAATCCGGATACTGTTTGCTTTATATATATGCTTTTGTTGTTTTAGAGTAGTTTTAAATTTACCGAATTTTGTTCTCTTTTTGTTCTTTGAAAATTAACTTTCTTTCGATGTAATGAGCAGTAAATTCGTATTTTTGTATTTACTCATCATTATCAAATTATCAGTTATCATTACTGCGTTTAACTGATGCAATTTGTTTTAAAACTTTAATTTTCTGAACATTAAATTTCTGGCAACGAAATTTAACCTTTTAACTGTCCTGCCCGAGATAATCTCGGGCATGGCACTAATGCTCTAAAATGTCACGAACGAAATGTTTTACGGGGTAATTTTTTTGAGCTTAATTTTTCAGCTTCATCTTTTTGTCAAACCTGAATCTATATCACAAATGTTAATTTGGGCCTCAATTCAGTAGATGGTGTTTGATAAACAATATTCATGATTTTTTCATGATCAACCACAAAAATATAAAAAATGAAGATATACTGAAGCCTAAGATTGCTTTTGACTACAATTTAACTATTAATGGTGTAGAACAGAGTTTCCCAAACTTTTTTGTTCCATAGACCCCTTGCCATGTTTTTCAGTTTGGTGTAAACCCCTACTTATCTAATACTGAATTTTAGCAAATTTATCCACTTAAATGTCTTTTTGACAGCTGGTATAGAGCTACTTACTTTTAAAAAAATTTAATTTCTAATTATAGTCAAATGCAGTGTTTTAAACTCAAGTAACATATGTTTATTAATTAAATTAAAATAGAGATAATGCATACAATAAATGTTACGTAAGATAACTTAGAAACAAACAAATGATTTTAATGGGAGGAATAAATCTGGTGCTTCAATAACAAATTTTCTATATTTCGCATGAATCTTTCCAGGTTTAACCCTAGATATTTTTGGTTAGGAGTGTCCAGTCTTATTTTTTCCCCATTCTTCCTTTTTTTGTTTTGGATATAGGCAACCACGCTGAAACTCCTTTTCACTAAGACAAACATTTAAAAACGTTCTCAAGATACCCCAAAATTTGAAATAAATAACAGCTATACCTTTTTAAAGCCAAAATTCTTGACATCCATTTCTAAGCTTTAAGATCTTCGTTAGTGGCTATTCCAATTAGATCCTTTTGTAATATGACATTAAAAAAAAATTTTTTTTCAAAGTAACTATATGAATTCATTGGCTACTGTGGGATTACCATATTCAAATCATTCTCAAACTTAGTTCAAAACCTGAAAAATTTACAAACCTATTTAAATGATGAATGTAGGTTAAAACGTCATTTTCCTGGTAGATTATGACAAATTGAGAAACTGGGAAAATTCGGGACTTCCAAAAATATACTCATTTTATAGCTTAGTTCTGACAAAAAATGCTGAAATTATGATCTTTGTTTTAATAAAATTTATGCTGTCACCTTGTAACTGCAAATTAACTTCATTAAGCTTAGTAAATAAATCTGTTGAATAGATAAATATGGATTCCCCTCGATTAAATTTTCTTTTAAAATTAAAATCACGATTCGATTTAATGAGAGTCACTATTGTAGACCCCCATTTATACCTCACGGACCCCAAATTATTTTTCCGCTGTTGCGGACCCCTTACAGGTCGTCATAGACTTCATAGACCACTTTGGAAATCACTGTTGTAGATCACTATGATCAGGAATTATCCTTTCATTTGACAATCCAAAAACGCAAGAAAAAATATTATTAACAGATATTTTTATGTTTACTAGACAAGGGGTATATATATACTCTGGAATTTATTTTTGCTCTATAAAAATGTAGTTGGGAAATGTATTATATATTTTCAGAATTTCAAATCCAATTTGTAGAAGAGCTTTTACATAAATACGATGATGTAGCTTCTGGACAAAAAAAAAATCCTGGTAGAACACCTATTGTAGATAACCGTCTCAGTGAACGACATTTAATATCCCATATTCTTCCTACTCCTTCAAAACGTGAGCCTACAAGACAATGTAAAGTTTGTGGTTCAAAAAAGAATGCAAATGCAAAAAAGATAAGGATGGAAACACGATTTTGGTGTAATGATTCAGGAATTGGTTTGTGCTTCGAAAAGTTTTTGCAGTTTTCAACACAAAACTGAATTATTAAACTACGTAAAAATACGTATTCATTTTTATTTATTATTTTTTTTTTAGAAAATAATGCTCCATTAGAAACGAACTTTACCACTGCCACGGCATCCACTTCAAGAGAATATGCAGTTCAGGGGTGTAGCTACCGCCGTATCAACCCTAGTTACAGGGGCCCCAACATGTGTAACTACATTCCCAATAACAGGGCTTTCATATCTAAAAAAGGGCCCCGAAGGAATTTTGATACAGGGCCCCCTCAGATCTAGTTACGCCAGTGAGATGCAGTTACTATAAAACCTTCAAAATTTTTATGCATATAATTCAAATATCAATTTTTAACTACTAAGTATATTTTATTTTGTACTAACATTTAATTTTTGCAATAAAATAAAATTTGACAATTTATGTACTTAAATCATTAAAATAATTAGACAGTTAAAAGGGTAAAAAGTGTTCTACGAATAACACATAGATTTTTATAACTGAGTCAGGCTTCTTGTCTGTCATAATCTGTAAGATAATTGTTTTTTTTCAATTACAATAGGAAATTTCAAACAAAAATGCAACTAAAAACTTCCAATTAATTGTAATGTCACTTGTAGTTTTAGATATTCATATATATTAGAATGCATGCGCTGTTTTTAAATAAAAGTTGGGAAATCGTGTTACAGAGCTTCAAAAAATTGTTTTGAATAATTGATTTCATTTTTTTTTTTTTTTTGTTGTTGGTTCTACTCATTGAAGCCATTATTTTTGATAACCATGTCACATCAGAAACGGCATCGTGTTTTTAATACCTTTTTAAATTTATGAGTTGTTTTATTATTCATCCAAAACGTTGCGGAAAATTCCTTTAAAAAGATCACAAATGTTAAATTTGGACGTCCTGAGTTATTCACAATGATATTTTCTTTTGGATCTTGAATGTTACTTTAATTCCCCCGCCTACTTTTAGTAAAATTAAATGACACATAAAATAAACTCTGGGTTAAGAATCTGTTGGGACATTTTTCGACACAATTGAACGAGAAATCCAAAAGACAAGTTGGCATAAGTTTAAGTAATTATGTTGTAAATTTACAGAATTTAACATACAGAGCTAAATTATACGTTTCAATGATAATTGGTAGATTGATGTCTCCGGAATTTGTGGGTTTAGATATGTCCCTATTCAGACGCATCGAATATTTCTTTAGAGCCATTCAGTTGGTAGACTCAATTACAACTTGATGAAAACTAATTAGATCATTCTTTCATTTGGGAATTAATTGCATAGTTTAATGTATTTACATAACCCGTCTTAATGCATGCACTTAAGTTTTTAACATATCTTATTAATGTGTCAGCTAATATTATTTAAATTAGAATGCGATTTTTGAATAAGAATTTTAGAATGTTTCTTTTCTTTGATTATGCCATGAAAGTTACTGAAAGTACATTAGCAAGCGCCTTTACGCAAGATTGCACTTTGATACTTCCATTAAAGTACGCTGTTCATTTGTTTTATATATTTCTTTATTAATTCAATAAATAAAGATACATGTAAGTTTTTAAAAGCATCATAAATATATAGAGAGAGAAAGGAGAGAGGAACAGAGAGAGAGAGAGAGACAGAGAGTGAAAGGGAGTGGGAGAGAGAGAGAGGGAAGAATATTGTACTGTTTCAACTTTTATAGAAATGATGATATTCAACACAATGATAAATGCTACCCTCTGAAATTATTTAAAAGTATTTATTATATTAATTATTAACGTACTATGTAAAAATCATTTAGCATGTGAAACTGAAAGGACAGAAATATTTTTTCGTGTTAAAAAAAATTCATTTTTTTAAGGATAATCTAAAAAAACAAAAACAAAAAAAGAACAACATATAATCAACAAAATGCAGCTTATTAGAGTATATTTTATTCACATATATATGTATATATGCATGTATTTGAAAAATCAAAGACACAAAAACATTCAGAAGAACTTTATGAAATTTAAATACAAAATTTTCAAGTTTGTTTGAAAAACAAATCATTTATTGAGATTTCTGGAAATAATCTGATATTTTTCTTTGCATTGTCTTTTTCAATTCCGATTATTTTATATAGTTCACTCTCTCTCCCTCTCTCTCTCTATATATATATTGTTCAAGTTTTCAATCGTCAATAAAATACTTTCTATTCATCCATTCAAGTTCAAATACATTTTAACATTGTAGTGCATGACACTTGATGTTAATACAGTTTTTTCAAAAATTAATTCATTAATTAAATTTTATTTTTTAATTTAAAATTTATTCTGCGTTATTTCCCACTATGTTACAACTAGCTACAATAGATGGCGCCAGTACGTTTTTCTAACAAAATAGGAATTGACTTAAATTTTTTATTTTTTATTACTTGTTAAGCACATAAAATTGTCAGCAAATTGTTCGTTGTGTTCCATTTTTTCATTTATTTCACCACTGGAATGTGCGTTCTAAGTATCGGCGCATACTTTTCATGATGTTCCTCATGTAGGATGACGTATATGAACATTATTCACTTCATTTACGTTGTCGGAATCTGCATCACTGATATTTTCTGTGCTTTGAACAAATTTCAAAATGTCTTTGTCTGCCATATTTGGGGCTGTACACACATTATCATCCTCTACTGCAACAAATTCTTCCGATGATACAGTACAAGACAGTCCAATACAATAGAAGCTTTCTCAAACAATTCAGTAAGTGTCGGTTCAGTTTCAATATCCTACTCTCCAGAAGGAAAATCTTTTCGTGTTAAGCAATTTTCGTTTCGTGGTAAGAGAAAAAGAATGTATGAAAATACTGTAGTTTGTCGGGAACGTTGCATTATTTCATGTTAACCGATATTTCGTCTTAAGCATTTTCGCTTTAAGCGTATCTAAGAGAAAAACACTATAACGTGGAATTTCCTGTCTTATTCAAAACTCACACGATAGTTTGCACTCATGACTCATTTTCCCCTGTAAAGTCTAATAATGGTTTACACCCTTTCCCTTCAAAATTGGCTACTTACAAGAGAAATCTTTTTTCTGTTCCGGACGAAAAGGATGTCATTTTGAAACTTTTTTAAAAACAAACTGCGAGAGGCTCGTGTCTCTCTCACGAGTACCTAGATGTGTTGAGAGAAGGGAAGAAACACTCGACATGATTCAGTTAATCTATTTATTTCAACACAAAGAACAGACACAATTTCAGTTAATAATATTAAGAGAATGTCTCAATGAAAATCGTGAAAGAGGAACAACGGCAGTAAAACGTGAGCGATTAGGCGACTAACAAACTTGATCCTTATCTTAATTAAGGATATAACCTATTATCCGATTGAATCTAATCTTAATTCAACCCTGTGAGCAATCGTCACTTTAAGGTTTCCTTCTAATAACAATCAAAGCTCTATAATTCTAATTTTATACCTTTAGTAAAAATCTCACCTGTCTCGAGTATAGCTTCGCTCCTTCTTTTTCTCAAGCTAGAAAACCTCACCTATTTATTGTAAGTTAATTTACATATCACGATTCTCTTCTTCCGAAGGGTTGGTTGTGAATTGATAGCCCAAAGATTTCCCAAGAGGATTAATTAGAAGATAGCGGGTAGATCTGTCACAAAACTAATAAAAAAATTTTTTCAGCTGTTAAAATAATTCGTTTATTCGGGATTTCTTACTTGTTAAATAGGCGTTTTTGCCTTCATTTAATCGGGGAAAGAGAAAAATGTGTTGAATCGCGAAATTTGTTAAATCGGGGTCCGACTGTATTATGATTTATCGTCAGAAAATGGTGCAATTTTTCCTCCTTTGTATGATGCACAACAGTATGGGTGGGTTTGCTTGAGATACTTGTCAAAAACCTTTTCAGTTTAATTTTTGATTTAACTTGAAGAATCCATAAAAATATTTGGGATAACAACAAATGCACAACAAATTTTTTTAAAAACTTAGTTTGGGTCTATGGAAATTTGTGTAAAATGTTATTACATAACATAAAATAATTGAATTTTCTTTTAACAGTGAGAATTTTTTTTTTGTAAACATCAAAAATTCCTTGCCGAATTTTTTCTCTTTCAAATTTTTTAACTTTAAGTTATTTCCTGTGATCTCCACTGTTCGTGTAACTCCATCGCGGTCTTGGGTTTTTTCAAATTTAATTTTTGTTAATTTATTTCATTTTTTTTTTTTTTTTTTGCAATGTGAATAATATCTAGAGCACCATGATAAATCTGTCACTTATATTTGAAGAGAAGATATGAAAGTGATGGCGGGAAAGAAGAAAGGCAGAGGGAATCGGATAATAATGAGCAGAAAAAAAGGTGTGAAGACACTTTCAGATAAAAATACTAAGAAGCTTTGTTAGTTTCAGGAAGAACCATTGCACTTTTCAAAAACACTTTTTTTCAAACACGTGGACTTTCTATCTTCTGTTATCTCTGTAATCTTCATAAAAAGAAGGACTTCTCAAATTATTTTATCGTTTCATTTGATGTCTCTTAATAAATTAATCACACAATTTACCTTTTTTTTTATTTTTTTTTTTATCTGAAATGAGAGTGTTTATATTTTTTTCTGCGAAAAATAGTAGTTCGCAGTTTAAACACAAAATTTGTTAGATTTAAAAGGATATCAGAACCAAAAGTTTTATAAAAATCGCATTAGAATTTGAATTTGATAAATATATAGAAATTATGTTAAAAATGTCTATTATTCATATTTATATTAAAATCACGTAAGAACTTTATTGTTTTTTTTAGAAAAATCGTATTTATAAGACATAATTTCTACTTATTTCAATTTTCCTTAATTTATTTAACTGTTTACTTTTTGTGTAATGAATAACTTTCTGGAATTATTTAGAACAGGGGTGTCAAACTCAAAGACTAACTTGGGCCGAATAAACAAGGTTTAACTTTAGGTGGACTGCAAAAAAAAAAAAAAAAAAAAAAAATCGATATTCATAAGCTTCTGTTTGTAAAAAATGCAACACCGTGAAGGAATCATCAGACTTAAATGAAATTTGATGCACAAACGACTTGTATTAGTACAAATAAATGACGAAATTTTCAAAGCAAAAGAAAACAATATTAAGTGTCCGAAATCAGTATTTGGTGTAACCACCACGGGCTACAAGCAGTACTGCTATACGACGTGGCATGGAGTCAAACAGATTTTGAATGTCTGCTTATGGAAGAGAATTCCATGTTGCTTGTGTGAGCAGCAAAAGTTCGTCTTTTGAAACTGCAGGGCGCGGATCACTATCCAGACGCCGAACAACCAAATCCCACACGTGCTCAGTAGGTGACACATTCGGCGAATAAGCAGGGCAAGGAAGAAGTTGCATGTGTTGGGCTGAACAGAAGTTTCGAACAGTTTTTGTAACATGTGGGTGTGCATTATACTACTGAATGATAGCTCCAGGGATGCCTTGAAGGAAGGGAACGACTTCGGGCTGTAGCACTTCAAGGACGTACCTATTGCTATTGAGATTACACTCAATTCGTAGCAAATTGGATCGTCCATGATACGAAATCGCACCCCATACCATGACTCCAGGTGTTAAGCCACTATGTCGTTCGATAACGCACTTTAAAAGGCAGCGTTCACGGGCATAGCGTCTAACATGAATGCGGTCACCATGTTCCCACAAATTGAAGCGTGATTCATCTGAAAAGACAACTGCATTGCAAGAGTGTGCATTGATTATGGCTAATCTTCCTTCTGATCCTCTAACACAAATAGATGGCACCGGCCATCCATTACTTAGTGATTATATAAAACAAAAAATCCGTAATTTAAACTTGAAAACATGCTTCTCTTTCTTCAAATGGGAATTATTTGAAATTTAGAAGTTTATAATCGAGATTAAAAGATATTTTTGTTTTATTTAAAAATATAAATTCAAAAAAAAATCACCTTTTTTTTAAAATAGAAATTTTATAAGACCCTTAAATTAATATTTATATGAAATGTATTCTTGCAAACTTAAATTAGTGTCGAATTAAAAAAAGGAACTAAAAGTGTATTTTATAGGATAATATATGTAATAAATTTTCAAGTGAATTGTATCAAATATAAGTATAATTAAATAATGTAAAAAAAGTGATGAAGAAACATTGAATTGAATATGTAAATAAGAAAAAAAGGAAAAGGTATTTTCAAAATTGAAAGTTAAACAGATTTAATTTAAAAAAAAGAAAAAGAAAAGTTTTAGAAAGAATTGTTTTATCAACCAATTTACACACATAGGCAGTAAAAATTAAATTTATACTACAAAATCTTGAAAGGGGAATTCAAATTTTAACTAAACATAAAACAATATATATCATATATCAAATGATAGAATTAATTTTTTTGCTCTGATTCTATATACCAGGGATGGTGAACCAGCGGCACACGTGCCATTGATGGCACGCGACACAATATTATTGGCACGCCAGTGATCAAAATGATTTGCATTTTATTTCAAAATTTCAAAGTTCACTATGAAGTATTACGAACAAACGCGAGTGATCGGTCGCGGAGCGGCGGGGAGCACACTCGTTTGTTATTTTCTTGCTTTTGTTACGTCGTGGACTATAATTGGATATAAAGTCTTTCTACGCATAGCATAGTCAATTTCATTGACAACACTGTATTTTAAAGTTTATCTGTGTTATATTTGCGATTTTTAACTGTTATTTAACATGGCTAGTTCAGCAAAAGAACAAAAGGTGCAAGATAGTAAGCCTAACAGAGAATTTTAAATTTGGTGGACAGAGAAACATGGCATTGTTAGTAAAAGCGACAAAAGGGTGTGTGTTTCATGTTCTGGAATAGTGGTATGCAGAATATCATCTGTAAAACGGTATTTTGAAATAAATCACAAACCCTCTTGTCAGAAAAAGTGAATCACAGCAAAAATAATTAATTGTTTAGAAACCATTTGGCAGATGACTCCAATTCAGCATGCATTCTACAAAAAGTAACATTCTACAATCCTAATATAAGTTATTTGTCACCCAATCTGCAACAACAGAAGTCACACTAATGTTACTTTAATTTAAATTACACGTATAACTAAAACATTTACAACTATACAGTGAAAAAGGTATTTTTTCGTAGCAAATAGAGTTTTTAGTTCTTAGTTTTATTATTTTCCCAATAATTACAAGTCAAAACTATTTGAAGGCACGTCTACACCTCATTAAACGCTTCTTTAGAAAAAATGGCACGTTGATCCATAAAGGTTCGCCACCCCTGATATATACCATCTCATTAAGATTACATTTTTGTTGTGAGAAATCTCCCTCTCATATATACAGGGTGCTTCATATTGAATGGTACAAAAAGAAAACATTATTGTGAACGTTGTAATTGATATAGTTAGAAAATTCAAATTTACCTCAAAACTACATTTATTCAAGTTTCTACAGGTGTACAATATGTGCCCCTCCGGTGACACGACAAATGTCTACACGGTAATCAAGCTTCTGCCACACTCGTGATAGCTTATCCCCTGTGATGGAGTTCAACACTGCAGTTATCCGCTGCTTCAGTTCCTCTAAGTCCCGAGGAAGTGGACGCACAAACACCTT
The DNA here is from genome assembly GCA_019973955.1 of Trichonephila inaurata madagascariensis. NCBI lineage: Eukaryota > Metazoa > Arthropoda > Arachnida > Araneae > Nephilidae > Trichonephila > Trichonephila inaurata. The sequence goes on from BMAV01005017.1 coordinate 162,980, forward strand.
GTCTTTAAAGAAACCTCAGAGAAAATAAATCACAGGGCGTTATATCTGGTGATCTCGGCGGCCAATGAAGACATGTCAAATCATGTGGCCCAGCACGGCCAATCCAGCGATGGGGTAGACGTTCGTTCAGGAACTCACGTACGTTTTTACTCCAATGTGGGGAAGCATCATCTTGCTGCAAAATGAAATCAGGAACAGCTTTCTGCAGCTGGGGGAGCAACCACTCTGAGAGCATGTCTTGGTAAATGTCCCCATTAATCGATTTTTCAGCAAAGAAAAATGGACCAAAAACACAACTGTTTGATAAAGCGCAGAAAACGTTCATCTTGGGAGAATCACGCTGATGTTCTAATGTTACATGGACATTTTCCGTGCCCCAAAATCTCAAATTATGGCGATTAACTTTGTCACATAAGTGGAAAGTGGCTTCATCGGTAAACACCAGTGTGTTCTCGAAACCATTCACGTAGAGCTTTTCTTGAAATTTCACACAGAAATTCTTGCGCAACGGTTTGTCAGTAGGTTTTAAGGCCTGGACCATCTGATATGTGTACGGCTTGAATTGGAGACGCTTCCGTAAGACACGCCACACCGTTGTGTGAGGGACAGCCAGTTCTGCACCTGCACGTCGCGTTGATTTTGAGGGACTCGGTAAAAACGAATCACGAATTCTTCAACCACTTCGGGTTTTGTTTCCTTCCGTCCTGGGCTTTTGTTCTTGCATAAGCAGCCGGTATCATGGAACTGCTTCACCCATCTGCTTATGTTATGTCGATGCGGTGGTTCTTTACGAAATTTCGTGCGAAAATGTCTTTGCACAACAGTTACCGAGGAGGTTTTGGCATATTCGAAAACACAGTACGCTTTCTCCTGCATGGACGACATTTTGTTTAACAGCGCCTCTAGCGGTGAGTTCGTCATTCGATAATTTTTCCCTGTTGCCAAATAAAACTTGTATAATTGTAGTTGCAGAATAAATTTGTTTCGGCTGAATAAATCCATTACGGCAGTCACACTGCGCTATTCTTTTTGTACCATTCAATATGAAACACCCTGTATTGGTTATCTCAGAAAATAATGTTCGCCAAGTGCACAGTCTTGTAAAAATATTTAATAAAATAATTGTTTGATCCATACATATGCTGAAAGGGAAATGAAATACGAAGAAACAGTTCTTGATATAAACATTTCAGCCTCCCAACCTAAAATTCGAAGTAATTTGATTATATTTCAATTCTTTATTGAATTCCCGATTACTTATAAATTACTATCGTCAATCGCTCGATAAAGTTTCTAGAAATTTCACTTTAATCTAATATGAACTGCAATGGAAACTTTTCAATCTTATAACATATTCTTACAAATTAAATTCATTATTGGTGAGAGCAGATATTTCAAAAGGAGTAAATATACTTTACTAGATGGTAAAACAATAGCCTTCAGGCCAGCGATACTCATCCTGCGGCCCACCGGACCTTTCTGAGAGACCCGGTTTCTCATGGCCTGTTTCACTAACAAATAAAATTATTTACGAACAATGCATTAAAAATTTAGAGAAAAATACAATCAATTATACCAATTTTGCTATCGAAGTCGTGCTGGTACGAATTACGAGATAACTTTTTTGTTCTTATTATAATTGTAACGTTTAGTGATAACAAATAACTGCGAAGTCGCAACCATTTTATGGGTGAAACTAATTTTTAATTAACCCTCATGTCTTCCAAGCGAAAAATATCTAAAGAACATATGTTGTTTCAAAACGATTGGGATTTTGACTATTTCGAAGAGAAAAACAAACAGGGATCAACAACTTGTTTGATTTGTCGCGAAAATATTACGTTTAAAAAATATGATTATGCTCGTCAATATACCATTTAACACAAATCTTTCAAAGGTTCTTTTTTCTTGAGGACCTCTTTCCAGACGAGATAAATTAGTCTCTTTAAAAAATTTTTTTTTCAACAACAACAAAATATTTTGTTGGTGGTAATGTCACAAAATGCAGAGGTAACAAAAGTATCCTATAAAATTTGTTACATTATATGTACTGATAAATATGATTTGTTAAGGATAAACATGTGAATTGCTACAGAAATTTTGTGTGTGTTTCTCTTAAAGCAGTGTTTGTCAAACTATGGGGCGCGTCCCCTTGGGGGGCGTGATGACTCTACAAGGGGGGCGCGAGCCGATTGAAAAGTCGAAAAAAAAAAGGTTATTTAAATAATTATTAATTTACTGAAAGTAAACAAACAAAATACTTTCTGATATAATAAAATATAGAACACATATTTACACTGATATAATACACTTATAAATGTATCAGTACTATACAATGTGTATCTTATTATTAAATTAACAATACTAAGAACAAGTTTGATAATTATCAATGACCCCATGGGCTTGTATTAACACTTATCTTGATAGTTTGTACAGTTTATAACTAATTCCTTAACTGCCGATTAAAAGTTATACGATTCGCTCCCCAATGCTACCATTTACCATGTAGACGAACGTATTTTGATGGGTTTTTTTGAGGGGAGAAAAGAAATAAATAAGCAAATCCTCTGAATTAAATAAATCCTTCGCAAACACTATCACGGTTCTTTTATAGCATTCCAAAGCCGTCGGAATAATTTTATGGATAGCACTGCACAGAAAAGATCGTACTTCAGAAAGATGTATATATACGTCCAGAAAATTAATGCTTTGGCTGAGTGAGACGTTTTCATACATCGGTGGAACATAAGAGGTTAAAGTCGTATTGTAGCTTTAGTGTCAAAGTAAAGTATTATTGAATTCACAATACATTGTTATTGTATGGAGGGGGCGCGATAAAAAAGATGATTGAATAGTGGGTCGCGTATATTGAAGGCTTGAGAAGCACTGTCTTAAAGGCTTCCGACGCACTCTTTGATAAATTCAATTATTTGTTCAGATATTTGTTTAATGTAATCAAAAAGTATTTGATTAAATTTGAAACAAAAATTCACAAGCATGCCTGAACTCATTTTAAACAAATAATACTGATTTCATTCTGGAATTCAGTAAAAACACTTTGCTACCCTCCTGTAATTGATAAATCAATATCTGGAATAAAAATATGTGAGGCTTTATATAAAGAAAAAAAAATCAAAGTACATGGTAGTTTTGTACAGTAGAATGTAAACAAGAGACTTGAGATCATTGACGAAAGGGTGTCGAAATTCCTCCATAACTGGGTAAAAAATGCATGAAACCTATTTCTTTGTGAAAGGAGTTCGATAGAGTTTAATATGATTTTAAAACAAAATTCCAAAATCCTGAATTTTAATATTTTGATCGATTTTCCGAATTTTATATGCCCTTGACCAAATAGCGCCCCCTCCTCCCCCATTAATCCTTATGTTGTGAGGATTAATGGGGAAGGCAACTATTTCAACAACTATTCATGCCTACAACTACTTCAGACAATTATTTCATGCCTGCATGAAATAGTTGTCATATGTATGCGCCCCGGGGGATAAAAAGGTTGAGTACCCCTGCTCTAGGTGGTTAAATAGAACATGGATTATTGGCTTATATTAATTATTTCGACATGGCTGATGTAGTTTCTTAAGGTATCCGACTACGTTCGGAACCGTGATATTGCGAAAACGTATAAATGGATAATATTTATGATATTTAGTGTCATTTAGATTAGAAAATGTATATAAAATTATTTTAAGAATAGTATTACAATAAAAAATTATTTAAGTACAATATTATGACAAAAAATGAACATAGAATGACACATTTTCAAAATATTTTCCTTTTGTGAAAAATGCTTCTATTATAATAATATTTTGCCTGTATATAGCTCAGATCTCTGTACAGAGGCTCAACTAGAGTTTTTGAAATATATAACTTAGAAGAGGATTTATCCTTGTTTTACGACAACAGAGAGGGAGAAATTTTAAGAAAAAAACGCCTATAATTATTTCAATAAGTTGTAACTCTGAAAATAATATGAACTTTTCAAAAATCATAATTGAGCCTCTGAACAGAGGTCTGAGTTATATACAGGCAAAATATTATTATAAAATAGAAGCATTTTTCACAAAAGGAGAACATTTTGAAAAAAGGTTATTCTAAGTTAATTTTTTGTCGAAATATTGTATTTAAATAAATTTTTTTGTCAAAAAATGTCTTTCAAAACATTTTTATACATGTATTCTAAGTGACATTAAATATCACGAAAATTATCCATTTATGCCCCTTTTTAAAATCACGGTTCCGAACGTACCTTAAAAGTCTTTCCACAATATCTTTCCATTCTATGAAATCAGGAGGAATTCTTAAATTGTTCATTAAATTTATTGTCTTTATTTTATCCCCCTTACCCCCATTGATTGATCCTCTGTACCCGTATTGGAAATCATGATCATTAAAAATAAATTACTGAAACAAAAACAAAGATGAAAATGGTTTTGTTTTAAAAGTTATACTTATGCATTTGGGTACTGATGTTCCCGAGTTCAATAACTTCAACAATGTATCGAAGAAAATTATTCTATTCATGAAAAATGCATGAGATATGATACAGAGTTCTGGGTATGTTCTGATAGCAGATTAGTTCGAAGAATGTGAATTCCCTTTAGAAGAATTTCTATTCCAAAAAATAAATTACTGACTTACAATTCTTTTATTTTATTCTTATATTCCGTTTTAGATTCACTTAGATTTGATAATACATGTTGGAGAAAAATAGCTTCTATTTTTCAGAATTGAAAGAGAGTATACTGTGAGTGTGGTTTGACTTAAAATATAAATTTATTTTAGATTTAATTTTGAATTTCCATTTTATTCAGTTATAAGAACACAAATATATAATACATTCACATTATCAAGAGTCATATTTGAATCAGTTTCAGAATATTATTCTTAATCATAAATAATGTATAAAAAAAAGGAAGAAAACTGTAACCAAAATTCCGTAAGATAACGAAAGAGAGTACCACATTGTTTTTTTAATCTATTAAAGTTAAAGAAATTAAAGTAGAGAGAGTGTATGTATAAAAATCTGTTTACATTCTTCCCTCTCAATGGCTACAATTTGAATACGTTACAAATTGAATAACTTTAAAG
>BMAV01005017.1:171378-203385 GCA_019973955.1 Trichonephila inaurata madagascariensis
CACACACACACACACACACACACACACACACACACACACAAACTTTAATATTATATTCAGGCTACAGTATCCTGTAGAGGATCACTTATTTTATTATATCACTCATTTTTATCCGAGTTTTTTGACACATTTTTTCTTTTATAAAATGTGTTTTGCATTTTTTTCCCTATACCGTAATGCTAAATGAGCTATCCCTTCATATGTTAAAAGGAAAAACTAATTATTTATGAAATATTTTGAAATTTTAAAAAACACTATATTATAAACAAATGCATGAGTTACAATGTCAAAGATTTTTATAAAAATTGAGGCATTGTTTCTCTCCAAAAATGTGCTCCGCGTCAAGTTCACGCTCTCGTACATATGGCGGAAACAGCCTTAAATGTCGATAAAATTTCCTTTTAAATGATGTCAGTATTTAAATAACACATTTTTATCATAGTAAATAACTCCCCTCCCCTTTTTCAACATCCACTTCTATCGTCAAAAGAAATATTTTATTTTAATAATTTGTCTCATTTTGCCTTTTTTAAAAATATTTGTTTGAGTCTGTGAAAGGAATCCAGTGAATATTTCTATTCAGTCAAAATAGAGATAAGAATCCCTATGTGACTTAAGATGTATTAATTTTTTTCTTAAAAGTAACTGAAAACAACTTTTTCACGTTTTAATAATTTAATTCCAATGTATTTTGTAATTTAGAAAGAGTTATTGTACCAATAATAAAATTAAGTAATTCGAGGTGTCACTCTGAAATTTTTGAGATACTACTAGGTTTTTAAAGTTGTACTTACAAAATTTTAGTTCAAAGTAGTCTCCTCTAGCATCAATGCACTTTGGTAGACGAATTCTTCACAGATTAAATGCTTGAAACCATTCATTTCTTGGAATTTATGAAAAAAAAATGCATTTATAGCCAAATCAATCTCTACTTCTGAATAAAAATTATGTCCACGTAAGTTCTTTTATAGATTAAAAAAGATAAACAAGTCACACATAGTTAGATACGGAGAATAAGGGGGATTCTCTACCACTTTAATTTGTTTTTTGTTTAAGAAACTCAGACGTTAATCCGGCTGTAGGGGAAGATGCATTGTTATGGCGAAGCATTAGTCCCCTAACATTAACTTCTTGGAGAATTTCTGGAAGGCATTTAGTGGTATACCGGTTTGCTATTACTGTCTTCTGTCCTTCCAACTTGATGGATTTGATCAATCCCGTACTTCTGGAGAAAACGACATACATTACTTTTTTCATTGCTCTTTGGCTTTTCACCATTGTTGGCGTAGGATCATCTTCAAAGACCCATACTTTGCTTTCTTGTGTTGGAACGTCAAAAAACGGCTTGTACGTTTCATCACCCGTTACAATTTTAGAAATGATGCGGTGGCCACCATCGTTTAGCAATTTAAGGGATTTTTTTACTGATCCTGACACGTTTCTCTTTTTGGTGCTCAGTTAGATTATGGGGAACCCAACAGCAAGCTACTTTTTTCATATGTAATTCTTCATGAATAATTTTGTATATGGCTGCGGATCCAAAGTTAAGTTCCTTCTGTGTCATTTGGAAGGTACAGCGATTATCATCCATTAACATTTTTCGTATGGCAAACACATTATCCAGGATTACTGCCGACCGTGGCCTTTCTGTGAGTTCTTCATCCTGAAGAAATTTGTGACTACTTCAAAAATTCTTTAAACCATCTGAATACAGTAGCACGATATGGAGATTCATCACCAAACGTTAACTGCAGTCGTTGAGCGCATTCCTCTTGATTTAATCCAGCTTTAAAATCATAGAAAATCATAACACGATAATGTTATCGCGGCAACACCATTTTCTCTTCTGCCTAAAATTTATTCTACGCTAAGTAATCTGAAGTAAGTCAGTAAAAAGTTGTCTGCTGTGTTAAAATACTTGGTATTTTCAAATTAAACCATCAATTTTGTTTTGTAACTTCTTGTCTGCGCGTATCTCAAAATTTTTAGAGTTACCCTCGTTATGACTGGAAGGGTATCACTGGCGTAGCTAATCCTGAGTGGGCCCGGTATCAAAATTCCTTGGGTGCCCTTTTTTAGGAAATAAATAAAAACGATCGCTTTATTAGAACTTATTTAAAAGTGTGAACTGGGGCCCCGTATCATTGATTCGGCGGATACGGTGGCTGCTACGCCCCTGAAGGGTATCTAATATATCATCTTAAACTTAGTTTCATACGAAGAATACTTAATGGTTACCTTATTCATATATCTTAGGAGTAAAAAAAAACACACAATTTCCTAAAAATATTACCTATCTAAAATAAATTACAAATACTATAACTGCGCAATTGTATGCAATTAAAATTATTTTGTATTTTGTGATCTTAACCCCTCTCCATGTTCAGAGAACAGGAAACTTAATATTCTCTATTCATGTATCATTTAGTAGGAGTTTTCTTATAAGAGTAAGTGAATATAAATTTTTAATTCACATTAGCCATGTATGACAATGCTGAGCCAAATTGAGCTGATTTCATTGCCGACACACTAGAAACGTGAGGGAATGATTATTACTGTCACACTATAAAGCAACCCGAGGGCTATTGGTGACGGATTTCGTAATTTTGAACAACGGTCGAGTTATGAAGTCGACATCTAAGCTAGCCCCCCACTCTCCTAGTTTCCACAAGGACCGTGAGACCCTTGAGCCATTACAGCAGGGGTGTCAAACTCGTGGCCCGCAACGAACATTTTTGCGGCCCGGTCAGTATATCAGCACAAATAATATATAATAAAATATCAAAATGTCTCCCGAAACAGGAAAGATAGTAGCAGAGAAAAGATGTCAAGTGTCAGAACGTAAGCTTTAAATTTTTCTTGTTCCTTTATTTATGTTTATTATAATGTATTATTCGAAATAAACTTACGTTTCAATCAATATTGATTTTTTTTTTTTGCGGCCCGCCTAAAGTTAAACCTTATTTACTTGGCCCAAGTTAGCATTTGTGTTTGACACCCTTGCACTACAATTTTAACGTACATCAATTCCTCTACCCCTTCAGTGGCACTAGGGTTCGGGCTCATGACATGCCGGCCACGAGTTTGTGATTATGACCTTTAGGCTACGCGGCCGTTTATTGCATTAGAAGTAACACAGTGAAACGTATCCCATCATACAGCTGTAAATCGTCTTTTTTGTGTGGATGATATTAACACATTTTTATGAACACCTGCACCCTTAAAATATTGCGCTGTCTTGCCTTTGGGGATCATCCCGGCAACCTTTGACACCATGAGAGAACTCTTACTCCTCCCACGAACCGAATGTAGCTCGAGGATAAAGGGGCCCACCGCTACTGTCGGAGACCCTAGAGAAGGCAGAGAGAAGATGGTTGGAAACTTTTGCAGAGACTGGACGTGACCTCCTCCCTCACAAACAACAGAACTTGGACTCTAATTTTACAATATTTTTAATAACTTCATTGTATATACTGTAATTAATAGCTGTGACGTAAATAGACTAAGATATAGTATAATATGATAATGATATGATATAATAGATATAATGCTACCTTTATTTATCCCAAACGTCACAACAAGGACTATTGAAGATGGTTTCCAAATTTTTGAGCCACGTTTAAGTGATGTGGACTAATAGCGTAACGTACACCCCGCAACTCCCACATCGCGGAGGAGGCCCAGGGCTCTAGGGGAGCCAAAGCCTGACTGCCGCCAAGCACTTATCCTTTGTAAAATTCAACTTGGAGGCCCAAACTTGACTTTGCAGAGGGGCCAAAAGGTCTCCGTTACGCCACTGATGAGGACGTATGCAGCACTAAAATAGAATATTTGCCTTCATTTTTACTCTTTTTGAAAATTACGATTCCGAACGAAGTCAGTAAATCTAAAAAATAAAATAAATTCTTAAGCCTAAAATAAGAATAAATTTACCACAGTTATATTGTCTACAATTATTACATGATACCCTCGATAAAAATTTTTATCTATTCCCTTGATTTACAAACTTCAACTTCCTTAAGCTTCCCGCAGTTAAAAAAAACAAACTTATATCACTATAAAACCTAACAAGCAAAAGAATGCTAGTTATTTGAGAATAAAAAAAAAAATACCTTATTTGCTCAACTTAAACAAAACTTAATTAAGAAAGAAAACTAAGCATAAGACAAATTAAATGCCTAGGAAATTAAATTTGCATTTCCATGATCCTTTCACTAGTCTTCCATTTCTACGAAGCTCAATGAACCCACATCCTTCTTTGCAACTTTTTTTTTTTTTTATTTTTAAAAAAAAAAAATGTCATGCAAAATTGGGGGTGCAGAGAAAGGAAGATCCAACAGATATCCTTTTTATTCTCCATTGCAAAGAGTTCTTTCTCCTTGTCGCTATTTAAAATCGTCTGACAAATGTTTCAATAAAAGACGATCTTCCTGCTTTAGAGGACTTTAGGTTTAAAATGGGAAATCCCGTGGTAGTATTTTATTTTCATAAAGAAAAGTGTAGTTCACTTTACTTTTGGAATACAATGGTGTGAAAATCTAGCATTAATTTTAATTTTGAAGCTCATTTTTCAGAGTTACTAAAAATGGGAAATTGAACACATGTAGGGTTTTGTTAAGTAAGTGAAAACACACACAGTTTGCATTTTACTATCCCCCCCTGTTTTTTTTCTTGACTAAAATGTTAAAAAAAACACACACATTTCTTTTTATTGCGTTTAACTAAGTATAATACTTAACAGAATATGAAAATAGAAGAAAATTTTATTTTAATTTTCAAAGTTTTCTCACTATTTCTTATTTTATAATTGTGGACCACAAAAACCCCCAAATGTTTGCTTTTTCTAAGTACATTTTCCTTGGTATATGAAGAATGTTTCATATATCTTAAAAGAATTTTCCTCATACTTGCAAAAAAATGGTTACAAACGGTTGAGGATTTTGTATGTGCGTGCATACATAGATGGACACACGATTTGAAGCATGGTGTAATACTAAGTCTTACATTGCAATAGAAACAGAGATAATATCGTTTTTTTTTTGTTTGTTTTTTTGGATTCTGTTTCCATTTACATTTCTTGTCAAGCAACAACTTGCACATTACCTCGCCAATCCCTGTTCTTTATCGAAAATTTTAAAGAACATAAATTCCCACCCCTTCACCACAAAGAAAATCCCAGATTCAGTACCATGGACGAACATGATCTCTTAAGAACACTAGCACTAATAATCTCATTAAAAGAATGAAATGCATGTGCAAATCAATGATACAAAGAAAAAAAATATTAGTGTCCGAACAGCGTACGAGCAAAGCTGTTGTGGCCAGCTTTCAGTAGCCCGAACAGTGTACGGGCAAAGCTGTTGTGGCCAGCTTTCAGTAGCCCGAACGGTGTACGGGCAAACCTGTTAAGGGGTTAATTTCTTGTTTACTCTTAGTTTTCAACATTTTCTTTTCGAAACTGCATGAAATGTCTGTATTTTAATATGTTTAATTTCCCAAAGGTAACTGATTACGTTCGAATCCATGATTTTGAAAAAGCGTATAAATAAATCTTTTTTTGATATTTGGTGTCAGTTGAATTAAAATATACTTATAAAAAATTGTTTTAAAATATTATTTAAAGTAAAAAGTATTTAAATGCGATTTTTTGGTAAAAAAGGGGGAAAAAATGACATTTTCAAAACATTCTTCGTTTATGAAAAAATACTTCTCTAATAATTATATATATAGTTAAGACTTCTACTCAGAGCCGGAACTAGGATTTTTGAAATATATCATTTTGAAATAGAATCAGGACTCACACAAAGGGGGAAGTTCTAGAGGTTTCAACCTCTCCTCACCCTTGATTTTTTTCCGATTCATTATAATCCTATGTCGTGTCAGACTGACCATCTGAGTGGAACATCTGCGCATGCACCTCAGCGCCCTGGGTCACAAAATCTGAGTTGGGCACAGTAGGTCTTGAGCTACCATGGGCTGTTGCGCCTCTGAGTTAAGAATATAATCCTATGTATATATAGTAATATACATACTATGTATATAGCATTTCTGGTAATTTAATTAAATATTTGTTATTGTGTTGGTGCCAGTTGGCGAGAATGCCTTTGTATAGATTGTTCCGCGAGCCAACTGTTTTAAACTCTTTGTAGTGAGTTCGAAAAGTGTAGCGATCCCATATGGTTAGGATCCGTTTTGCTTATTAAAATTTGTGGAATTACATTCCGCTTAGTTATTTTAGTCAATAGTTATTATTAATTTATTTTGTTAATTGATGCCAATTATTTATTCCATGATTTATTTTTTACTGTTTTATGTTCCCGGCAATGGATAAAATCAAAAGAATATGTTTGGCGGCATATTGAGTTATGATGGAAGAATGGTGAAAAGATTCACTAACCATCACTAAAGATCCCCTAAATAATTAATTAATACACAAAGCAAAATTATCATTTAAAATTAAATTATTTAAATGTAATTAAATTAATTAATTAAATGTGAATCCGAACAAACGAAGATTAATTTATGATCATTTTTTTTTTCGCTTAACACCTATAAATACCGTAATTCCACTTGTAAAATCCTTCCACAAATCAATTTACTTTTTTTAAGATAATTTTTTATTTCTGATAAACTACAAACAATTACCCAAATTGCTTAGTTCCGAAACAAAAACAGCAAGAGGAAGAAAGTAGGAGTTCTTTAGCAAACTTGGATGGAAAAAAACCTTTTTAAGAAGAAATTTCGCTAATGAATGCCTTGTGTGACTGTTTATTACAGATAAAAAGAATGATCTCAACAACATTAATTATACTGGGATATAATGACATTTAACCCACTTTTGTTGAAATTTAATCGAATATAATTATCAATATACTTAGATAATAGGCTTAGACAATAAATAAAAACGATACGAAGATAAATTCCATGTTTACCGTCTAATCATACATAAAGTTTTTAACTCAGTCTGCAGAACTTATCTGAAGTTATCGATAATATTCTAAATTAGAGTCCTTCATTTTCTAAACTCTCAACCACATTATCCATGCCTTAGTTTTCTTTAAAAGAAGAACCATAACTTGTCTTTAAGTTTTCTAAATATTCCTTATTAATGTTCCTGCAAAATGTCATAAACAGACTCATCGAAATAAAACGAAATATTAACAGTGAAAATGGCGCAAGTCTAACTTGCATAGCTGAAAATTAAATGTATATTTTTTCTCTTCTTGTTGACTTAACTTTGCTTTTAGCGAAAGAGTTTGCATTCTAAAGAGGTTTATGGAAGATAATTTGTTTACATACGGGATGAAATATTAATTAGTAAAATATGAGCACACCCGTTAGCGCGGATTAAAAATATTTTAAATTTACAATTTTAATGGAACTAGCAATATTTTTCGTAAATTTTTATTTATTAAAAATAATTTATAGACCACGTTAAATCAAAACTAAATTTTTTTTCATACTTTTGGATATTAAATAAATATTTTTGCAAAGCTAAAATTGTATTATTCATAGTTATTTTTTGGATCTATGAATTATGTTATTCCAATAAATCTCTTCGTACTGGGGGTTACTTTAGCACTGAATTCAGCAAATGAACTCCGTAGAAGAGTGTACCGTTGTTCTATGAAGGATAAGAGTATTACAAATCAGAATTTACCTATGCAGAAAAGATGTTCCATAACATAGAAATTATGAGTAAACTAATTAAAAAAATAATTTTCTAATTTAGTATTGCCACAAAGTGACTGAATTTTGGAAAAAAGGATAAAGACTAAATTTTGGGGTTAGATGATTTTAAACTCAAAATAATATTTTTTTTCTTCTTCTTCAGTACAAATTACCCAAAACGATAATTATTGGTAAATGATCACTGAGTTGTGAGTAGTACTATGTACACACATTGCAACCTTTCATTATCCAGCTCTTTCAACAACGTCGAATTAGTCCGATTCAAGCATTTTTTTTTTCTTCCGTTTCATTGTGCACTGTAATTTCGACTGTAGATGCTTAAAAAATAAAACACTAAAGAAGCTATTCAATGTACCTGATGTTTTTACTTTTATTCATTTAGTAGGTGTCCTCTCAAAGCAATAAATATTAAAAAGTACTGGAATATCTGTTTTTCTTTAACAAACAAGTAATATAAATTTTTTTTTTTAAAGTCAATTCCTACTTAGATCAACAAAGAAGAATTTTATTTTATATAGCTACTTTTTATCAAATAGTTGCAATTAATATAAATATGTATATACATAGGACAGAATCACAACATTAAGTGGTAATTAATTTTTATTCATTATCATTAAAGTATCGTATTGTCATCCAAAACAATTGTGTATATAAAATTTCAGTTCAACTGAATGCTGTAAAACGTGAGAAAAAAAGCCTTTTCAAGTCTTGACACACAAGTCGCTAAACATAAAACCAACGGGACTGTATCTGTAATTCTGTTTAAGTCAATTAATTTTAATTAATTCTAATTAAGTTATCGTATTTTTACCCAAAACAATAGTGTATAGAAAACTGCAGCTCAAACGAGCGCTTTAAACTGTGAGAAAAAAACCTTTTCATGTTTTGACACAAGTCTCCAAAATGGTTGCTAAGTCGCCAAAAATGATACCAACGTGGCTGTATTTGTAATTCTTTGAATAATTAGTTTTAAATCAATTAGTTTTTATTAATTATAATTAAATTACTGTATTGTCATCCAAAATAATCATGTATATAAAATTTCAGCTCAATTGAGCCCTTTAAAATGTATTTTATTAACGATTGAAAATTCCTCGAAGATAAATATATAAATATATAGAGAGTGTGAGCTAATAGTAGGAATTGAAAAACACTTTGAATTTTTACCATAAACAAGCCCACATACCTAAATTTTATTCCTTTTGTGGCTTACCTTAACACAAAAATTTAGCTTTTATTTTATTTTTTTCCCCTCTTCATCTATATACTAGAGAAAATATTACATAAAGTGTGGATTGTTCTAAATCCGTGATTCTTAGGGCTAGAGACTAAAAAAAAGAACGCCCAAATCAGGATCAGAGTGTAGCTAACTTCGAAAGAATAATTTGTTATATGCAGAAGACCCCCGCTAGCCAATTAGACTGAAATGTTCTTCAATCTATCTAATCTGCCATTAGCTAGATGCCTTGACCACTTAGCCACCGCGGGCGTAAAGGATGGTCTTTTTCGTAATCCCCGCTAAACGCGTCTTAGACAGAGAAATTGCTAAATAATAATATTAAATCGGATAATATCATGCTAGTTATTTAGATCTTACGAAAATGACTAAATGCTTAAATGTTTTCTGACTAAATACTGATTTCATATGTATCTGTTATTTTTGTATTTATGCAAATATAACATTCAAGAGAAAGTAGTAAAGTGGGCTTTTAGTATTGTCTTTGTTTAAGGACTACATGTGTTAATCTTGGAACACATTTTGAGAAAGTACAAACTAAAAAAATGTCTCAATATTAAAATAAGTGTATATGTTTTTATAACATGTATATTGATTTATAGTACTGCATTCTTAAAAATTGAGGAAAACATTTAGATACTGGCTTTTATGCCATTATTCTTCTCAAATATGATGGCCGGCGTGTCATGAGTTCGAGCCCAAGTGTCACTGAAGACCCATCGTGTAGAGGTAGTCTGTCGAGGCTCAGTATTCTCTCATTGGTGAGGGGTGATAGTTTGGAGAAGGGGGAGGGTGCCAGCTCAGGTGTCGTCTTCATTACAATTACGAGTCCATCACCAATAGTCCTTCCTGAGCGAAAGAGGAGAGCTCTAAACTCTTTTAGGGTGATTTCGGTTTCCTTGGGCATGCTGAAAAAAGTCCCAACTAAATAATATGAATTCTAATGTACAGCCCTAACTATTGTAAACTAAGATTTTGTTCGATACACACTGAATGCGGAGGTAGTTGTTTCCCAGGGGGCTGGTTTGTAGCTCTAAGCCAGTGATTTCCAAAGTGGTTTTTATCGACTCTCAGGGGTCTATGACGACCTGTAAGGAGTCTACGTCAGTGAAAAAATAATTTAGGGGTCCATGAGGTGTAAAAGAGGTCTACAATAGTGGTTCTCATTAAACCAGATCGTGACTTTAATTGTAAAAGAAAACTAAATCAAGTGGAAACCAGATTTTACCTATTTAATAGATTTATTTAGTAAATTTAATGAGGTTAACACTTGTAACTACAAGGTCTTTATGGTCTTTATATCTGTTCATATGGGCCGCTTGCGACTCCCAATCCCATATCTGGTGGGAAAATATATGTGGAACGTAGTTTTCGTTTTCATGCTGATTATTCTGCTTTCTGATTGGTCAAGCCAATCGTTTGGTTCAAATTCATGAATGATATTAAAAGTTCTAGAAGAAAGAGAGCTGAAAGGCTGCTCTCTCATTGGTGTATGATATATGAAGACAATGACTCCCATTGGCTGCCCAAGAGGTCTTAAAAGTGAAATATAATTACAAGGTAACATCATAAATTTTATTAAAACAAGGGCCATCCTTTCTGCGTTACTTGCCAGGATTAAGTTAAAGGAGTATATTATTGGACGACGCGAATTTTTCCAGTTTCTTTATTTGTCACAGTCAATTTTCCAGGAAAATGACGTTTTAACCAACGTTAAACATTTAAATGCCCTCTTTTCAAATTTTGGAACTATATATGAGAGTGCTTTGATTATGGTAATACCGTGAATGAGCTTATATAGAATAAACAACAACAAATGTCATAATACAAGAGAAACTGATCGGAATGGAAAGAAAGAAAAGTTTAAAGAAAAGAAAAGTTTAGAAATGGATGTTAGCAATTTTGACTTTAAAAAGACATACCTGTTATTTATGCCGAATTATTGAATATCGTGAGAAAGTGTGTGTGTGTTTTTAATTGCTTTTATAGTGAGAAGGAATTTGAGTGCGGTTGTCAATCTAAAAAATAAACTTTACACTATTGTCACACTATTACAATATTTAGGGTTAAACCTGACAAGAATAATGCCAAATATTGAAAATTAGTTAATGAAGTTCAAGATTCACCCCCCCCCCATACTCAGTTATTTTATGTATTAAATAACTGAGTCTTTTTAACTGAACTAGTTAACATATGTTTTTTTAAGTTTTAAATACTATATAATTTACTACAGTTAAAATTTTAAATAAGTAGCTCTATAGCAGCGATCCAAAAGACGTTTAAGTTTATAAATTTGCAAAAATTTAGCATTAGGTAAGGTGGGTTCTATCCCAAACCGAAAAACATGGCAAGAGGTCTATGAGACAAAAAAGCTCGGGAACTTCTGCTCTAAGCTCTTTTCGGGTAAGCTCAGCTCTTTTGGGCATTCTGCCAATAGTTTTTGTGTTACTTTTTAGCGCGACGATAATGAACACTCAAACTGTGTGTGTGACTATCAATAAACAACTTTCTGTCTTTTTCTACTTTGCCTTTTTTTTAGATTCCGTTCAAAAGACATCAAAATGAAACTTAATATATAAAACAGATTCTATCATATTACAGATACAGTAAGACCCCACTTAACGCTGTTTCGTTTAGCACTGTTTCGGTTTAACGCTCTTTAATTTGAATTGTGGGATTCCCCAAAATTGCGTGCAGTGTTAGGCTTCCCGATATCCGAAGCAGTTTATCTCTGTTTCTTCTTTCTTGCGGTGTTATACGAACGTATTTTTGTAGTTTCAAATATTTCTTGACGTTATTGTAAGTATAAATTTATATAATATAATGATTTCTATGGTGACAAATATTATGATTTTTAGCTTTTATCATGACTGATAATAAAGCAACAAGAAAAAGCATTTCATTAGAAACTAGAATGCAAGTGATTGGAAGATTAGATACTGGTGAACGTCAATCTCAAATTGGTGCTGCATTGAATTTGGCAACTTCAACAATAAGGACCATTCTTAAGAATAAAGAAAAAATACTGTCATTGGCAACTGCAACTACGACAAGCTCTGCAACAATAATTACCCGTTCTAGAAATAATTCAATAGAGGAATTGGAAAAACGACTTTCTACATGGATTGACGACGAAACTGAACGCAATATGTCATTAAGCCAATCTACCTTCTTGATAAAGAGGCAGAAAATTGGAAGTACAGAAGGGACTGAATGATTTGAAATGTAAACATACTGACTTAGAATTTGTGATATGGCCCCCCTTCGGTGACCATATCTTTGATTGTCAGCGTGAGTTAGAGGTGTGGGGTTTTCATGATAATCAGACATTTTAAATTATTAATATAACTTTATTAAGAATAGAACTTAAACATCTAACAATTTAGATAAATTTAACTAGTGAGAATGTAGAATGAACCAACATACAAAAAGATAGTTAAACCGAATAACGCAATTTAGATCACTTTCTCTAAATAGTTATATTATCCGCCTACTCTCACTTCTAATAATATTACAAGTCTTAATATCAAATAATCAGTCCTTCCTTAATTCAACTTAACTTCAATCTTTAAATGGAAACGTCTGGGCGCGTGTGCAATGGTATGCACCTTGTAGTAATGGCTGGTTTTTTAGGTAACTTTACGATAGGCTGTCAATTCACGCTTGTATCTCCTCCAAACATAACATTCATCAAATTGCCATTTTGCTTACTGAAACTTCTGTTCTTTTAAAAGCTATCTTATTTGCATTTCTTATTCGAATTTCGCTTCTTGGGTTTTGGTTGGAAAAGAGTTGCCATTAATCTTGACCATCAAAGAACCCAGAGGTTATGTTAAAGAAAAGACGCGTGAGCCCGTCACAAATTTTATTTATTTTTATATGTTTATTCGTTTATCATGTTTCTATATTTGTAAGAAATAAATTTTTGTTTCATTGTTATAAAAAACATAATTAAAAAAATTAATGGTAAAATACCTGACCAATTTTCTACCCATCTTCCCCTAACCCCATTATTTACATGATGAGATAACCTCGTTTAACGCTGTTTCATATTACGCTCAACTTTGATGGAACGTATACCCCGCGTTAAGTGGGGTCTTACTGTATTGTGTTAGAACCATCAAATGTAATTTTTGAACATAGAAACATTTCCCATTTTTTTCTGGAACAAACCATCGAGTCATAAAACATATTCAAACCTATTTCAATAAAGATAAACAGACAATACATGCAATAAGTGCATGTTTTATTCAACAGCAAATATCCATAGGGACTGTTAAGTATCTCAGCTTTATTTACCACTCTATATCCACGGCAGAAGTAGTCTGTCCGAAAGTAGATGCGATTATTTCTAGCATTGGCACTAATTCTGTAATGCCTTAAGCACACCAAATAAAGTAACTCTTAATCCGGTCGTTCTCCTGCCTTTGGTCTTTATGTCAATGCAGCTATTTGTGTAGGGGAGAGAAGAAAAACAAGGAACAAAATAATGAGGGAAACTGCGTCCAGAGAGTTTTATGGCCCCTCCTATGTATTAGACTATCACTTAGCTGGGTTATATCAACAGTATTCTATCTTGCTTAAAGACTATCCGTAGGAAAAGGTTTCATGTTATCGCTGCACCAAGTATAGTCTAATTGTTATTCTTCCTGAAACTTATATCTTTCTTGACGTTACGAAGACTTTAGGGGAAATTTGGAAGTTCAGTAACTTAGATGGATCCGTGGCGTAAATGCCCCCAGTTAAGTAAGTTATTAAGTTAGATTGTAGAGTTAGTTTCAGTCAATAATTAGATTGCTTAAGTTAACGATGAAGGAGTAAATATTCAGATAGTTTCCATCGGAATATTAATTTAAGAGAATTGGAATTGATTTTAAAAATATGGAGATGGATAACATTTCAAAATCTTACACGATTTGTTTTCTTTTAACAGAATTTTATTCCATATCCCTTCAGTTGGGATAACTGGCAAGATGTTATGCAAAACTTTCATCTTTATCATTGGTTGGCTTAAATATAATTGCCAACTTTAAGGTTTGAGACTTATTTCGAAGGTCCTAGGACTTATATATTAAGAACACTATATATTTAATTGGTTTGAAATTTACAGAGAATGAACTAAACTCGTATGACGTCATAACCACATAATAACTGCAAACAAGTGTTTCCAGCCAATCAGTTCATAAATTCATGTGGCGTCATAGTCACATGATAAATACATTTATGTTTCCATACCACCAGCCCAACTTCGCTTTTGCCAGTTTTTATCTTTTACAGAAACGTTCTTTTTTTACGTTCATCCAACCCCTCTTGAGAGTGCGACGTTTTCGAGTCACACAGCTGAAAATTCGGCCTCTTTTTGTGGATAGGATAACTGCGTTCCTATGCTCATGTGCACCCTTTAATATTGCGAAGTTCTGTTACCGCCCCAGCAACCTTTGACACCGAATGAAATTTCCCTCCATTCACTAACAGGATGTAACTCGGGGATGTAGGGGCGACCGCCCCTTCATACGAAGGGCCTAGACAGGGGATAGTGGAAGTCCGTTGGAAAACTTCGCAGAGAACGGTGCGTTGTCACCTCCCTCACAAACATCAGATTTTGGACTAACTAATCTTTTTAATAACTTCAATATATGTACTGTAATTAATAGATGTGACGTAAATAAACTAATTATTTAAATTAATAAATATAACTCTACCTTTATTTTTCTTAAACGTCACAAGAACCAATTTCCGATCTCTACTCAACAAAAGAAACATGTTTATCAAATTTCACGTTTGCAGGTTTAATAGTTTTGAATGTCTCGTGGTAAGTAAGTGAGTTAGTGAGTGAACCCTTTATTTATGTAGATTCAGAAGTGTTTTTTAGAAATAATATCTAATTCGAAATTATATAACATATAATGTATAATTCTGTCAAGTATTAGATGTTGACAAACCTTAGAAAAGAGTACTTTTGTACAAGGTTTTCTGTAGCAAAAATTCCTGTGCAAATTTTAGATAAATATAAAGATATAAAAGAAATATAAATAAACCTGAAAGAAATAACTTGAAAAAATTACCCCACAGAAATACTACTTTGTTGTAAAGGTATCTGCATTGTAAAATAAGCCTTAAATTTATTGCTATTTTTCAATTCCTACTATTAGCTCACGATCTCTATTTATTTATTTATTTATCTTGGTGGAATTTTCAATCGTTAATAAAATACATTTTTAAGTGCTCAATTGAGCTGAAATTTTATATACATGATTATTTTGGATGACAGTACAATAATTTAATTATAATTAATAAAATTAATTGATTAAAACTAATTATTTAAAGAATTACAAACACACTGCCACGTTGGCATCATTTTTGGCGACTTGTGTCAAAACTTGAAAAGGTTTTTTTCTCACGTTTTAGAGCATTCAGTTGAACTGAAATTTTCTGTACACAATTGTTTTGGGTAGCAATACGCGATACTTTAATGATAATTAATAAAAATTGATTGCCACTTAATGTTGTGATTCTGTCCTATGTATATACATATTTATATTAATTGTAACTATTTAATAAAAAGTAGCTAAAATAAAATTTTTCTTTGTTGATCTAAGTAGGAATTGACTTCAAATTTTTTTTTTATATTACCTGTTTCAATTTCGTCATTGCAAAATCAATTTACAGTGAAATGGGAAGGAAAGAAATGAAACATGTATAAATGGAAATGAAATTAAGCATTTTCTCTCTGTTGTTCTTTTGTTTTTCACCAATACAAAGACATAATAATAAAGATATATCACTTAAAATCTCCAGAGACACAATAAATCTTCCTATTTTTCTTCCTTTTATCACTGAATTTAAACTGTAAAGTTGGTTGAAAGAAATGATCTAATTCAGAAAAGAAGCCATGCTCACTTTTTATTAGAATTGAAGCTCAATGAGTTTCTTAGAGCAATTTAAGTTATCCAACAAGTCTCAAGAGAATAAATTCCCTTTAACACTTCTTTCCACATTTTATTTTCATGGGAAGTACATAAAATGATACAAGTTAAAAATAAAAGTCATATTTCCTTGCGGAGCTCAATTTTTAACATAAATTTTCGAACAATAGTTTTATTTTCATAATGTGACGAATTCTCAAATGGTAAGATAATTTTATTTATTGCTAAAGTTAAAAAAATTGTTTCTCGTAAATAATATTTCACTTGGTAAATTATAAATAAATTTCCTTTTTAAAATGTTTATAATATTTTTTCTTTATTTTTCATAATTTTTTTTTTCAAAAAGTTAGATATTTTTCAATTCCTACAATTAGTTCACTCTACAGACATCTTGTTCAAATTTTCAGTCGTTAATAAAATAATTTCTATTCATCCATTCAAATTCAAATACGTTTTTTGAAGCTTGTAGTGGATGACTCTTGATATTAATACAGTTTTTTTTTAAAAAAAATCATTCATTAAATTAAAAAATGAATAAATAGTTACAAACAAAAATAATAGTCCAACAGGATATCTAGAAAGAAAAATCATTCGTTGTGTTCCTGTTGCGCGATGGATAGAGCGTTGGACTTCCATTCCAAAGGGTGTGGGTTCGAATTCCACCTGGGGTGGCCTAATTTCTGAGAATGTGATATCTTTTTTACTATACTAAATTATTAAAATAATTAAATTTAAATTCATGAATAAATAGTAACTAACAAATAAAAAATAGTCGAAATCCATATACAGAAAGGAAAATAGAAAAATCGCTTTCTATTTTGTCACTTAATGTTGTGATTCTGTCATATGTATGCACATACTTATATTAATTGTAACTATTTAATAAAAAGTAACCGAAATAAAATTTTCCTTTGTGTTGACCTAAGTAGGAATTGACTTAACTTTTTTTATATTACTTGTTTTATATATATATAATAGTAAATCCTCTAGAGCAGCGGTTCTTAAACTTTCAGTCACCACAGCCCCCTTTAATTATTAGCCTGACGTCGCGGATCCCCAAGATTTTGAACACCCCACCCTGAATTAACATTCTTGATCGAAATCTACATGTTCTAGTTGTTTTTCATTGGCGGCAATATAGTGATCTAGTCTGGTATGACACATCTTTCAATTTTTCTACGAGGGTTTTCTGAGTCTGTAAAAGAGAGACATCTTTTTTCGAGGACCCCCTAGGAAAGCGCTGAGGAACCCTGGGGGTTCGCAGACCGCAGTTTAAGAACCGCTGCTCTAATGGAAATAATAATGGAAAGCATTTACTGTGTGTATCGAAGTTAGAATAAGGATAACGGAGAACAGGTTTATTTCACATGAAAAGGTAGTCAGAAGAAAATACATTGCTACCAAAATTTATTAAATATGCAGATATTTGCTATTGGCTCCACGGAATTATAAAAAAAATAATACAATTTTCAACGCTTTACGAAAATTAAAAAAGGTTATTGCTGATTAAAGTTTTGTTACAGTTAAAATTATTTCTTTTAACTTTTTTCCAAAGAAATAAAGAACAAATGTAATAATGATTTACACTGAATATGATGACAAAACATGGAAAGTGAATTTTTTTAGTATTATGCTTGAGCTTCCCAAATAAATACATGTAAATAATGTATTCTGTAGTTTAATGAAAAATAAATTTAACTGAAAAAGTATTATCAATAATAATAGTGTTGGATATAAGTCAAAATAAAGATGCGGTTGAAGTAATTCGCCTATAAATTAAATTTAAACACGTATCTTCAGGTCATTATTTGAGTAAAAATGTAGACATAACTCAGAATAACTTGTTTAAAAAACTTTAAGTACTAACTTCAAAATGAAAATACTGTTGTTTGCTTAGTTTTTGCTTATAGATCAGAAGAGTATTTGAATAACTATTTATTTTCTTAGCACAATTCATCATCATAGTACATAAAGCAAAACAAATTAGATAATTTATTTAGGAAAAAAATTCTAGTAGCACATAAAATGTTTCCTTATACTAAACTTCGTTCTTCAATAAATTCGACCATACCACTATCCGTAACAGTTATTTCACTTAAAGAATCACGAAACATTAAAAATTCTTTTATTTTCTAGGGTTTGAGTGTAGAACAAGCTCGAAAAATTCTGGAGCGTGATGGCCCCAACGCCCTGACACCACCGAAGAAGACCCCAGAATGGGTAAAGTTCTGCAAACAGTTGTTCGGGGGTTTTGCCATCCTTTTGTGGGTCGGAGCCCTCCTTTGTTTCATCGCCTATTCCATCCAAAGTTCCTCTCTAGAAGAAGCACCGGACGATAATGTAAGATTCCGAATTTCAGAAATAAACATGAATATATATATTCTAGGGTCAATTTTCAAAGTTGTTGAAATTTAAATATTGATTTTTATAATGGAATTTAAATATTGTTTGATATTTTGAATAAATGTGTGCCTATAATTGATTAAAATTGTACAGAGTATAAAATATATCTCATAAGTACAAAAAATATCTAAATCAATATAAAAATGTATTATATTTTAGGCTTCAATCTAGTTATGAATATGAATCAATATGAAGAATAATAACTGAAAAGAGTAGACAAAGAAAATTTATTTTTTATCAGACGATTTGCAGTTTACGTAATAAAGAAATTAAATATTCAGTTTCGATAGAGACTCAGTAAAGCCAATATAAAGCATAAATGTTTTTTTTGTAAATAATTTCAAAAATAATATTTATACACGAAAGTTCCTTACTTATTATTATTATTATTATTTTTTTGCATTTTAAGGCATTTTATCCATGAAATTAAGTAAGAATAAAGATTCTTAAATAACTTATCTCGTTAATTCTTTTAAGAAAACGATAGTGTATAAATGATTTTATAAGCTATGTTATCTTCCATCATTTGGAAGATAGTAAAATATTTGTCATTACTCATATAAATGTCTTAGTCTTTTGTAATTACTTATATAAATAAAATAATTTAAATAATAAATGTCACTTATTTAAATAAAATATGTATCACTGAAAACACAAATACAGTTTCTCTTTAATAAGCACTATTCGAGGAATTATGCATGTTCTTGCTCTAGAGATTTTAAAAAATGAAAGAATATACTTGTATGTGAAAAATAAATAGTAAAATATAAGTAATAGCTACGATTTTTGTCTGTTTTTTAATGACTAATAAACATTTTATTGGTTTTAGTTGTATCTGGGAATCGTATTAGCTGCTGTCGTTATTGTAACCGGTATTTTCTCTTATTACCAAGAAGCTAAAAGTTCAAAGATTATGGAATCTTTCAAAAATATGGTTCCTCAGGTAAATATGCTTTGTTATATCAAAAAGAATTTAAAGTATCTGCACTTGTTAATTTGCTTTTGGATATATTGGCACAATATTGAAGTAATATTGGTACTTTAAACAATTATTCTTAGAATATTTGGAATGTTTATTATAGATATGACTATATCCATTTTGTATAGGGAATAACATAGAACACGTGTTTGTACTCTTTTTTTAATTATAAAAAAACCAAGGGATAACATTCGTATTAAATTTAGAGTGTAATTAAATAAATTTGTTATAGATACCCTAATTTTTTTTTTATCAAAAGAAAAAATACTAAACACTTTAAAGTTAAGCTACATTAAAAAATTCTTTAACTTGTGTTCATTTGCGAATTTTTTTTATTCTTCTGAAAGTTGAACATCACATCTAGAACAAATAGAGTTTTGAATTTATTAATGGAATTATGAATTCAAAAAGCCCTCATTTTGCCCCATATTAAATGTTTTAAAGGACATTTACGTCAATTACGTTAAGAAAAGCATGTTTACTAGGCTATATTTGATAAAACTGAAGAAACTAAAGGAAGAAAAAACTATCGTTTCTGGCACAATTGCAAAAAAGTTATTTGAATATAGTTTATATAATTTTAGTATTAAAGAATAATTTTGTATTAATACAATTTTTTCCTGTAGGAAATATTTTATAAGAGTTAAGTAAAATAAATTCAGTTAGTAGTTTCACTGCGATAAATTAAATATCATAGCTTGCTTGAAAATTCTTATAGGAAAGTACATAATATATAACAATAAACTAGGTAATTGAATTAGGTAATAGCAGGGGCGTAGCTACCACCGTATCAACGATACGGGGCCCCAAGCTACAGGGGGCCCCAACATGTGTAACTACAGTCCCATTAACAGGGCTCCCATATTTAAAAAAGGGCCCCGAAGGAATTTTGATACAGGCTCCTCTCACAGCTAGCTACGCCAGTGGATAATAGTAATTATATTTTTATTCTTAGTTCTATATTGTTAATCCATAAAGTCTAAGCTTTTATAATGCTAACATTTAGAATAACGTTTTAAACTAATGTCCATTACTTTTTAATACAAGATGTTTAAGAATAATTTTTTTCTTAGTATGCAACAGTCATTCGGGGTGGACAAAAAATTACTCTGGGAGCAGAAGAGGTTGTACAGGGTGATATAGTAGAGGTCAAAGGAGGTGACCGGATACCAGCAGACATTCGAATTATCCAAGCAGCCGCATTTAAAGTAGACAACTCATCGCTGACTGGAGAATCGGAACCGCAGACAAGATCTCCAGAAAATACAAATGAAAATCCTCTGGAGACCAGGAACATTGCTTTCTTTTCAACCAACTGTGTGGAAGGTAAAAATCCTTAATTGTCTGTTGAAGACTTCTTAAAAATAATTCCTCGGTATGGTGAATATCAGAGTGTTTTTGAGATACTTTAACTAGTAATTTGAGAAAGGACATCTCAATCTGTCTTGAAACTCGAATATTTTTAAAGTTAGCAAAGATGTAAGCTATAGAATTGTTACAAATCTAATAACCGAAATATTTCACAGATTAAAATAATATGGATTTTTTTTTTTAAAAAAAATCATCTACTTTTATATTTTTAAACTTCTGATTCTTTCATCAGTTTTAATTAAAAAAAATGCAACAGCCTTTAACATTTTGTAATTAATAATGACGTAAAACAAACTTTTATTAGGTCTTTTGACCTAAAATGGGATAAATGGGTTGCAAAATTCGCTGCATGATGATCATATACATTCAGATCCCGATGAGTAAATGTGAACTAAGAAACTATTCGAAAACTGGGATTCTAATATTGACTTTGAGGGATTTATGTAACCTTTTTTTTTCTCTTTGAATGAAAGTTCTATTCAAAACCCCCCAAAAGTTAAAAGATCAAAATCGTTTGCGCATGGAAAATGATAAAAAGTTAGATTTTTTTCTTTAACTATATTTTTTCAAAGATTAGCGAGTTCGTATATAAGCTGATCTCCTTATTTTCATTTTAAAAAAATGTTCCAAATGTTCCTTATGTACGAAAAATACGATATTTGCTCGAATGAACAAAAAATTATCCATTTTTACAAAGAAATCATAAATTAGATAAGACTTTAATATGCTAACATATTAACACATCACTCAATAAGTCCCGGGTCTAACTAATAAAACAATAACTTTTATATGCAAAATTGAACCTTATTTATCAAGATACTCCCCTTCAAGAGTGATACATTCAGTCCTGTGCTCTTCTAATTTTTTAATACCTTTTTGTAGAACGATTTGTCTTTGCTCTCAAAATAGGCTTCTACTTCGGCAATCACTTCTTCATTTGAGCCAAACCTCTTTCCCTGTAGTATTCTTTAAAGGTCTACAAGCAGCCAGTAGTCACTGGGGATCTAAACCGTACGATGGATGGGAAAGTAATTTGAAGCACAGCTCGTTCAATTTGACCACGGTTTTCAATGACTTGTGGCAAGAAGCATCGTCTTGGTTAAACACTTTTTTCTTTTGCATTTTAGGACGTTTCTTTTTTATTTTTTCATTCAGTTGATCCAATAACGCCATATAATATTCATTATTAATTGTTTTGCCTTTCTCGAGGTGGTCAATAAACGAAATTCCATGTGCATTCCAAAATACGGACGTCATAACCTTGCCTGCTGACGCTTGAGTTTTTGATCGCTTTGGATGGCTTTCACCGGCTACTGTCCAATCAGCTGACAATCTTTTTGGTTCAGGAGTGAAGTAATGGATCCATGTTTCATCCACTGTCACAAATCTACGTAAAAAATCCTGTTTATTTTGCTTAAACAGCTCCAAACAACGCTCTGGATCGACGATGCGTCGATATTTTTGATCGACAGTGAGAATACGCTGCACACACTTTGAACACAGCTTTCTGATTGACAAAATATCTTGCAAAATAGTGAATACACTGTGTGTGTTTTCTGATACCTTTAAATCCTCTACTATCTCACGCAACTTAAATTTACAATAGAATGAAACGATTTTATAGACTTTTTGATGTTTTCTGGAACTGTAGAATTTGGGTGACCTGAACGTTCAGCGTCGTTTGTGTCTGTGCGACCACGTTTTAAGTCTTCATACCCCTTCTTAACCATTGTTGGCGATGGAGAAGATTCCAGATAACACTTATCAAGTCATTGGTTTGCTTGAACAGTGTTTTTCCACATCAAAAAGTTATGCTTAATTAACACACGAAATTCTTTTTCATCCATGATTTCTAAACAAACAAAAGTTGCTTCACTAAAACCACTGTAACTTTTCAACTAAATATGATATTATCACGAAATTTTGACATATGATTTGAAAGTTAGTACTACTAGGTTAGGCTTAGAAAAGTAGGAAGGTAGCGCTCTCTATATGTTAGGCCCGGGACTTATTGAGTGATGTGTTAAAAACGTGAATTTCAGCTTTAAACATTTAAAACGAAAAGATATTAAAAATCCTGAAAATCAACTTCGGAGTAAATTAAAAAATATTTTTCAAAGAGCTTTTTTTTAAAAGTTTATTTTCCTCATGCCTTATAAATCTAATGGAAGAAAGTATTAATTTTTTGTCTTGGAACTCTATTTCAAAGCTATTTACCCTGAACACTGCATTTCTTTTTTATCATTTACAGAACACACGAAATCTTATATATTAAAAGTTTTATTTATACCTAACAACAAACAGTATACATCAAAGTAAATTAGAAAAAATATGGTTTATACTCACGACAGAAGCTAGCGAAATTATCTCGGAAAAAATTCATTCCAGATTTGTTTCAAAATTAATATTTTTTTAAAGCTTTAAAAGTGTTAGACACAAAAGAAAAACTGTTTTATGTTCCGAAAAATTTAAATGGGAGTTCTTTTTCTCCTCTCTAGAATTGGCCCCCCCCCCCTGCCATAAAAGATTACTACTATATTTCTTTTACATTTGGAGATGAAATCACCGAAAAGACAAGTACCTCGAATTTAACCTCGAATATTGAATTGAAATTCTCGAAAGGTATTTTTCATGTAACTAGAGTTTGTTTTTAAATGTTGATTGCACTAGTTAAAATATTTAATGCGTATCTGTTACAAAACAATACCTTATGCTTTTTTACTTTAGAAAAAGTCATTGTGCTATGTTTGTTAAAAAGAAGATTTCAGTAGGATTATGCTTTTAAAAGTTTTAAATTACAAGATTAATTAATTTACACTTACAGTAATTTTCAATGATGAAAGTTCAAATTATATATATTTAGTGAAAAGATTATGATAAGAAAATCTGTCAAAAATTTTTTTATTGTTTTTTGGTTTTTCTTGTTACGTTGAATTAGAGTTTAATTTGATACATTTTAGTTAGATTATTGTTATATTCTAATTTAATTTGTTTAATTTTGGTTTTTAAATATTTTTATATTCGAATTAAAAGTAATTAACTAGCTTGATTATTTTTAAATTCGAATTTAATTTGTTTAACTTTAGTTTGATTAATTTTAGTTTAATCTCATTGCTTATATTCGAATTTAATTTGATTAATTTTATTTTAGTATGATTATTGCTATATTCGAACTTAGTTTGGTAGTTATTGTATTTGAATTTAATCTGATTAAAATTTGTTCTTTTAAAGCAACCTTAGAATTTGATTGATTTGAGTTCGATTAAATTACAATAGCATTTGATTTGATTTCTTCCGTCTTAACTAATGTTATCTTGCAATAGTTTGAAAATTTCTTCTTAAAAACGATTTAAAAACAAAATCTGGCTTATAACGAGCAATTTTAACACAAAAAAATAAGATCGAAATTTACGGGTGCGCGTTATACGCCGGATATAAAACGTGAGCTTTAAAAATAAAAAAAGAATGAGCGTAGAAAAAATAACTGAATTAATAAGGAAGCAAAAGGCTATTTGGTATTCAATTCAACATGTTAGATATCGATATAAAAAGAAATTGTTTATGTATTTTTAAAAAAGTACTTTTTATCAACCATCCATCACACAATTCCCCATATTTATTCTCAGAAATCTTTTATCAGCCTATTATTTCTTCTATTTACTGATTTTAAACCTAAATAAACATTTAAAAAAAATTATTGTCGACATACTGTTTCAAACCTCAAATGGGATATCTATCCAAACAGCATCTTCACCGAGCAAAAGCATCCCCCCTTTTTTGTTTTATTATTCTATAATTCCCAAACGAATTTTTTCCATTCCACCATAACTATTTAGAACAAACACAACGCCATTACAGAAAAAAAAAACATTACAGATGATGCCATTACAGAAAGTACAATACTTGAATTACTTAATTTCAATTGTCTTTTTTTTTCAGGTACCGGCAAAGGCATTGTCATCAACACAGGAGATCGAACAGTAATGGGCCGTATCGCAAACCTGGCATCTGGTCTGGAGATGGGCGATACACCAATTGCTCGAGAAATTGAACATTTCATCCACATCATTACAGGTGTCGCCGTATTTCTTGGAGTGGCCTTTTTCATCATTGCTTTTATTCTCGGGTATTACTGGTTGGATGCTGTCATCTTTCTCATCGGGATCATCGTAGCCAACGTACCAGAGGGATTATTGGCGACTGTTACAGTAAGTACTGTCGTAACTCTGGAGTTATTAGATAGGACGGAATATTCCCGAAGTTGGGAGATTAAGAAACAAAAGTTTTACTGTGAGCAGTAGAGCGGGAAAATTAGATCAGTACCTTATATAGTAGGGCGGATCGTGGTTAATTGGAGAAAAAAAATATTGTTAATCGTAACCTACCTATGTGGAAAAGGAGTTCTATAATGTAATATAATAAAAAAATTTAAATTTCAATATTGCCACAAAAGGGTTCAATTTTCGAAAATATAGAAAATGACTTAAGTTTTGGTTGGATCAGGGTTACTCAACCTTTTTTTCTATTGGGCCGCATACGTATGTCAGCCATTTCATGCGGGCCGCATACATATGTCAGCTATTTCACGTGGGCCGCAAAATGAGGTTTAAGGGGGAGGTAGATAACATTGGAAGTTTAGAATATGGAAAACTGATTAAAATATTAGAACTCCTGTTTTGATTTTTTTTAATTATTATTTTTTTTATATTTATTTATTTTTGTCGCTAACACTTAATTACAAGAATTTAAGAAACACTCCCCCACAATTTTTGCATCAGTAAATGGTTCCATATTACCGATAATATAACAAACTTCTGAGGATGTCTTTGTTACTACTGTAACATTACCACTGACGAAACACTTTGTTGCTGTTACAAAGAATATTCAATAAAGCCTATTTATCACCTCTTGAAAGAGGAAACATATCATTAAATAATTCCTGTTTATTGGTATTTTTTAAATACAGCACTTTCGCGACAAATGAAACAAGTACTGATCCATGTTTGTATTCCATTACAAAACAGTCAACCTCCAAATCATTCGAATATTTTTCGCTTGCAAGGTATTAAAGATTGTTCACACAAAATTAGTTCCACCCATAAAATCGTTGCTACTCCTTGTTATCTGCTCTCACTAACCATAACTGTTACAAATAGAAAAAATAATATCAATTCGCAGCCGTACGACATCGACAGAAAAAAGCCAAATTGATATATTTGATTTCTTGTGTGTCAAAAAATTTTCAACCAAATTTTTGATACATTGTCTTATATAAAAGAATTTCTCAGAGCAATGGGTCATGACCGGGCCACTCAAAAGGGCTTGGTGGGTCGCATGCGACCCACAGATTGAGTATCGATGGGTTAGACGGTATTAGACTCAAATTAATTTTTTCCAATAATTTTTTTATTTCTAATGGGCTGCGGATTGGTGTTTTACCATTGCAGACCTAGAACATTACCCGGGATCTGGTATCTCTTTTTAGTGTAGCACCATATAGGCGGATACCAATCGCCGCAGGTAATTTTGACGCCATTTTCTCCACAGAGGGAGACACCTGAGCTCTAATGATGTGAACCTGTACTAGGATTTAATTTTGTGGAGAGCACCTAATACCTACAGGCACTCTAGGTATCTTTTATATGTCAAATAATCATTCGATATGACCGCTGTTGATTTTCTACATCATGAAAATCCACCGACTTGGGCCAGGGTCGAACCCACAGAATTGAGTGCAGAAGGCCAGTGACAAACCAACCACGCCACCCAGCCGGCATTTTTCTCCAATATATAAATAACCAAAAAGTATTGTATGCTCATAGTTTTACTTATCAAAATTTTTTTTTTAATGAGAAGACACGGTAGATCCCCATGGTACCAATCATTCTTCAATGGCCCCATCAAGTCATGGTCTTTTCTTATCATTAACGTCTCTTTCACAATGCATCAAAAATGGATGAAAAACCGATAAGAACTAATACTTACTGTTAGAAATATTTTTTATTTGTCTATTTTGTGGCTTGGCGAGACTAGTGATGGTGAGACGGAAAAGTACCCCCAAAATATTAAAAATAAAATATGTTAAAGGAACCAGGAAATCACATACACATTAAAAAAAATCGAATTTTCAGTTTTAGTATAAAAAAAATAGTGCATATTTTTCTGAATAAAAAAGTGTAACACTTATATGTTCGCTGATAAAATAATCTTAAAATATGAAAAACGTAAGTGACAAAAATATGAACAAACGCTTACAAATGTTTAGTTTTTTCACTTTTTCTCCAAAGTATAATTTTTTGCTTTTAGGTACACTTTAAAAAGAAACTATTGCACTATATGGTTCCAAATTTTTTATGCTTCTATACAAGATACCTGTGCATATAGTGAACCTGTTTTTTTAGTTAAAGTAGTACATAGTTTTGTTTTTTTTTTAAAAAAACCAGTTTTATGTATGAAAAAGGGGGGGGGGAATAGAAATTTTCAAACTTACGAAGTTTTGTAACTTTTTTAAGGACACTATCTTAATATTTTACTTAAAAAATAGGTTCACTATATTTTTTGTAGTGTTTTCTTTGAAAAAAATATGTTACATATTTACGAGATATTTTTTTTGAAAAATGGTTCCTAAACATAAGCAGGTATTATGAGATCTCAAAAATTATGTCCAACTTAAATTAAACGGAGAAAAAAAATTGTTTTTAACTAAAGAATTATTTTTGTATTTCCACAGAATGATTAAAATATCTCTATTAAAATTGCAAAAAAAAAATCTAAGCTCTATTGGAAATTTTTAAAGATATATGTTCCATTAACAAAGAATCTTATTTTTGGCATTTGACTCTTTCGAGCACGTCCTAGAACTCTTAAGTGAAAATATCGTTTGTACAAACTATTTAAAACTAAATACTTAATTTCAGTACCTTTACATATAGCTGTTATTCTTTGAATTTCATTTAAAGTAAAGCTATTCAAAAATTTTGGAATAAATCAAATTTTGGTTGGTTTTTTTTGCGGAATTTTCTAGAATGTGTTAAAGGTTTCTTTTAGAATTAAGTAAGGAGCATCTTTTTCGAGTTTCTTTAAGCTGCTTAAATCAGAAAATTTTTTCATTACTTGTCTCATTAAAAACGCATTAGGATGCATTTGTCTGCAGGTTTTTTTTGTTACATTCATATTCTTAAAAATATTCTCTCTTAACTGAATATTAAAACACATTATTTTAAAAAGAAACTACTTAATAACATAATTATTAGATTCAAACCCTTTTTTTAAAAAAAGAATTTTTCTGATAGCATTTTCATAGAAAAATGTTTTGATAGTATGATTTTTTAAATATCTCAATAAGATTAAAAGGAATTATGCTAATTTGATGTCAGTTTTAATTCAACTTAGTGATTAATTATGAACAAAAAAACTTGGAATGACACAAGGAAAGAAGACGTGGGGATATTTTTAAAAAAATATATCTATTTACTGTTTTAATCAATTGTAATCTTGTAGTTAGTTTTGTTTCACTATTTGTTCATAATACTACTATATATATATATATATATTGTTCATGTAGACTACGTTTTGAAAAATGAAACCAGACATTATTAATATCTTTGTAAAAAAATGAACCATCGGTTTAATAACTACGCTTTTTTATGCTAAATTCGTTAGAGAGATAATTATCGTTATAATATCGTTATTAACACAAAATATAAGATCAAAATTTACGGGTGGGCGTTATACGCCGGGTATAAAAATGAGAGCTTTACAAAATTTAAGAGAAAAAAAGATGAGTATGAAGGAAATAAGACTTCTACATATATCCAGATACTGTTTATTTTTAAGGATTTTACATACCTTATGAACTTAATGGGTTGTAGTTCTCGAAGTATACTATTTTTTATAAAGTTTGTAGTAATACCTCGAATAAATGACATCAAAACATGAGGACACTACGCACGCACATTTCAGGTTTCTTCGTACAAAAAAAAGGGCTGATGGTAAAACGGCGAATGTACCTAAAAATTAAAAATTGTAGCTTGAAAATATAGGTGCGTGTTATACGCCATATTTTACAGCATTTTAAGAAGATTAATTGTAAAATATTTTCTGTTGTCTTATGCGCAGAAATTCTTTTACCTTTAAATTATAAATTCATGGAATATTATTTACATATTAAAAGTTGTTAAGTGACGTTTGAAGCTTTGAATGTCAATGCTATCTTTGTAATACAGAAATTTAACGTTTAATTTTCAAATGTCAATGATACTTTTGATGAAAATTTTTTTCTTGTGACAGTTCAAAACTAAGTGGCAGTTATGGAAGGAATTACTATTATTTGAAAGATACTATTATTTTAATATAATTTCTGTATTAGAAAAAATTATTCTTAATGAAAGATACGTGATAGAAATAAATAAAGATATGTAGAAAAAATTATACATAATTATTATTGTTACCTATTGGCGACAATATATCAAACGAAGCACCTGGTTGCTGATTCAGCGCATACGACTCATAGGAAATAGGGTTTGCCAACTTGGAGAGTTATTAATAGAGTTGGCGATTGTTGCGATAATACGTAAGTACCGAAAAAATATATAATAGAGAGAGAGAAAGAAAGAAATTTAAACCTTTCAATGACTAAAATAAAAATATATCGATAAACCATAATAGTAATAAATATTTCAACTATAACTAAATAGATAAAGTCCGACTTTTAAACATATGTCTTATGAAATAAATATCTATACTTTTTATGTTAAATATGTATTGAAATGAAATGCATCAATAATTGATTAAAAAATATATCTGTTGAAATGTATTGTAGTGTATTTTGTACAAGAGACTTTTCTTCCGATATTTTAATGCTTTGACTAAACACTATACTGGAAGCATAAAATGTTCTTGTGAGAAACAGAAGTTAATAATTAAATCAGATTATTATTTTGGCGTTTAATGATGAAGAGCAAAAGCCATTTCCCCCCTAATTTCGTGATGTAAATTAAATTTTCGAAATAATAAGAACCTTTTCTTTTATCATAAATAACATTTTTTGTTACTTATATGATTAACTTTTCATGAAGAGTAACAATGTAACACAAAGTGTAAAATGTCAAAGAAAATAGAAAAAATTACTCGTTAGTCAGTTGAAAAGGCATGATATTGATTTTTCATGGTTTGTTGAAGTAGCTTTTCATTGTTTTAAAACTTTTATTAAAACTGTTGTGTATTAAACCTTCGAACAAAAAATTTTGTGCAATCAAAAGATGTTGCCATTTGTCACGATATGCAGCTAATAGAGGAAATCATTTCCAGTGTACGGTAATATTAACGATGTGTGTGTACCTTGTTACTTTTAAACGAATATTCATAATATTTAATTACGATTTCATCAGACTTTTGAATACCTATTTGAGATATAAAAAGAAACAATATTCGGTACTTGCGTATTATCGCAACTGTATTGGCGACATTATATGAAAAGAAACACATGGTTGCCAATTCAGCTCGTACGACACATGCGAAATCGCGGTTGCCAACTTGGCGTGTTATCTTGAACGTTGGCATTGCTGCAACAGTACGTAAGTACCAATATTCTTGTTACTTGAGACTTTCTAACGTACATAAAATTAATATAAAATGCTATCCCATTCAAATCGACCAACTTAATTAAAATTTCATTTACAAAATGAAGATTCAGAGCGTACATTTAATGCTAATAACACTTTGTCCATTTAGTTGAGAAGAATATACATAGAATACACGATATAAGGATTATAGTCGACCCATTTTTTCGAATCAAAAGGCGTCGCCAACTGCCCTGATAAACAGCGAATAATGAATAACCGTTCTCGAGCATGTTCTAAAACAATACTAACGATATTAGCATTTGGCTACGTCTTTTGAGTTGGCGATATTTCTTTTTATTAAGTGAGAGATTGGTCAACTGTATAATGCGTTGTTGTTTCTAATGCCACCTACCTGACATAGTCAGATCGAGGCCCACGAAATTCATCATGATAAGGGGCTAGATGTTCGCATGTCGTTGGCCGTAGCCTTGAGCACCATACAGGTGACAGTACGATTTAGCTCTGTTCCACCCCAATTTTGAGGAAGAATACCCAGGGGGAGGGTCAGGCCCCCCACCTCTCTTCCCCATCCACCAACCTCACGAGAGGACTTGCGGCTCGGCGGCTATTTATAATACCCCATGCCGCAAAAGGCACTATGCATTTACAAACATCCATGTCTTCTCCGGGATTTAAACCCAGTCCCTAAGGCACAGCAGTCAGCGTTGCTAACCACTATACTAGATGGGCGACCAAATGCATATAATGTGTAAGTACAGAATTATTTTGAATAGTATTATAGGTAATAAAAGGAGTTTGAGAATTGCCTTGAGAAGTAAATAATAATAATTCTTAAAATTTTTAATGAATACCCTGTTTTTCTAAACTTTAAATTATCACTGACTTTTTACTTTCATTTTAGTCGAAGCTCTATGAATTAATAGACTTTACTACCAAAATAAAAAAAAAAAATTACATACTTAAAAGTATTTCAAGCAAACTCCAAGCGCTTTTTCTGTCAGATAATACGAGACTCTTAGAAAGTTGAATTAAAATACATAAAGATTAAACTTTTGAAGTGATAAATTCCAACATTTTTCTTAAAACTGACATTATAACTATTTACAAAGCAAGAAGTAATTAAACTTAGATATCTTTAGGAAGTTACTTCCTTTCGCATTCTCATATTCTGTATTTTGCTTGGTTAAGCAAGAAATTTATATCCGCTTAGCTGTTAGTTCTTTCTTTTTGAAAGAACTTCGGCTAGAGCTTCCGCCGAGGCTTACACAGAACGCAATAACTCATCGCAGGAAAATGCCTAGTTTATTGTTTGTTGAGAAAATGTTTGCAGCAAGAACATCGATAAAAATTGTTTGGGACTATTTTGGATAATTAATAACATGTTTGCTGTAGTTTATGGAGGATTTTGTCTTTCTGTGCGCTTCCTTAGAAAGAAAAAAAAAATAAAGTTGTCCCTTAATAATAAATTTGTTGGACGTGTGAAAAAACAGTTAAGGAACTTGTACACAACTTTGCAAGTATTTATCAAAATGTTTGTAACTGCCGTTGGAATGTTTGTTACAAATTAAAAGTATGCTTGTGTTTATATATCTCTGCCTTTGGTTTGAATGATGTGGATTTTTTTTAAAAGCGCGATACATAATTATGTTACAAAACCTGACGCATACGCACGCAAAGGCACACGCACGTACGCACGCACACTATTTCATTTAGGGTGCCACTTAAGATCCACCATATAGAGGAGTAGATGATGCACGAAGCTCTCACGTTGATGTGACTTTGAAGTCTGGAGAGTAGCCTATATATTAATTAAAA
>BMAV01005018.1:0-40212 GCA_019973955.1 Trichonephila inaurata madagascariensis
GGGGGCCCGGGGAAAAAAAAAAAAAAAAAAAAAACTAAAAATCGTATTTAAGTATCGAAAAGGAACTAAACTAACTCAATACAAAATGTAAACCATAATATGTTAGTAGTAAAGCGTAAGTTTTTCATCAGAAAAACAAAATTTGAACATAGTTCATTTTTGTTAGATGGTCTGTGAGTCTAGGCGGGGAAAAGAAGAAGGAAATTTGAATGGCAAGGAGAAGGGCGAAAATAGAGAAAGATCACTAGGGTACCTGGGTTAGTGAAGCCCATGTTTACCAAAGACAGTAAACCCCTTAGGAAGAGGAAAAAGATCACTAGGGCACCTCGGGAGGCGTGAAACCCGTACTCACCTAAAAGAAGGTGAGCCCCTGAGGGGTTGGTCGTGCAGGGGAAAGGGATTGTAACATAGGCCTATAACTATTGCAATAAAACCTTTTAAAAAGCTGTATAAAAATTTTCTTAAATTAAAGTAACATAACCAAATAATGAAAATTACATTGTAGCGTGCACTAAATTGTTCTACAGATCAACAATGTTTTCTGTTTCATAGTGTAATGAACAATTAGAAATCATTCTGATGAAAATACAGATCATCATTTCTATACTTGCTACAAAATTTACCATTCAAAAGAATCATATTTACTCCTTATACATTCTAGTATGTCACAATACTTCTCCTCCCAGTAACTTTAATTCACACAGTTTATAAAATATGCATCCTCCAACTGGAAATTATTCATGTCCTTTAAGTTTACTTTACAACAATAACTTGCCAGTAAAAGCTATGAAATTAAATGTGTACTATAGAAAAATTACAGTGACACTGCAATCTAAGCAAAATAAATCTAGAAACAATCACAAAGCAGTTATGCACAAAGGTAAGACTGACATTATGAGCATAAAAGACATAAGATGAACTGAAAAATGAATTATTGCTGTCTGTGAAAACAAGCATGCTAAATATATCGTTATAAAATTTTTTTCAATTCTAATGTCTGAAAAAGAAATAATACACTAATAGAAATTGAGCTGACATACCCAATATATGTTCTTCTTGAGCAACAGATACATGTTTTCTGCTGCATAGTGTAATAAACAATATGATAAAAATCAGAAAATCACTTCTATACTTGCAAGAAATTTATCCATATTAAAGAACTACATTTATGAACATTAAATTTTAGTATGCTGTCTTTCTCTCTAAGTATATTAAATCCATTTTCAAACTATATCTATCGAAGACTCACACATTCTTAATTTTTTAGAAAAATCAACTTACCGATAAAGAACTTATTAAATATATTTTTCTACAAAGAGAAGTTTAAAATCACACTTCAAAAAAGCTAAATAAATTTTTCAACAATCTAGCATTTACCTAGAAATCAACAGTACTGTTATAGCGGAAGGGAAAAACTGAATGGATTCCTGGATGAATTTGAGGTATCAGGAAATACGACTACATTTCTCAAAAACATTAAACACTCCAAGGCTAACTATGATTGGTGAATTGCAATTGCTGCTAATACAATCATTTATATAGATATTAATTTTAAATAGCATGTTAATGCAGTGTGTGTTAAAATTAGATATACCTCCACAAGTATCATAGTAAAATTTTGCAACATTTAAAAGATAAAACAAATTAATGGGAAATTCATTTGAAATGCAATAAGATGCTCTCTGATCGAACAAAAATGTTTTCTGGTGCATGGTATAATAATGAAAAAATAAATATGATAAAAACCAGATTATTTCAGTATGCTCTAATGTTTCTCACTTGAAGTGACAATAATTCCATTAAAAAAATATCTATCCTCAACTCACAAATTCAGAATGTCCTTCAACTATTCTTCATAATAATTTGTGCAAGTAACCACTTATTCAATTATTTTTTTTTATAATTTAAATTTACAGTAACACTTTAAAATACAAAATAAATATCTCAACAATCAAACAGCAGTTAATTAACAGTACGTTATGGGGCGAAGGGATGACACTGGATGAATTTGAGGTTTCAGGAATTAGGATGAGATGCCCAGCAGCCACAAATCTCTAAGACTAACTAGTATTTTAATAAAATTCGAAAAAAAAAAGTAATTGGCAAAATGCAAGATGTAACCCCGTTATTTAGACTCTTCCATATTAACAGTAAAAAAACTATAGCGCCCTCTAGCGAACAGAACAATCTTCAGTGATGGCCAAGTTTGGGTGAGTGAGTGAATGTGGGGTTTCTGGCTAAGAGCCAATTCTGTATACTGCCAAACAATTATTAAAATATTAAAAGGTATTATAATATTTAAAACACAGTAAAAAAGAGTATAAGGTAAAATATTATAAAATATTAATTTTACTTTCATGAAATAAGCATTTAATTTTTATGGGGCATATCCATCAATTCAAATAAATTTAAAACAGATCAATTAAAATGAGTAAAATGTAATATGTTAAACAAAATTAAAAAGTTAGAACTAGACTAAGGTTAAAAGCAATATATGTTTTATATATATAAAAGTTATGGTGTCAAATAATAAAATCACTTCTTTATGTTTTATAACAAGTTGGGGGTTTTAACACTGGTATATCTATACGTTAACGGTAATATTTCGGACGTATTCATCGGATCGAACTTGTCGGGTTAGAGTTTTTTTGATTCCACCTCTTCTTCAACATCGTATAAAAAATCATGTCCCCGTCTGATGTATCCTGTAAAGGTGTGCTTTTTGGTTTTGTGAGGCGTCAATTGTATGTCTATTTTTTGGGGGTAACACTTCTTTTTGGATGTCTCTTGCGGGTTTTGAAGTTTGTTTTAAACCTGGGATGTAAAAAGGTATGGTATTGGGGACAGGGTTTCAGTTTCAATAGTAAAACATGTTTTTTGTTGGGAAGGTGTAAACATTGATACAGTGGTTTTAAGTAAGTGCTTTATTAGATGAAGGAAACATGAGATGTAGATAAATTATTAGATGGGTGGGAGTAGATATCTATTAATGGAACAGATGGTTGAGATTCAGATGGCGATGTAACTGTTACAGAAGATGTGGATGGTAAGAGGTTTTGAGGTTATGGTTGATGATTTGGAAACTGTAGGAATTTTTGGAAGATATTGTTGCCTTTGGAACAGGTATCAATGGTTGTAAAATTTCACGGCGGGCATACTATTTTGTAATGGTTTCATCAGTTTGTGTTGTTATGGTTTTCAGTTGAGGGTTTGAGCCTGTGCATAAGTCTGGGATAACTGTGGAACTATTTAATTTTTGTGCTTCTAAATAAGGTATATTTTTTTTGGTTTTGATCACTTGAATTTCTTTTCAGTTCTCCACTTGGGGCAGGTTTTTGAATCGGTGGAATGGGCTTGAGAAAAAGTTAATACATTTAAGCTCTGGGGGGCAATCTGTGGAAGCATGTCCAACAGGCCACATCTAAAAGCAAATAAAATTGACCCACGGGAAGTTTGGAGTGTCGAACCTCTGGCACTTGAAACAGCGAAGAGGATTAGGGAAAGTCGGACGAATTTACAATTAAGTGCGGCTTTTGTGTTGTGGTAGTTTGGGGCTGTTAAGCGTTAAAATTTAAAAGTTTGGTGGGAATTGATGTGTCTTTTAATTGTTATTCTTCAAACCCGAATAACACCTTGACTAAAATCCATCAAGGATTTCTGCATCAGTAGTGGTCAACAGGTCAGGTTCAGAAAAAGACACCTCGACAAGAGTTAAGTGACTTGTGTGGAACCACAGAAACAGGACAATTTAGAAAGGATTTTGCAAGAAGAAAAGATTTTGTTTGTAGAGCGGAATTAGTTTCAATTAGTAGATCCCCGAAACGTAGTCGTTTTACTGATTTCGATTCACCACCTATTCCGATGAGGGCTTTGTGAACAGCAAAAGGCGACTTATTTGACATTTTCTTATTTTGAAGTGAAAGAAGTAAGAATCTGGTTTGTTGCGAGAATTTGATCGGCGTTGAGAGTGGGTATCGAGGCCTTTACCGGGCACAGCAGCTTTGGATCCATAATAGCGTATACCACCGTCCTGGCGTGCCTCCACCCACCACGAGGTCAACAAGGGAGGCAGTGTGCGGTCATCTGGCCAAAACCGGCACGCGCTTACCCAAGTACACCCAGAAGATAGTGATACAGTCAGGGTGAGGATCCAGCGAGGTAAACCCGACACCCCTTATCTGCAGCACTAACCCTACAGCAGTGTCTCTTCGGGGATACGAAGAGGTACTACCAGCCGATTGACAGGGAGGCGGGCTCCCTGCCATCCGTCTACAGTGAAGCGTGGGCCAAAGGGAACGCAGAGGTATCCCTAGGCCACTAACCTCCTCCATACTGTAGAAGCGTGGGCAAAGGGAATGCAAAGGATCCCCAGAACACCATTTTCCCCTACGGGGCCGCACCACGGCAAACATGCGGTGGAAAAACCAGCGTTGTTAGTTGAAAACAAATAAAAGAAACATATTCAGTATTTAAAAAGGAAATATCACGAAAAAACTAAATTAAGCGCCCAATAGAAAATCGAGCCGCTATTATGACGTGGTAGCTTACGTTTTTCCTTCGAAAAACAAGTAATGAACAAATGTTCATTTTATTAGTATAGGTCTGTGGTCTAGGCGGGAAAGGAAGAAAAGGGGAAATTTGGATATTAGCGGGAGAAGGGCCAAAAATAAGAGATCACTAGGGTACCCTGGGTTAAATTGAAGCCCATGTTTACCAAGACAGTAAACCCCTTAGGAAGAGAAAGATCACTAGGGTACCTGGGAGGCGTGAAACCGAACTCACCTAAAGGGAGGTGAGCCCCTGGGAACCAGTTTCGGAACTGTATGGGGCGTAATGAGAGCATGGCGGCTCCGATCCCTTTTCAATTCTATGTCAGCTGTTAGTTCTCTAGTTATGTATGTAAATGTGTTTTGTTTTGTCACAATAAGCGTGTTTTAATAACTAGTGGACTTAGTAAGGCTCCCTTCCCCATCTGTCCCTTATCATTTAGCCCTGCGTCATAAGACTAAAAAATCATATTTATAAGTTATCTGGTTAGTAACATAAATAGCATGTTAGTACTGTTTTGTGGGGCCTGCAATTAGAATATTCCTCTAAAAAGTGTTGAAAAAAGTGCAAATTCTAACATCTAAATAGAAATAACTTAATCTATGGAAAATTGATTAGCATGCAATCGTTGTTCTTGAACACTACAAAAATGTTTTTCTAGGCCACAGTATAATAATCAATCCAATACAAAATTGAATCATTTTCCATACATACCGAAATTTATCCATAACAAAAGCACTACTTTTATTAAATATAAGAATTTTACCATGCTCTAATATTTCACTCTGTAAGCCATACTATAAATCTATTTTTCAAAATATATGGCAACCAACTCTGTATATTGTCTGCTTTGAACACTTCTTTGAAAACTAACTTATCAGACGTCAGGCATTGAATAAATTTTCTCACACCCAATAAAACTATCACATTTTAAAAGAATGCGTGAAAATTCAAACAACAACATAAAATTCAAATTGAACAAAAATTGGAGCTATAAATAATTTTAGATAACATGCCAAAATAGCATCAATATTCCCAGAAATAACTTCTGCCTTAATAATATTTGGAAAAGAAAAATTGATTACTAAACTTCTATTACTAAACTTTAAATCCTAATAAAATTTATTTTGTAATAATTTAGCGGTAGTTTGAAATTGTGTGTGTCGGTCTTGGGGAAAGAGGATTGTAACATAGGCCTATAACTATTACCGTAAACCTTTTTAAAAAGCTGTATAAAATTTCTTAAATTAAAGTAACATAACCAACTAATGAAAATTACATTGTGGCCGTGCACTAAATTGTTCTACAGAGGCAACAATGATGCTGTGTTTAAAGCAGTGTAATGAACAATTAATCATTCTGATGAAAATACAGATCATCATTTCTATACTTGCGCTACAAAATTTTCAAAAGAATCATATTTACTCATATACATTCTAGTATGTCACAATACTTCTCACTCCCAGTAACTTTAATTCACACAGTTTATAAAATATACATCCTCCAACTAGCAAATTATTCGCTCCTTTAAGTTTACTTTTACAACAATAACTT
This sequence comes from Trichonephila inaurata madagascariensis, assembly GCA_019973955.1. Classification (NCBI taxonomy): domain Eukaryota; kingdom Metazoa; phylum Arthropoda; class Arachnida; order Araneae; family Nephilidae; genus Trichonephila; species Trichonephila inaurata. The sequence continues at coordinate 6,103 of BMAV01005018.1, forward strand.
GCAGTAAAAGCTTATGAAATTAAATGTGTACTATAGAAAAAGTACAGTGACACTGCAATCTAAGCAAAATAAATCTAGAGCAATCACAAGCAGTTATGCACAAAGGTAAGACAGAGCATTATGAGCATAAAAGACACAAGATAGAACTGAAAATAGATTGTACTGTCTGTGAAAACAAGCATTACCTCATCCGTTATAAAATTTTTTTCAATTCCTAATGTCTGAAAAGAAATAATACACTAATGGAAATTGAGCTGACATGCCCAATATGTTCTTCTTCGAGCAACAGATACATGTTTTCTGCTGCATAGTGTAATAAACAAATATGATAAAAAATCAGAAAATCATATACTTGCAAAAATTTATCCGCACCTATTAAAGAACTACATTTATGAACATTAAATTTTTAGTATGCTGTCTTTCTCTCTAGAGTATATTAAATCCATTTTCAAACTATATCTATCTTGAGAACTCACATTCTTAATTTTTTCGAAAAATCAACTTACCCATAAGAGAACTTATTAAATATTTTTCTACAAGGAGAAGTTTAAAATCACACTTCAAAAAGCTAAATACAATTTTCAATCGCATAGCAGTTACCCGCAAGAAATCAACAGTACTGTTATAGCGAGAGGAAAAAGCGAATGGATTCCTGGATGAATTTAATTAAATGGAAATACGACTACATTTCTCAAAACATTAAACACTCCAAGGCTAACTTATGATTGGTGAATTGCAATTGCTATATGCAATCATTTATATAGATATTAATTTTAAATAGCATGTTAATGCAGTGTGTGTGGCCAAATTACATATATACCTCCACAAGTATCATATTTAAAATTTGCAACATTTAAAAAGATAAAACAAATTAATGGAAATTCATTTGAAATGCACAATAAAGTCGCTCTTCTGATCGAACAAAAAATGTACAGTTGCATGGTATAATAATGAAAAAGAAATAAATACTTGGTAAAAAACCAGATTATTTCAGTATGCTCTAATGTTTCTCACTTGAGTGACAATAGTGCATTAAAAAATATCTATCCTCAACTCACAAATTCAGAATGTCCTTCAACTATTCTTCATAATAATTTGTGCAAGCAACCACTTATTCAATTATTTTTTCTATAATTTAAATTTACAGTAACACTTTAAAAATGTACATAAAATAAATATCTCAACAATCAAACAGCAGTTAATTAACAGTACCGTTATGAAGGGAAGGGATGACACTGGATGAATTTGAGGTTTCAGGAATTAGGAGGAGATGTCACAGCGGCCACAAATCTCTAAGACTACTAGTATTTTTAGCAAAATTCGAAAAAAAGTAGTGGCAAAATGCAAGACGCAGCCTCGTTATTTAGACTCTTCCATATTAACAGTAAAAGAGACTACTCGCCCTCTAGCGAACAGAACAAATCTTCAGTGTTGTAGGATTTGAACTGTAGGGGCGTGGCTGAGCATGCGCTCCGATCCCTTTCAATTCTATGTCAACTGTTAGTTCTCTAGTTATGTATGTAAATGTGTGTTTTGTTTGTCTAATAAGCGTGTTTAATAACTAGTGAACCCAATAAAAACCTTCCCTAAAAAATCGCATATTTATAAGTTATCTGGTTGTAACATAAAATAGCATGTTATTACTACTGTTTTGTGGGGCACATTAGATATTCCTCTAAAAAGTGTTGAAAAAATTTTCAAATTCCTAACATCTAAATAGAAATAACAATCTATGGAAAATTGAATTCGCATACACAATATACGTTGTTCTTCGAACACTACAAAAATGTTTTCCTAGGCCACAGTATAATAATCAATCCAATACAAATTGAATCATTTCTATACAGCGCAAGAAACTTATCCATAACAAAAAGCACTACTTTTGGCTGTCTCATTTTACCAATGCTCTAATATTGCTGCACTCTGTAAACCATACTATAAATCTATTTTCAAAATATGTAGCAACAATACGTATATTAATCTCTTTCATTTCTTCTTCGAGAAACTATGCTTATCCAGGCGTCAGGCATTGAATAAATTCTCACACAATAAAACTATCATTTTGAAAATCGCGTGAAAATTCAAACAGCGGCAAAATTCAGAATTAGACAAAATTGGAACTATAAATAATTTGGGTAACATGCCAAAATAGCATCAATATTCCCAGAAATAACTACTACCTTAATAATAGCTGGAAAAGAAAAAATTGATTACTAAACGTTACAATGCTAAACATAATCTAGCCATTTATTTTGTCAATAATTTAGTGAGTTTTCAAATTGTGTCGGTCGCGAGGGAAAGGGATTGTAACATAGGCCTATAACTATTGCAATAATAAAACCTTTTAAAAAGCTGTATAAAAAATTTCTTAAATTAAAGTAACATAACCAACTAATGAAAATTACATTGTGGCGTGCACTAAATTGTTCTACAGGCGCAACAATGTTTTCTGTTTCATAGTGTAATGAACAATTAGAAATCATTCTGATGAAAATACAGATCATCATTTCTATGCTGCTACAAAATTTACCATTCAAAAGAATCATATTTGCTCCTTATACATTCTAGCTGTCACCAATAGCTTCTCACTCACAGTAACTTTAATTCGCACGGTTTATAAAAGAATATGCATCCCACCAACTGGCGAAATTATTCATGTCCTTTAAGTTTTGCTACAACAATAACTTGCCCAGTAAAGCTTATGAAATTAAATGTTTACTATAGAGAAAAATTACAGTGACGCGCACAATCTAAACAAAAATAAATCTAGAAAAAATCACAAAAGCAGTTATGTATTACCACGAGTAGGGCCCGGCTTGTTATGAGCATAAAAGACACAAGATGAACTGAAAAATGAATTATTGCTGTCTGTGAAAATACTTTATGCTAAATATGGTTATAAAATTTTTTTCAATTCCTAATGTCATACGAAAGAAATAATACACTAATGGAAATTGAGCTGACATGCCCAATATGTTCTTCTTAGAGCAACAGATACATGTTTTTCTGCTGCATAGTGTAATAAGCAATATGATAAAAAAATCAAGAAAATCACTTCTATACTTGCGAAATTTGTCCATATTAAGGAACTACATTTATGAACATTAAATTTACGGTAATGCTGTCTTTCTCTCTAAAAGTATATTAAAATCCATTTTCAAACTATATCTATCTTTGAAGACTCACACACATTCTTAATTTTTTTTCAGAAGAAATCAACTTACCCATAAAGAACTTATTAAATATATTTTTCTACAAGAGAAGTTTAAATCACACTTCAAAAAAAGCTAAATAAATTTTCAACAAATCGCAGCGTTACCTAGGAAATCCAACTTAGTACTGTTGTTATAGCGGGGAAGGGAAAAATTGAATGGATTCCTGGATGAATTTGAGGGTATCGAAATCACGACTACATTTCTCAAAAACATTAAACACTCAAGGCTAACATGATTGGTGAATTGCAATTTGCTGCTAATACAATCATTTATAGATAATTTTAAATAACGTATTTAATGCAGGTGTGTGTCAATACATTACATATACCTCTAAGTATCATAGTAAAAATTTTACATTTAAAAGATGAAACAGTATGGGAGTTGTTTTACGTACACAATTAGATACTCTTCTGATCGGAACAAAAATGTTTTCTGGTGCATGGTATAATAATAAGAAAAAATAAATATGATAAAAACCAGATTATTTCAGTATGCTCTAATGTTTCTCACTTGAAGAGTGACAATAATTCCATTAAAAAATATCTATCCTCAACTCACAAATTCAGAATGTCTTCAACTATTCTTATAATAAATTTGTACAAAAGCAGCCGCTTATTCAATTATTTTTCTATAATTTAAATTTACAGTAACACTTTGAAATATAAAAATAAATATCTCAACAATCAAACAGCAGTTCGAAAATTAACAGTACGTTGGGGAAGGAAGGATGACACTGGATGAATTTGAGGTTTCAGGAATTAGGAGGAGGAGATGTCACAGCATGCAAATCTCTAAGACTAACTAGTATTTTAATAAAATTCGAAAAAAAAAAGTAATTGGCAAAATGCAAGACTGTAACCTACCGTTATTTAGACTCTTCCATATTAACGGTAAAGACTATGGCCTCAGCGAACAGAACAATCTTCAGTGATGGCCCAAGTTTTTGGGAGCTGTAAGGACATGTGAGCATGTAGCTCCGATCCCTTTTCAATTCTATGTCAACTGTTAGTTCTCTAGTTATGTATGTAAGTATTGTTTGTTTTGTCTAATAAACGTGTTTTAATAACTAATGGACTTAGTAAAGAACCCTTGTCTGTCACTTACATGTTTACGACACAAAGTGTAAGACTAAAAAAAAATCATATTTATAAAGTTATCACAGTTGGTAACATAAAATAGCATGTTACTACTACTGTTTTGTGGGGCATTAGTATTCCTCTAAAAGTGTTGAAAAATTTTTCAAATTCCTAACATCTAAATAAATAACAATCTATGGAAAGATTAAGTTACATACTGTCACGTTGTTCTTGAACTACTACAAAATGTTTTTCTAGGCCACAATTATAATAATCAATCAATACAAATTTGGTCATTTTCTATACATACAAGAAATTTATCCACAGCAACTTCACTTTTATTAAATATAAATTTTACCATGCTCTAATATTTCACTCTGTAGAAAGCATACTATAAATCTATTTTCAAAAGTATGTAGCAACCAACTCACAGGAATATTAATACCTTTCATTTTCTTCTTGAGAAACTAGCTTATCAGACGTCAGGCATTGAATAAATTTTTCTCACACAATAAAACTATCATATTTTTAAAGAATGCGTGAATTCAAACAGCAACATAAAATTCAAATTGAACAAAAATTTTTAGCTATAAATAATTTAAAGGTAACATGCCAAAATAGCATCAATATTCCCAGAAATAACTACTACCTTAATAATATTTGGAAAAGAAAAAATTGATTACTAAGCACAACATAAATCCTATTAAAATTTATTTTTGTCAATAATTTAACGATGAGTTTTCAAATTGTGTGGGTCTTGGGAAGGGGATGTAACATAGGCCTATAACTATTTACTGAAACCTTTTAAAAGCTGTACCAAAAAATTTCTTTAAATTAAAAGTAGCTTATGTAACTAATGAAAAGTACATTGTGGCGTGCTGCACTAAATTGTTCTACGAGCGTATTTCATTACATAGTGTAATGAACAATTAGAAATACATTCTGGTGAAAATACAGATCATCATTTCTATGCTTGCTACAAAATTTACCATTCAAAAGAATCATATTTTACTCATATACATTCTAGTATGTCACAATACTTCTCACTCCCAGTAACTTTAATTCACACGGTTTATAAATGTGCATCCTCCAACACGGCGATTTATTCATGTCCTTTAAGGTTTACTTTACAGCAATAGCATAGTAAAGCTTATATAAATTAAATGTGTATAGAAATTAAAGTGACACTGCAATCTAAGCAAAATAAATCTAGAAAAAAAATCACAAAGCAGTTATGCACAAAGGTAAGACTGACATTATGAGCATAAAAAGACACAAGATGAACTGCAAAATGAATTATTGCTGTCTGAAACAAAGCATACTGAAATAGCCGTTATAAGAGAATTTTTTTCAATTCCCTAATGTCTGAAAAAGAAATAATACACTAATGGAAATTGAGCTGACATGCAATATCTGTTCTTCTAACCGAGCAGCAAGATACATGTTTTCTGCTGCATAGTGTAATAAACAATATGATAAAATCAGAAAAGTACTTCTATACTTGCAAAGAAATTTATCCATATTAAAGAAACTACATTTATGAATTGTTAAATTTTAGTATACCCATTAACTCCTCTCTAAAGTATATTAAATCCATTTTCAAACTATATCTATGCGAAGACTCACACATTCTTAATTTTTTCGAAAAATCAACTTACCCATAAAGAACTTATTAAATATATTTTTTCTACAAAGAAGTTTAAAATCACACTTCAAAAAAAAAGCTAAATAAATTTTCAACAATCGCATAGCAGTTACCTAGAAATCAACAGTACTGTTATAATGGGAAGGAAAACTGAATGGATTCCTGGATGAATTTGAAGGGTATCAGGAAATACGACTACATTTCTCAAAACATTAAACCTCCAAGGCTAACTTATGATTGGTGAATTGCAATTGCTGCTAATACAATCATTTATATATAGATATTAATTTTTAAAATAGCATGTTAATGCAGTGTGTGTGTAGATTACATATACCTCCACAAGTATCATAGTAAATTTGCAACATTTAAAAGATAAAACAAATTAGTAAGGGCTAATTTGAAATGCTAATAAGATACTCTTCTGATCGAACAAAAATGTTTTCTGGTGCATGGTATAATAATGAAAAAATAAATATGACCAAAACCAGATTGACTGGTATATATAATGTTTCTCACTTGAAGTGACAATAATTCCATTAAAAAATATCTATCCTCCAACTCACAAAATTCAGAAATTGTCCTTCAACATTCTTCATAATAATTTGTGCAAGCAACCACTTATTCAATTATTTTTCCTATAGTGCAAATTTGTGCTTTGCACTTTAATCCTTAAAATAAATATCTCAACAATCAAACAGTTAATTAACGGGTACGTTATATGAAGGAAGGATGACACTGGATGAATTTGAGGTTTCAGGAATTAGAGGAGATGTCACAGCAGCTACAAATCTCTAAGACTAACGTATTTTAATAAAATTCGAAAAAAAAAGTAGTGGCAAAATGCAAGGCTATGGCCAACCCCGTTATTTAGACTCTTCCATATTAACAGTAGACTACTCAGCCCTCACTTGAGCAGAGGTAATCTTCAGTGATGTAGGTTACACACACACACACACACACACACACACACACACACACACACACACACACACACACACACACACACACACACACACACACACACACGAGACTGGGATGATCCTTTCAATTCTATGTCAACTGTGGTTCTAGTTATGTATGTAAAATGTTTGTTTTTGTCTAATAAGTGTTTTATGTTGAACAGTAAAGAACCCTTCCCGTCTGTCCTTATCATTTGAGCCCTGCGTCATAGACTAAAAAAATCATATTTATAAAGTTATCTGGTTGGTAACACTTGAAATAGCATGTTACTACTGTTTTTGTGGGAGCACATTAGATATTCCTCTAGAAAAGTGTTGAAAAAAATTTTCAAATTCTAACATCTAATAGAAAATAACAATCTATGGAAAATTAATTCCCATACATATCGTTGGTACTATTGAACACTACAAAAATGTTTTCCTAGGCCACAGTATAATAATCAATCCAATACAAATTGAATCATTTCTATACATACAAAAGAAATTTATCCATAACAAAAGCACTACTTTTTGTAAAATATAAATTTTACCATGCTCTAATATTTCACTCATGTAAGCCATACTATAGTATTTTCAAAATGGCGGCAGCAACTCACAGCATATTAATCTCTTTCATTTCTTCTTGAGAAACTAAACTTATCCCGGAAATGTCAGGCATTGAATAAATTTTCTCCTACGTGGCTATCACATTTTAAGAATACGTGAAAATTCAAAACAGCAACATAAAATTTAAATTGAACAAAAATTGGGCTATAAATAATTCAGATAACATGCCAAAATAGCATCAATATTCAGTAACTTCTACCTTAATAATATTTGGAAAAAGAAAAAATTGATTACTAAACTACAATGCTAAACATAAATCCTAATAAAATTTATTTTGTCAATAATTTAACGATGAGTTTTGAAATTGTGTGGGTTTTGGGGTTTTTTTTGATATTTAGGTTTTATGGCAAGAGCCAATTTTGGCTATGCTAAAACATTTGTTATAAGAAATTTAAAATATTTTATAAAATTTTAAATATAATGATAATACAGTTTTAAAAAGTTAAAATTCCCAATCACATTAAACCGTTTCAAATAAATAAAGAAAAATTTGGTGGGGAATTCCCCACCAAGTCAGACCATATATTAAAATAAAAACAATTGAAAATAAGAATGGAACATGTTAGTTTAAAACAAAGTCGGCAATACATGTTAAAAAAAAAAAATTAGCTTTACTTCCTAAATCGGTTGGTATTAACGCGGCGTATATATGTGTGAGGTTTGTTTAAAACATTTTTGACATCTTGAATTTATCAAAGGATCGGGCTAAAGTTTTCTTCCCGTCATATACAAGCATGTCTTGCATCAGTAGTATATTCTTGAGGTGCTGGCTTTCTGGGTTTATTGAGTCATTTATTTTTATTTCTGATTTTTTTATTTTTGGGCGTTTTTTTCCCATTTCTTGAATTTCTTGGGATGTGTTAAATGTTCCTTATTGGATGTAGTAGCTTTAGACTCTGATATGGAAACTGATGATTGAACATCAGTTGATAGAGCGGGTAAATTTATTGAAGTTGTAAGAACTGGGGTATTTCAGTTGATAACGATGAAGGGAAGTATTTAGGCTATTGCTAGGGGGAAATAGTAGTAGTAGAATGGGTATTTGGGAACAAAGACTCCTTGAGTTGTTGGTAGTATTGCAGATGTGGAAGGAATTAGATTCTTGGAGTGGGGTGAAGATGGCGTAGAAACTGTAGATATTGGGAAACGAGGGTACTTGGTATAGTATTTGCAGAAGATCGGTTTCAGACATACTAAAGGTGGGCAGATTATGTTTGTAATATTTGGATCAGTTTGTGTACATGTGTGTGGTTATTGCTGTAGGTTTTGTAACTTGGCATATGTTTGGGATAGTTGAGGCACATTAATTTCGTGCTTCTGGGTAAAATATTTTTTTTTGTTTAAATTTTCCCGAATTTGTTTTTCTAACTTCCATTTTGGGATAATTTTGAATCTGATGAATGGGATTCTGAGCAATTGATTTTGGGCTCTAGAGTACAATCCGTGGAAGGATTCCAACGGTTGCACATCTAGAGCATGTTAATTGACCGCGCAGGAAGTTTAGGGGTGACCAACCTCTGGCACTTAAACAGCGCAGAGGGTTGGTATTAGGGACGGATTTTACAATTCAGATATCCAGCTTTTTGGTTTTTGGTGTTTTGGGCTATTAAATTTTTAAAATTTAAATGTTTTTAATAATTGGACTTTTTGGGGGATTCCCTACAAGAAACATATAAAATTAAAATTTTTAAAAGGGGTCCTTAAGTCGGTTTGAAATCCCCCGGAAATTTAGAAATTTTCAAGTTCATTTAAATCAGAAAAAATTTTAGGAAAAAAAGATTTTTCAGGAATTTTTTTTCAAAATAACCCCTTATTCTTTTAACCATTCGTTCCCACCTTTTCCCAATTATTTTGGAAGCAAAATCAATTTTTCATTTTTTTAAAGGTAAAAAAAATAATTAAAAATCGGAGTTTAAACGTACTTTAAGAGGGATACGGGTTTAGGGCCAGATTTGGATATTACGCATACCCCGTTGGGGGTTTTAAAAACGGAAAAAAAGGGACGGTCCCCCGTATTCCCCAAAACCCAGGGGGGTTTCCCCTCCAGAAATAGTGATCAGTAGGGGGGTAGGGGTAAACCGGGCACCCTTATTCAGCCAACCCCTGAGTTCCCCCGGGGATAAAAGGTTTTTTCACCGTTACAGGGCGGAAACCCCCACCGTCTACATAAGCGTCCAAAAACCCCAAAAGGGTACCCCTGGATAACCCCTTCCATACAGAAAGGGGGCAAAGGGGAACCAAAAGGTGAAAAATTTTTAAAACCCCACACGAAACTTAGGGGTTGAAAAAAAACGTGTTTCAAAATAAATAAAAACTAATCAAAAATTTAAAAAAAATACAAAAAAAACAAAATTTAAAATTTAAAAAATTAATTAATTTTTTAGTAAAAACATAATTTTTCACAAAAAACAAAATTAACAAAATTTATTTTTATTTTCTTGGTCTAAGCGGGAAAAGAAAAAAAAAAATTTAATTTTAAAGAAGGGGAAAAAAAGAAAATCAGGGGCCCCTGGGTTTTTAAACCCCATGAAAAGACATAAACCCCTTAAAAAGGAAAAAAAGATACTAAATTTTCGAACTAAACCGATATAAAAAAGGTGAGAAAATTTGGGGCCCGGGGAAAAAGGGATTGTAACATGGCCTAAACATTGCAATAAAATTTTTTTAAAAGCGTATAAAAAATTTCTTAAATTTAAAGTAAAAACCAACTAATAAAATTACAGGGGTGCATAAATTGTTCTACGGGCCAACAATGTTTTCTTTTCATAGTGTAATGAAAAATTTAGAAATCATTCTGAAAAAAAATACAGATCATCTTTTCTATGCTTGCTAAAAAATTTACCATTAAAAAGTCATATTTACTCTATACATTCTGTATGTCAAAATTCTACCCCGTAACTTTAATTCACACAGTTTATAAAATATGCATCCCCAACGGGAAAATTATTCATGTTTTTAAGACTTTACAACAATAATTTGCCCAGTAAACATGAAATTAAATGTGTACTATAGAAAAATTACAGTGACACTGCAATCTAAGCAAAATAAATCTAGAAACAATCACAAAGCAGTTATGCACAAAGGTAAGACTGACATTATGAGCATAAAAGACACAAGATGAACTGCAAAATGAATTATTGCTGTCTGTGAAAACAAGCATGCTAAATATCGTTATAAAATTTTTTTTCAATTCCTAATGTCTGAAAAGAAATAATACACTAATGGAAATTGAGCTGACATGCCCAATATGTTCTTCTTCGAGCAACAGATACATGTTTTCTGCTGCATAGTGTAATAAACAATATGATAAAAAAATCAGAAAATCACTTCTATACTTGCAAGAAATTTATCCATATTAAAGAACTACATTTATGAACATTAAATTTTAGTATGCTGTCTTTCTCTCTAAAGTATATTAAATCCATTTTCAAACTATATCTATGCGAAGACTCACACATTCTTAATTTTTTTCGAAAAATCAACTTACCCATAAAGAACTTATTAAATATATTTTTCTACAAGAGAAGTTTAAAATCACACTTCAAAAAAAGCTAAATAAATTTTTCAACAATCGCATAGCAGTTACCTAGAAATCAACAGTACTGTTATAACGGGGAAGGGAAAAACTGAATGGATTCCTGGATGAATTTGAGGTATCAGGAAATACGACTACATTTCTCAAAAACATTAAACACTCCAAGGCTAACTTATGATTGGTGAATTGCAATTGCTGCTAATACAATCATTTATATAGATATTAATTTTAAATAGCATGTTAATGCAGTGTGTGTGGCCAAATTACATATACCTCCACAAGTATCATAGTAAAAATTTGCAACATTTAAAAAGATAAAACAAATTAATGGAAATTCATTTGAAATGCACAATAAGATGCTCTTCTGATCGAACAAAAATGTTTTCTGGTGCATGGTATAATAATGAAAAAATAAATATGATAAAAACCAGATTATTTCAGTATGCTCTAATGTTTCTCACTTGAAGTGACAATAATTCCATTAAAAAAATATCTATCCTCCAACTCACAAATTCAGAATGTCCTTCAACTATTCTTCATAATAATTTGTGCAAGCAACCACTTATTCAATTATTTTTTTCTATAATTTAAATTTACAGTAACACTTTAAAATACGCAAAATAAATATCTCAACAATCAAACAGCAGTTAATTAACAGTACCGTTATGAAGGGAAGGGATGACACTGGATGAATTTGAGGTTTCAGGAATTAGGATGAGATGTCACAGCAGCCACAAATCTCTAAGACTAACTAGTATTTTAATAAAATTCGAAAAAAAAAAGTAATTGGCAAAATGCAAGACTGTAACCCCCCGTTATTTAGACTCTTCCATATTAACAGTAAAGAGACTATCGCGCCCTCTAGCGAACAGAACAATCTTCAGTGATGGCCAAGTTTCGGAACTGTAAGGACGTAATGAGCATGCGCTCCGATCCCTTTCAATTCTATGTCAACTGTTAGTTCTCTAGTTATGTATGTAAATGTGTTTGTTTTGTCTAATAAACGTGTTTTAATAACTAGTGGACTTAGTAAAGAACCCCTTCCCCGTCTGTCCCTTATCATTTGGCGCCCACCACGTCATAAGACTAGAAAAAAAAATCATATTTATAAGTTATCTGGTTAGTAACATAAAATAGCATGTTACTACTGTTTTTGTGGGGCACATTAGATATTCCTCTAAAAAGTGTTGAAAAAATTTTCAAATTCCTAACATCTAAATAGAAATAACAATCTATGGAAAATTGAATTCGCATGCACAATACGTTGTTCTTCGAACACTACAAAAATGTTTTCTAGGCCACAGTATAATAATCAATCCAATACAAATTGAATCATTTCTATACATACAAGAAATTTATCCATAACAAAAAGCACTACTTTTATTAAATATAAATTTTACCATGCTCTAATATTTCACTCTGTAAGCCATACTATAAATCTATTTTCAAAATATGTAGCAACCAACTCACAGCATATTAATCTCTTTCATTTCTTCTTCGAGAAACTAACTTATCCAGACGTCAGGCATTGAATAAATTTTCTCACACAATAAAACTATCACATTTTAAAGAATGCGTGAAAATTCAAACAGCAACATAAAATTCAAATTGAACAAAAAATTGGAGCTATAAATAATTTAGATAACATGCCAAAATAGCATCAATATTCCCAGAAATAACTTCTACCTTAATAATATTTGGAAAAGAAAAATTGATTACTAAACTACAATGCTAAACATAAATCCTAATAAAATTTATTTTGTCAATAATTTAACGATGAGTTTTCAAATTGTGTCGGTGCGGGAAAGGGATTGTAACATAGGCCTATAACTATTGCAATAAAACCTTTTAAAAGCTGTATAAAAAATTTTCTTAAATTAAAGTAACATAACCAACTAATGAAAATTACATTGTGACGTGCACTAAATTGTTCTACAGACGCAACAATGTTTTCTGTTTCATAGTGTAATGAACAATTAGAAATCATTCTGATGAAAATACAGATCATCATTTCTATGCTTGCTACAAAATTTACCATTCAAAAGAATCATATTTACTCCTTATACATTCTAGTATGTCACAATACTTCTCACTCCCAGTAACTTTAATTCACACAGTTTATAAAATATGCATCCTCCAACTGGCAAATTATTCATGTCCTTTAAGTTTACTTTACAACAATAACTTGCCCAGTAAAAGCTTATGAAATTAAATGTGTACTATAGAAAAATTACAGTGACACTGCAATCTAAGCAAAATAAATCTAGAAACAATCACAAAGCAGTTATGCACAAAGGTAAGACTGACATTATGAGCATAAAAGACACAAGATGAACTGCAAAATGAATTATTGCTGTCTGTGAAAACAAGCATGCTAAATATCGTTATAAAATTTTTTTTCAATTCCTAATGTCTGAAAAGAAATAATACACTAATGGAAATTGAGCTGACATGCCCAATATGTTCTTCTTCGAGCAACAGATACATGTTTTCTGCTGCATAGTGTAATAAACAATATGATAAAAAAATCAGAAAATCACTTCTATACTTGCAAGAAATTTATCCATATTAAAGAACTACATTTATGAACATTAAATTTTAGTATGCTGTCTTTCTCTCTAAAGTATATTAAATCCATTTTCAAACTATATCTATGCGAAGACTCACACATTCTTAATTTTTTTCGAAAAATCAACTTACCCATAAAGAACTTATTAAATATATTTTTCTACAAGAGAAGTTTAAAATCACACTTCAAAAAAAGCTAAATAAATTTTTCAACAATCGCATAGCAGTTACCTAGAAATCAACAGTACTGTTATAACGGGGAAGGGAAAAACTGAATGGATTCCTGGATGAATTTGAGGTATCAGGAAATACGACTACATTTCTCAAAAACATTAAACACTCCAAGGCTAACTTATGATTGGTGAATTGCAATTGCTGCTAATACAATCATTTATATAGATATTAATTTTAAATAGCATGTTAATGCAGTGTGTGTGGCCAAATTACATATACCTCCACAAGTATCATAGTAAAAATTTGCAACATTTAAAAAGATAAAACAAATTAATGGAAATTCATTTGAAATGCACAATAAGATGCTCTTCTGATCGAACAAAAATGTTTTCTGGTGCATGGTATAATAATGAAAAAATAAATATGATAAAAACCAGATTATTTCAGTATGCTCTAATGTTTCTCACTTGAAGTGACAATAATTCCATTAAAAAAATATCTATCCTCCAACTCACAAATTCAGAATGTCCTTCAACTATTCTTCATAATAATTTGTGCAAGCAACCACTTATTCAATTATTTTTTTCTATAATTTAAATTTACAGTAACACTTTAAAATACGCAAAATAAATATCTCAACAATCAAACAGCAGTTAATTAACAGTACCGTTATGAAGGGAAGGGATGACACTGGATGAATTTGAGGTTTCAGGAATTAGGAGGAGATGTCACAGCAGCCACAAATCTCTAAGACTAACTAGTATTTTAATAAAATTCGAAAAAAAAAAGTAATTGGCAAAATGCAAGACTGTAACCTACCGTTATTTAGACTCTTCCATATTAACAGTAAAGAGACTATCGCGCCCTCTAGCGAACAGAACAATCTTCAGTGATGGCCAAGTTTCGGAACTGTAAGGACGTAATGAGCATGCGCTCCGATCCCTTTCAATTCTATGTCAACTGTTAGTTCTCTAGTTATGTATGTAAATGTGTTTGTTTTGTCTAATAAACGTGTTTTAATAACTAGTGGACTTAGTAAAGAACCCCTTCCCCGTCTGTCCCTTATCATTTGGCGCCCACCACGTCATAAGACTAGAAAAAAAAATCATATTTATAAGTTATCTGGTTAGTAACATAAAATAGCATGTTACTACTGTTTTTGTGGGGCACATTAGATATTCCTCTAAAAAGTGTTGAAAAAATTTTCAAATTCCTAACATCTAAATAGAAATAACAATCTATGGAAAATTGAATTCGCATGCACAATACGTTGTTCTTCGAACACTACAAAAATGTTTTCTAGGCCACAGTATAATAATCAATCCAATACAAATTGAATCATTTCTATACATACAAGAAATTTATCCATAACAAAAAGCACTACTTTTATTAAATATAAATTTTACCATGCTCTAATATTTCACTCTGTAAGCCATACTATAAATCTATTTTCAAAATATGTAGCAACCAACTCACAGCATATTAATCTCTTTCATTTCTTCTTCGAGAAACTAACTTATCCAGACGTCAGGCATTGAATAAATTTTCTCACACAATAAAACTATCACATTTTAAAGAATGCGTGAAAATTCAAACAGCAACATAAAATTCAAATTGAACAAAAAATTGGAGCTATAAATAATTTAGATAACATGCCAAAATAGCATCAATATTCCCAGAAATAACTTCTACCTTAATAATATTTGGAAAAGAAAAATTGATTACTAAACTACAATGCTAAACATAAATCCTAATAAAATTTATTTTGTCAATAATTTAACGATGAGTTTTGAAATTGTGTCGGTGCGGGAAAGGGATTGTAACATAGGCCTATAACTATTGCAATAAAACCTTTTAAAAGCTGTATAAAAAAATTTCTTAAATTAAAGTAACATAACCAACTAATGAAAATTACATTGTGACGTGCACTAAATTGTTCTACAGACGCAACAATGTTTTCTGTTTCATAGTGTAATGAACAATTAGAAATCATTCTGATGAAAATACAGATCATCATTTCTATGCTTGCTACAAAATTTACCATTCAAAAGAATCATATTTACTCCTTATACATTCTAGTATGTCACAATACTTCTCACTCCCAGTAACTTTAATTCACACAGTTTATAAAATATGCATCCTCCAACTGGCAAATTATTCATGTCCTTTAAGTTTACTTTACAACAATAACTTGCCCAGTAAAAGCTTATGAAATTAAATGTGTACTATAGAAAAATTACAGTGACACTGCAATCTAAGCAAAATAAATCTAGAAACAATCACAAAGCAGTTATGCACAAAGGTAAGACTGACATTATGAGCATAAAAGACACAAGATGAACTGCAAAATGAATTATTGCTGTCTGTGAAAACAAGCATGCTAAATATCGTTATAAAATTTTTTTTCAATTCCTAATGTCTGAAAAGAAATAATACACTAATGGAAATTGAGCTGATATGCCCAGTATGTTCTTCTTCGAGCAACAGATACATGTTTTCTGCTGCATAGTGTAATAAACAATATGATAAAAAAATCAGAAAATCACTTCTATACTTGCAAGAAATTTATCCATATTAAAGAACTACATTTATGAACATTAAATTTTAGTATGCTGTCTTTCTCTCTAAAGTATATTAAATCCATTTTCAAACTATATCTATGCGAAGACTCACACATTCTTAATTTTTTTCGAAAAATCAACTTACCCATAAAGAACTTATTAAATATATTTTTCTACAAGAGAAGTTTAAAATCACACTTCAAAAAAAGCTAAATAAATTTTTCAACAATCACATAGCAGTTACCTAGAAATCAACAGTACTGTTATAACGGGGAAGGGAAAAATTGAATGGATTCCTGGATGAATTTGAGGTATCAGGAAATACGACTACATTTCTCAAAACCATTAAACACTCCAAGGCTAACTTATGATTGGTGAATTGTAATTGCTGCTAATACAATCATTTATATAGATATTAATTTTAAATAGCATGTTAATGCAGTGTGTGTGGCCAAATTACATATACCGCCACAAGTATCATAGTAAAAATTTGCAACATTTAAAAAGAAAAAACAAATTAATGGAAATTCATTTGAAATGCTAAATAAGATGCTCTTCTGATCAAACAAAAATGTTTTCTGGTGCATGGTATAATAATGAAAAAATAAATATGATAAAAACCAGTTTATTTCAGTATGCTCTAATGTTTCTCACTTGAAGCAACAATGATTCCATTAAAAAAATATCTATCCTCCAACTCACAAATTCTTAATGTGCTTCAAATTTTCTTCATAACAATAATTTGTGCTAGCAAAAACTTATTTAATTTTTTTTTCTATAATTTAAATTTACAGTGACACTTTAAACTACGCAAAATAAATATCTCAAAAATCAAACAGCAGTTAATTAACAGTACTGTTATGGAGGGAAGGGATGACACTGGAAGAATTTGAGGTTTCAAGAATTAGGATGAGATGTCACAGCAGCCACAAATCTCAAAGACTAACCAGTATTTTAATAAAATTTGAAAAAAAAAAGTAATTTTCAAAATGCAAGACTACATAAAAAATCATATTTTTT
Organism: Trichonephila inaurata madagascariensis; assembly: GCA_019973955.1. Lineage (NCBI taxonomy): Eukaryota > Metazoa > Arthropoda > Arachnida > Araneae > Nephilidae > Trichonephila > Trichonephila inaurata. The sequence goes on from BMAV01005018.1 coordinate 23,462, forward strand.
AGTTATGTGGTTAGTAACATAAAATAGCATGTTACTATTGTTTTTGTGGGGTACATTACATATTCCTCTAAAAAGTGTTGAAAAAAAATTTCAAATTCCTAGCATCTAAATAGAAATAATAATCTATTGAAAATTGAATTCGCATGCACAATACGTTGTTCTTCGAACACTACAAAAATGTTTTCTAGGCCACAGTATAATAATCAATCCAATACAAATTGAATCCTATACATACAAGAAATTCATCCATAACAAAAAGCACTACTTTTCTTAAATATAAATTTTACCATACTCTAATATTTCACTCTGTAAGCCATACTATAAATCTATTTTCAAAATATGTAGCAACCAACTCACAGCATATTAATCTCTTTCATTTCTTCTTCGAGAAACTAACTTATCCAGACGTCAGGCATTGAATAAATTTTCTCACACAATAAAACTATCACATTTTAAAGAATGCGTGAAAATTCATACAGCAACATAAAATTCAAATTGAACAAAAAATTGGAGCTATAAATAATTTAGATAACATGCCAAAATAGCATTAATATTCCCAGAAATAACTTCTACCTTAATAATATCTGGAAAAGAAAAATTGATTACTAAACTACAATGCTAAACATAAATCCTAATAAAATATATTTTGTTATTAATTTAACGATGAGTTTTAAAATTGTGTTGGTGTGGGAAAGGGATTGTAACATGTGCTTATAAATATTTCAATGAAACCTTTTAAAAGCTGTATAAAATTTTTTCTTTAATTAAAGTAACATAACCTACTAATGAAAATTACATTGTGAAGTGCACTAAATTGTTCTACAGACCCAACTATGTTTTCTGTTTCATAGTGTAATAAACAATAAGAAATCATTCTGATGAAAATACAGATAATCATTTCTAAGCTTGCTACAAACTTTACCATTCAAAAGAATCATATTTACTCCTTATACATTCTAGTATGTCACAATACTTCTCACTTCAGGTAAGTTTAATTCACAGTTTACAAAATATGCATCCTTCAACTCACAAATTATTCATACCCTTTAACTTTACTTTACAAAAATTACTTGCCTAGTGAAAGCTTATTAAATTAATTTTTCTACAGTACACATTTAAAGTCAGTCTGCTAAGCAAAATAAATCTAGAAACAATGATAAAGCAGATATGCACAAAGGTAAGACTAACATTATGAGAATGGAAGGCATCGGATGAACTGAAAAATGAATTATTGCTGTCTGTGGAGGCACACATTGTAAATATTGTTATAAAAAATTTTAAAATTCCTAATATCTAAAAAGAAATAACACACTAATGGAAATCGAGGTGACATGCCCAATATGTTCTTCGATCCCCAGATACATGTTTTCTGCTGCATAGTGTAATAAACAATATGATAAAAAAAATCAGAAAATCACTTCTATACTTGCAAGAAATTTATCCATATTAAAGAACTACATTTATTAACTATAAATTTTAGTATGCTGTTTCTCTATCTAAAGTATAGTAATTCTATTTTCAAACTATATCTATCCAAAGACTCACACATTCTTAATCTCCTTCAATTTTTTTTGAAAAATTAACTTGCCCATTAGGAACTTATCAAATATATTTTTCTACAATAGAAATTTACAGTTACTACACTTGCTATAAATTTTAAAATAAAGTTTTAATTTTATGAACATATAATGCATTAAAATTCATATGATATATATATTCATATATATAATTATGGTGCTAATTTGATATTCTGGGGCTATGCGCCAAGTTGTGGTTTATGTTCGCCAAGATGGGAGATAACATTACAGTATGGTTACCTTGATATTTTTATCACCTGTCAATGTGGTTTCAATGGGAATAATGTATATTAGAACTAGTTTTTAATGGGTTTTTTTTCATGGTAACCCTATTAATTTCAGATGATTTTAATTCAATGTCTTAGAAAAATTAACCATTTCCATTGGATTTGTCCTTCAAGTCAACTGGTTTAGACTTGTGTTGTATTTTGTGCTATTTTCGAATATGGATATTTCTAACACCAGTGTTGAGTACCAGGATATTTTTTTTAAAAACTAAGAGGCCTGTGCTTTTAATTACTTCGACAGATCTCATGTTTAAACCATACTTTAATTTTTAATAATGCATTTTTAAAATTTCCTTGTACGATGCAATTCATTACAGAAACTAGCAGTTTTTGGAACATATTGCAAGTTATCACAGCACTTTTTACTTTATTTTCCTTATTAATTTTAATATAATTTATGTAATTATTTTATTTATAATATAATATAAAAATATTATTATTCTTATAAGTAATAATGATATAATCTTTATTTATAATTATTTCTTTATTTCTAAATATTATTACATATTATGTCATTTATTTATAATTAATATGTTATATGAGTATTCTTATATATAATTTTTATTATATTACAATATGATTATATTATTCTTTTTTTAAAATTACTATTAAATTATATTACATGATTACTGTTATATATATTATTATTATTATTTTGTATAATAATTATATATTATATTATATGAATATTATATACAACAATAACTATCAAATTATATTATAAGATTATTATTATATACAGTATATTATTAGTAGTAAATATAATTTTTATTATACTATATTGATATTCATTATTGATCTTGGTTTTTCTCAATCTAATGCTATATTCTTCATTTGAAATATATTTCAAAACAGTTCTTTAAAATTATTTCCCTGACAATTTGTTACTGCTAGGCCGCTATCTTGGATTCCATTCCAGTAACAACAAGTGCTGCTTGGCATGGTTCCTTTATCCCGCCAAGCAGCGCTTGGAGCGTAGCCCCACGATATCAAATTAGTTCCTATATTATGTATATATATTATTTTTAGGATTTTATTTCATTACAATAGAATATATCTCCACTCCTTTATACCAAAAACTTACAGTTCAAAAATTAATTCAGAACTACTATTATTTAAAAAACAATTAACTAAAAGATATAAATTGTTTGATGCATTTTATTACCACTTCAGGAAACTCCAGATCATCTTCGGATTCAATCACTGCTTCTAATCATCATTCCAAAATTTGTATCCAGCATGTATCTTGGCACTTTTCATTTTATTATGGAATACTTTGCTGAAGAATAACTTCTAAAAAATTACAGATTAAGTTACAAACAAAATATATATTTCACTAGAAAAAATAATTTAGATTTATTTTAGCAATATACATAAGATAATGAAAATTGGTTGACATCAGTAGAATATAGCCTAAGTTAATTAAAACACATAAAAAATTACATCTAAATCACTAATCAAAAAGTTCAAGTATTATAAGTAAACTTATAAATAAATTTTACACATTATAGGCAGCTATTAATACAAAAGAATGCTTGTATGCCAGAGCAAGCAATTTAATATTTTACAGAACATTAAAAAATAGTAAGTTATATTACATGGGGAAAAACCTCACAAAACAGTAAGAATTTACTTATTTTTATAACTGAAAGCATTCACTACCAGAATAGGAAGAGAAAAATTTTAAAATATTTTTCTTTATAAATGTTCCCAAATTAAATGTAATCTCACAAATGAATTTCTTTTATGCTGATTCAAAATAAAGACTTAAAATTGGCAAAATGTTTTAAGTTACTGACATTAAAATCGTACTACTTCATGCAAGAAGTAGCAAACAAGGAATCGTGGCCAAAAAAATATTACTAGTTTTCAGTCTTAAACTTTATACTTTAGTTCAGGGGTATCCAACACACGGCCCACCAGTAGGGGAGACCTGTGTACCTAGGGCCACTTTTTTTCAATGCACAAAAACAGAGCCACTGGCCTCTTTAAAAATGTGAAACTGATATGCATTCATCATCATACTAACTACCATCCAATAGGAGTTAATATAAGTACTTAAAATAATTCTGTGAAATAAAAGGTTTTTAAAAAAATTCACAAATGGGGCTAGGTACAATGATGTCATTGTACCTAGGGCCAGCAGCTGCTGTACCTAGGGCCTTTCCCTGGAACTTAGGTTTTGCTCTGCAATCAATAGAAAACAAACATATACGCATGAATTTAATAAAAGAATCAATATTAGCTAACATATTGATTTATCATGCAACTATTTAATTTGCAATGAGCCAAATTATTAATGAATTACACGTATTTTCATTAAACATTATAATTTAAAAAACTGGTTACAAAAGTGAGCTGTATACATTGTCGCTCTGAAGCACCAACAGATTGTGGTTTGGGCAATTTGAACACAATATTTCTGTTGTCAATTTCATAAGTTTCTTCTTTATCATAAACTTATTTGAACGAGCAATATTCTTCAAAAATTTAACACTATAGTGTTCTTTAACATCTATTATTTCTGCTACATAAAATGTTCAGTTTTTTGCCTTGTATTTTTGTTAAACAAAAATCCCCCTTCAATAGTATTTCTTACATCAGCTATTGTAGAATTTGCATCATCAGTGGAATGAGAATCTTCAATATCTGATAATTATTTGGATGAAGTTGCCTTAATTTCAAACTCAGGTTTTTTCACAAGCTTTATTTTCTCTTCTTTTTTTTGGCAATTTTAATAACATGATATTTTTGATTCCTTCATTTTCTGGAGTGTCAGTCAAGATTCTACCTCTCCCTGGTTTTCGGCCACCTTTGTTGGATTTACTTCGAGAATTATGTTTATTAGAAATTGTTTAGAATTATGCTTCTGTTTTTATAATTATAAAGAATTTTTTTATTAAATGAATTTTTATGTTTGTGTAAACAAAATAATAATCCTGAATAATAACAATAATGGTAGCAAACATATTTTGTATAAATCAAGCATATTGAAAGAGTTTCAGAAAATATACACTCCTCAAATTAAAATAACATCCAATTATAATAAAAAACTTGACTAAATCAAAATGGTTCAGATAATTAAGGCCACTTTCCTCCTTATATTATAAAAACTTTTTTTAATGAAATAATAACAAAGAATATTAATTGCAATTGTACCTAGGGCCATGGCCCTAGGTACAAGGCAACTATGTGACCCTAGGTACAAGACTAGGTAATTTCATACAAAATGTCTTCTGCAGAAAAACCCAGATCGAAAGGGGATTTATTTAAAATCTAATTTAGTACTTAAAGTCACAAACAAAATTATGTACTAGAATTCAAAGAAAAATATTTGACTCATCATTGTACAACAATAAAAAGAATTGAACTGCAAAATTTTACTTTAGACCATGTAAAACTGTTTTTCATTTATAACTTGCCACAGCTTTCTTTTGCAAAACTTCAAAATGAATGCCAAAGTAGGAATTGGTGTTGTCACTCACCCCCAACTGAGTTATAAAACTTAGAACTAAATATTGTTCAAATAAAATGGGGTGGCCCTAGGTACACAGGTCTCCCTTACGCAAGTTGCGGCCCCCCGACTCTTTTTAAAAAAAAATTTGAATATCAGGTTTTTGAAGTTTTTTCATTCTGAAATTTATTTGAGGGGAAATTTATATATATATATATATATATATATAAATCTACAATGTATTTGCTGTTACCTGTTCTTGTTTTAAAATAAATCCTTTTTGATAACAGAAATGTCCTTTAGATTAAAATAGATTTATATTTTATCAAACAGTTACATTTGATTTTTCTATAATAAATTACTCTTTTAATAAATTCCGAATTGCACTATGCATATCCTTTACTATGGATGGTACATGATTATCTGTGTGTGACTTTCATTACTCCTCCTCCTTTTCTGTTTGGAGTGCCCAAAAAGCAAGAGGCAGTCAGAGATGTTTTTTTATAGTTTAAAAAAAATATTCAGGACGGTTAAGATAAAGAGCAATGTATATTCAAATCGTTTGCATGCGCGAATGACAGCACTATCAAATTTCAACAATGAGTAATGAAAGATCAATTCAAAAGGAACACCGTAATTTTCAAGAAAATGGCAACTGTAATATTTTAAACATTATTTGATCATTGCGTTATTATATTATATAAACATTATTATATTATCTATGTCTGGGGTATACATGAACAACAATGAAAACAAAAATAAAAATTTTCACTCAATAAAAGTTTTTTTTGTTTCCAAATCTGGTATAAAGTTAGGGGAGACCTGTGTACCTAGGGCCACCCCATTTTATTTGAACAATATTTAGTTCTAAGTTTTATAACTCAGTTGGGTGAGTGACAACACCAGTTCCTACTTTGGCATTCATTTTGAAAATTTGCAAAAGAAAGCTGTGGAAAGTTATAAATGAAAAACAGTTTTACATGGTCTAAAGTAAAATTTTGCAGTTCAATTCTTTTTATTGTTGTACAATGATAAGTCAAATTTTTTTCTTTGAATTCTAGTACATAATTTTGTTTGTGTGTGACTTTCAGTACTAAATTAGATTTTAAATAAATCCCCTTTCCATCTGGGTTTTTCTGCAGAAGACATCTTGTACGAAATTACCTAGTCTTGTACCTAGGGCCACATAGTTGCCTTGTACCTAGGGGCCCTGGCCCTAGGTACAATTGCAATTAATATTCTTTTATTATTTCATTAAAAAAAGTTTTATAATATAAGGAGGAAAGTGGCCTTAATTATCTGAACCATTTGATTTAGTCAAGTTTTTTATTATAATTGGATGTTATTTAAATTTGAGGAGTGTATATTTTCTGAAACTTTCAATATGCTTGATTTATACAAAATATGTTTGCTACCATTATTGTTATTATTCAGGATCATTATTTTGTTTACACAAACATAAAAATTTATTTAATAAAAAAATTCTTTATAATTATAAAAACAGAAGCATAATTCTAAACAATTTCTAATAAACATAATTCTTGAAGTAAATCCAACAAAGGTGGCCGAAAACCAGGGAGAGGTAGAATCTTGACTGACACTCCAGAAAAAGAAGGAATCAAAAATATCATGTTATTAAAATTGCCAAAAAAAAAGAAAAGAAAAGAAAACTTGTGAAAAAAACTGAGTTTGAAATTAAGGCAACTTCATCCAAATAATTATCAGATATTGAAAATTCTCATTCCACTGATGATGCAAATTCTACAGTAGCTGATGTAAGAAAAACTATTGAAAGGGGGGTTTTGTTTAACAAAAATACAAGGCAAAAAAACTGAACATTTTTTTGTAGCAGAAATAATAGATGTTAAAGAACACTATAGTGTTAAATTTCTGAAGAATATTGCTCGCTCAAATAAGTTTCTTTATGATAAAGAAAAAAATTATGAAATTGACAACAAAAATATTGTGTTCAAATTGCCCAAACCACAATCTGTTGGTGCTTCAGAGCGACAATGTATACAGCTCACTTTTGTAACCAGTTTTTTAAATTATAATGTTTAATGAAAATACGTGTAATTCATTAATAATTTGGCTCATTGCAAATTAAATAGTTGCATGATAAATCAATATGTTAGCTAATATTGATTCTTTTATCAAATTCATGTGTATATGTTTGTTTTCTATTGATTGCAGAGCAAAACCTAAGTTCCAGGAAAGGTCCTAGGTAAAGCATGTTGGGCCCCAGGTAAAAAACATCATTGTACCTAGGCCCATTTGTGAATTTTTTTAAAAACCTTTTATTTCACAGAATTTATTTTAAGTACTTATATTAACTCCTATTGGATGGTAGTTAGTATGATGATGAATGCATATCAGTTTCACATTTTAAAGAGGCCAGTGGCTTGTTTTGTCATTGAAAAAAGTGGCCCTAGGTACACAGGTCTCCCCTACATATTTTTATGTGCGGCCCGCGAGATTATAATGTTTGTCTGAAGTAGCCTGCAAGGTCATTTGGGTTGGACATCCCTGCTTTGGTTGCTCCAAAAATTTAATTTAATCTGACAAACAAAACAAATCACAGTAGAATAGATTTATATGCATCACTTGTAATGACAAAATCTCAAAGAACAATGAAATTTAAAACCAATCTCTTTTTTCAAAGTACAATTCTATTCTTAAATTCTCCCCTTATCTCAAATGCATTAAGTCAAAATTAGAATAGACAATAAATATTAAATACATTTCAAATCTCTTGTATTTTACTGACACACTTAAGCAACAATAAAAGAAATCGCATGAAGCACAAGATAATGGGAACAAAGATTCAATAGGTACGATAGTCAAGATCTCTTAGACTTTTAAGTAATAAATAATTAGTAATTTATAAAAACACAATATCTGTAACATATTTTGTGGTATACCAAGTCAAGTTTTTCTTCAAAACCTCTGAATATCAACACAATGCGAATCTTAGGCGATCAATAATCATAAAATAAATAAGAATACATAAAAATAACATTACCATACAAAACTAACTTAAATTACTAGCAAACGAGATGGGTTGAATACTTATTTTTCCGGAACTAAAATTCAAACAGTTAATATCTTTATGAGGGATTTGGAGCAACAAATGCTTTTTTCCCAAAAATTCAAACAATAGAGTCCGATTGAGACACATTCGACAGCCAGATTTTGATTTTACTTGGAGATAATATAATTTAGAATACAGAGAAATAAGAGGAGCAAATAATGCCGAACAAGAAATGCTCAATTTTATTGGAGACACCGAAGTCTATTACCTACAAACTAAGTGGGTTACTATTATATTTTTGGCCTCTTTATGAAAATTGCCTAATTCATCGACTACTGTCATTATTTATAACTTGATAATTGAAATTGTTCAGTGGTCAAGTTATAAACTATAAAAGCACAATATTTATTATAGATTATTAGATTTACAACACATATTAAAACATTTAGCATTATTTTCAACAAAGCTTATCATCATAATACAATTTGTTGCATTTTTTTATTGTAATTATTTTAAAGTAGCCAATAGCTTATAAAGAGCCAAATATAGCAACCCAAGCATGGAGGAGTTTTAATTCCCATCCCACAAATTGCTGATTTTGTGTGTGGTGCCTGTTATAAAATCTATAAAAAATATCTGGTCTTATTTGTTCCTTTTATCTCACAATTTTAAATTAAGAGCTTGTAAAAATATTTTGTTTTGTTACGCAAAGCAACTTATATCCTTCAAAGATACGCAAAGTTCCTCAATGAATCTATCATAAAACAATTTAATTGTTCGTGTTTTTATAAAACTAATCTCGATGCTTCAGATTTTCTTGTTTCTTCAGCATACAGTGTGTGTGAAATTATAAATTAGCATGCGGAAACTATAACTGAGATATTAATGTCTTATTTACTTAATCATTGAGAAAAATTTGTAAATGAACATTAAATTTCGTAATCATTAAAATCTTGTAACAAAATTTACTCTTGATTTGATCAATGCTATGCAGTAGTCTAATGGTAATAGCCCTTCTTCCATTCAGAGGAAATTTATTAAAAATACATTCTCTGAAGAGCTTCTGATTAAATTTCAAGTGCAGTCATACAAATTTGAAATTTAATTCTCAATCTTTCATCCATCGTTAAGGCAATAATATCAATTGGATCATAATTTTTAACTTTGGATAAAAAACTACTATAAGTTTTACTTCGACTTCGACTTCGACTTACTGGTGTTAACCGACAGGGTTTTTCTATTTAGATGCTTGTAGTTCAGTTTTGCAGTTAGTTCTGCGTTTGCGACAGCTGAAGCAACTGTGATTTCTGCTGAGTTCGGTTGTCGTTAAGTTCTTATTGTGCTTCACGCAGTTCTTAAGTAGTTTGAAAATGGATCGTGAAGATGAAAAGAGTAAGTTGAATTACTTTTTTTAAAAAATTGTAGTACTGTTCTAATACTTTTAATATTTGAAGATTTAACTTTGTAATGCAGTTTATTGTGTATGTAATTAACTTCATTTGAGTTTCTTAATTAAGTGTAATATTTGAATTGATATTTTGTGTTGGTGTCCAAGGCTTTTTGTAATTGAGTTTGTAATTTATTAATAATTTATAATTTTTTTATTCATATGTAACTATGAGTTTTTAATCTGAATACTAAATATAAATAGCTATATAATAGCAAAAAAAATATATAGCTATATATAATAGCTTATATATTACTATTGCTAAGTTGTATCATGGTATTTATATCTGTAACATTTTCGATAAGGCTGTCTTGTCTAATGTCAATAAATAGAGGAAAAATTCAGTTATCATCCTCGTCACTTGACCGTGGTTCATAATTACGAGGTCCATCGGCAATAGCCCTCATATTTCTTCGTAGTGCGACATTAATAAACAATAAATTGCCCAATTTCAAAGCCTAATTAATTCGAAATCGGAATAAATTATTAGACATTAAAATGTCCAATAAATTCATGATGTCATAACAAACACATTCATTTGTACGGTGTTTGTAAGGCTTAAAAAAAATTGATATAAATATTCCCTTTTATTAAATAATATGTAAAGTTTAAACTCTTTTTAGCATTTTTATAAAGGACTCAAAATATGGAAAAATTTGATACCGTATAAAAGGATCGACTCTGATAGAAATAATTCAAAGCATAAAATATATTTCCCTCTACAGGATAATAAAGTTAGAAAAATTGTAATGTTGGTGTACGTTTGGAAAAAGAGTTTTTCCAATTTAGGTCCTATTTTTAACATTACGTGAAGCAGCCTTAAGAAATAATGCTACAGTTAAGGTTAAGGTATCGGAACCGTGATTTTAAAAGAGCGCAGAAATGGATAATTTTCATGGTATTTAGTGTCAATTAGATTAGAATACATGTATAAAATTGTTTTAAGGACATTTTGACAAAAAAAATTAATTTAGAATAATCTCTTTTCAAAATGTTCTCCTTTTGTGAAAAATGATTCTATTATATAATAACATTTTGCCTACATAGACCTCTGTTCAGAGGCTCAACTAGAATTTTTGAAATATATAACTTAGAAGTGGGTTTATCCATGTTTTACGACAACAGAGGGAGAAATTTTAAGAAAAAAACGCCGATAATTATATATATATATATATATATATTTCAAATGGCTGTAACTCTAAAAATAATGTGAATTTTTCAAAAATACTGTATAGTTGTAAATGTTTTAGTTATACGTGTAATTAAATTTAAGTAACATTAGTGTGAACTCTGTTGTTGCAGATTACATGACAAATAACTTATGTTAGGATTGTAAGATGTTACTTTTAGCACAGAATGCATGCTGAATTGGAATCATCTGCGAAATGGTTTCTAAGCGAGTCTTTAATGTTATTCATCTCTGAAAATAATGGCTGGCAGGCCGACTCCTTTTAAAAATTTTAATATCGTGTTTTTGAATTTTTTTCATTTTAAAATTTATTTGAGGTGTGTGGGTTTGTTAAAAGAAATCCTTTTTGATAACACACACAGAGAAATGGTTTTAAAATTAAAACTATTTTTATATATATATTTTATAAAACGTTTTTTCATTCGATTTTACAATAATAAATTACTCTTTTTATTAAATCCTGAAATGCGTTATGCATTTTCTTTACTATGGTCGATACACGATTCTTCGTGATTGCGATTTTTATTTCTCTTCCTCTTTTTTTCTGTTTGGAATTTCCAATCAACAAGAGACAATCGGCAATGTTTTTTTAAAAAATATATTCAGGATGGGTAAGATAAAGGGCAGTGTATACTTAATCGTTTGTGAATGAAAGCAAATCAAATTTCAACAATGAGTGAAGAAATATCAATTCAAAAGGAACGCCATAATTTTCAAGAAAATGGCAACTGTAATATTTTTTGTGTTCAAAACAAGATTCAAATATGCTAAATATCTAAAACCTATTTCAGTTGTTATGGAATATATTCTTAAAGCCCAGAACAGACAAAGCAAACTAAAAATTAAGTTTAAATCATCGTAACTCAATAATATTAACACTTCAAACTACTGTTGTTACCAATGTCACCTGATCGGCAAAGGCCAGATCGAAGCCCATGAAATTCATCATGGCAAAGGACTAAGTGACGCCTGTAGTTAGCCGTAGCTTTGAGCACCATACAGGTGACAGTACGATTTGGCTCGATTCCACCCCAATTTAGAGGGAGAACACTCTGAGGGTGGTCAGAGGCCTCCCACCTCTCTTCCCCTTCCACCAACCTCACGAGAGGACTTGCGGCTCGATGGCCATTTAGAGTACCCCCATGCCGCGCAGGCACTATACGCGTTTACAAACATCCATGTCTTCTCCGGGATTCGAACCCAGACCCTACGGTACAGTAGTCAACGCCGCTAACCACTATACCGGATGGGCGATTTCAAACAACTTAATTGCAATATTGATGAAAGTACAGATATTCGAAATTTCGCTCAGTAAGTCGCTTTTTTTCACGAATGCGATGTTGATTTAAAAATAAGTGAAGAACTTATGGAAGTCATTCAGTATTCAAAATACAACATCTGGAGCTGATATTTTTAATGTACTTATAAATTTTTTGAAGAAATATAAATTACCAATGGAAAAGTGGTTTACCTTGCATAATGGTGTGCCTACCGTGATCGATATTACTAAAGGAGTTGTTGCAAACAGCATGACAATAATAATTTTGAGCATTTTCATTGTATTATACACCCGCAGGTAATGTGCTCCAAAGTTTTAAACATATGACATGTTTTAAAAATAGTCACCAAATTTGTAAATTATATTCGAGAACATAGACTTAATCATCGTAAATTAGCTTCATTTCTCGAAGATATTGAGAATGAATTCAATGATCTACCATATTATTTGGAAATTCAATGGTTTTCAAATCATAAAATGTTAAAATGATTTTTCAAATTGCTGGACAAAATTATAATTTTCTTGGAAATAAAAATATTACGAATGTGCTGAATTAAAAGATGGACAATGAATAGAGGACCTAGCTTTTTCAGTTGATATTACAAGTCATCTTAATTTTAAGCTTTAAGGCAAAAATCATATTGTTACAACCATATTTGATAATATTAAAAATTATTACTTTGGCGAAAATAAATAGAAAAAGGAAACTTGTCACATTTTGAAAGCTGTCTCAATATCTGTTGATTAAATTCCATAAATTAAAATTTAATGAATACGCTCACAAAATTAAATTGTTTTAAACGGATTATTAATTCTAATTTTAAGGGCTGTGAGTTATAATTTTGCACTTTTACTTTATCTCTATCTATCGATATGGAAATTGTTGATGAAAGCTTATAAATAAATAAATTGAAATCCACTAGGATTCTTTGTTGAAGCAAAAATCTATGGTAGTTGGAATTCTAGATTTTTATACATACTCGTATTTATCAGCAGATATTTTTCCTAAAATGTATCGTTTGTTATGCGAATAATGACTATGTTCGGAAACATTTATGCGGGCAATTATTTTTTTAATGAAAAATAGTGAGAATATTCAGAAAGATAAAATTGACCCCAATCGACATTTATCGTCCATTTTAAAAATTACATAAGCTCAGTAGTTTTAATAAAATCTTGATGACTTGCTTTGTGAAAAAATTGATGTCAAATATCTTCTAAAAAATAATTTTAAATTGAAATTCTTAAGAAAAATGTTTGTTTTTGTTTGTTTATTAAAAATATAAAAATTTTCAAAAATAACAGGAAATTAATACTACATGTGTGTATCATACACAATACATTGAACTTTACACTAATAAATGTATAATACATTATAAAAAAATCGCGTATTTTATTGATTTTTTGAAGATCGTTAGCATGTGGCCCCCAACTTATAAAATAGACCATGCGACCCGTAATATCATACGAGTTTGACACCCCTGATCTAAAACTTATTATTTTTATAACACAAGTGCTTTTTTTTTTAATCATTTTGATTCGCAAATATTTCAATTTGAATTCACCCGTGTGTGTGAATTGGGAATGTATTACTTCAGTGGCGTAACGGAGAATATTAGGGGCCCCCTGCAAGCTCAAGTTTTGGACCCCAAGCCCAAATACGAACTTAGCGTCAGTCAAGCTTTGGACTTCCTAGAATCCCTGGGCCTCCCGCAATGCGGGGGTGTACGTTACACCACTGTATTACTAATTAAGGCATACTCGAATTTCATAAGTGAGAGAGACGAGTTAGTAGTTTTTGAAATATTCTTAGTCCATTTTTTGCTCACCTAAATTAAAATTTTTAAGAGGACACAGTATGATTCAATTGACAAAAATCGATCAAAAAAATCAAATCTAATTTTTTTAGCCTAAATTATTCTTTATATACTTTTCTAGAACCTCACAAAATTTGAAAGTTCTAAGCGTAAAAACCGCAGAATTATGATAGTTTTTACTTTCGTTTTTATTGACATCCCTATGGCAAATCTAAACTTTAAACTGACTTATATCAGAAAGATAAAATAACTAGTTTGTCTTCTTTTAAAATGCTAAGGCTTTTTTTTCTATTGTGCCTAATGCTTTGAATTTTTTTACCTATTGCTAATAGTACATGTAGCAAAAGTTGGTATGCATTTTTGTCAAAGCAATACTTATTTTTTTTAAAATAATTGAATTCCGAATTTATACATTTTCTTAAGGAATTTTCAATAAGCATTAATAAAAAGAAGTATTGCATGAATACCAATCATGTTAACGCAAAATCCATAACAACTTTTGCTATACATAGTTTGATGTACTTGTAAATCAAATTTCATGCGTGTACGTAAATTTTTGTAGGAGTAATACTTTAAAATATATATATATATATATATATATATATCTATATCTTCACAATTTTTTTTCCTTAAAAAATTAAATGGCTAGCTCTTTATAAAATTTTGAGCACAAAATCTGTTTTACATAGTATATACACACAGGAGGCAGCCAAAAATTTTTTGAAAATCCTTAAATTAAATGATTTTTTACTGGTAAATACTGATTGATTCCAGTAGAAGCATATTTAAATGTAATACTCTTTACACTATTGTAAGAGTAATAATATGAAGTAAAAAATATGAAATAACTGCAGATATTATTGAAAATTATTCAAGAAATTATTATTTGTCTAAGGAAGTGTTTGATTCTATTTTGTTCAACATTATTTTATGTGTGTGCTAAGATAAAAATAAATAAATATGAGACTTAGAATTTTAAATAAAAAAACAAAAATATATCTTTATGTCGTTTATTGCGTAAAAAAATTATTTTGATCTCTTATACATCCTTACAAGATAAAAAAAAATTCAGTATCACTGAGTAACAAGTCATTTACTGACACAACAATATTTTAGAACAGAGTTTCCCAAACTTTTTGGTCTCATAGACCCCTTGCCATGTTTTACGGTTTCGGGTAGACCCCTGCGTACCTAATATTGAATTTTTGCATATTTATCAAATTAAGTCTTTTTAGCAGCTGTTACTACTATTTATTTTAAAAGAATTAAATTTCTGACTGTAGGGAAGTATAGCGCTTAAAATTTAAGATTAAAATTAAATTGATTCATAAAATAACCGAACAACAAACAAATGCTTTTAAGGAGAGGGAAGAATCTGGTGCTTCAATAACAAATGTTCAACATTAAATATCAATTTAGTCGCGTTTAACCCAAAATTTCGTTTGTTAGAAAGTGTCAAAAAAAAAATTTTTTTTAGATAGGCAAATTTACTGAAATTCCCTCTCACTAGGAAAAACAATTAAAAACTTTCTCACGATATTCCATAATTCGCAAGAAGTAACATATGTCTTTTTTAAAGCCAAAATTGCTGACATCCGTTTCTAAACATTATTTTAAGATCTTCGTTAGGTCTTATTCTGATCATTTCCTGTTGTAATATGACTTTTTTTTCAATGTGACTATTTTAATTCATTGCCTACTGTGGTATTACCATAAAAAAAGTAATCCCAAAACTAGTTTAAAAATCTGAGTAAAGGGCATTTAAATGTTGAACGTAGGGTAAAATGTCTTGAAAAATTATCCGTGACAAACTGAGAAAATTTGCGAAGTCCAATATTATATTTCTTTAGCTTAATTCTGGAGAGAGATACAGAAATGGACCTTGTCTTAGTAAAACTTATGCTGTCACCTAGTAACACTAAATTCAGTAAAGAAATCAGTTAAATTGTGGTAGAATCTGGTATCCAATAGATCAAATTTTTTTTAAAAAAATTAAAGTAACGATCTGGTTTAATGAGAGCCACCATCATAGACCCCCATTTACGCCTCATGGACCCCCAAATTACTTTTTTGCTCGCGTGGACCCCTTGCAGGTTGTCATAGACACCTGGGGGTCTATATAGAACCACTTTGGGAAACACTGTTTTAGAAGTTAAAACAGCACGCAGTGTTTAATAACATATGTTTCTCAATTTGAAAGCTTTTATTGTTGTGTTATCAAAAAATAGTAATGAATATTAATAGAGTACTATATTGCTTGTGTATATACCTTTAATAGATACACCTACGTCATGAAAGAATAGGATTTCCGAAAACAACAAAAGATATATAAAAGACTTTGAAGTATTATTATGAAGTGAAATAAAAAGTGTAATTTGTATAGTAAGTACTGCTCTGTTATTATTAGTAAGTTAACAGACCCGCGTTAAAGGAACTCCTAATATAGGTTTGTACCTGGTTCCACTTCTGACACATTACAGTAGAGAAATTAAAAACGTCGAATTCACTCGCAATAATTGTGTGTGGGGGAGGGTATGTAATCAGAATGGTTTATCTCAACCACTACAACATTCCTGTTATAATTCTTGAACTTAAGGTAAGCTGTTTATTGTAATCAGTATTAAAAATGGTGAAAGGAGAATGTCAATGAACAATGAGCAAAAGGGAAAT
>BMAV01005021.1:0-22525 GCA_019973955.1 Trichonephila inaurata madagascariensis
TGGTTTTCCCATTTTAAAAAAACCAAAAAAACAAAAAAAAACCAATTTTGGGTATAATTTAAAAAAAAATTGCCAAAACTTTTAAAAATGTTCAAAAATGTCAAATGGTTTTCCCTTTGAAAAAGGCACATTTAAAAAAGTAAATAACCTACACGCGGAATGATTATGGAACAATTTGGAAGAAGATTATTAAGAAGTAAAACGCAAAACTAATACACCACGTAGACTACCATCGGTTGTGGTAAAAAAATTCCTCTGGATCTCCATATGTGCAAAGAGAAAGCGTTATGCAAAAATAAGTCTTATGAAACTTTTGCACAAGCATACATTGAGGATTAATTATCAAGTTTCAGACTATAACGTGACAGTGCTGTTAGCTGAACGTGTATTACTCGAAAAACTGAGGAATGTCATTGCAGATTCAAGAATTTCGCCGCCTAAGGAATGTATGGCTCGGACCAATACTTGTTAAATGTATCTGGGCCATGATAGCGAGATTTGTAAAGATTTTGGCTGATTTGATGAATTTTTCATTACACTTCATATACAAAACATCTCACCATACCAGTTAGGATCTGTTGTTAAACAAGCTATTCATAGCCTTGAAAGTGTACAGATGCACGTTGATGGCCATATTGAGCAATTTTCATTACAACTTTTTACGCACGAACTACAACCTGTCCACTTGTGACACGAAGACTTAATCTGTTTCTGATAACTAAACAGGAGTTGTTGTTTTTTTCATTTTTGTATCGTCACTAATTTTCTTACCTTAATTTAATATCGTTCGATGATATGGTGACCAGTGATTGCTCAAATTGCTTATGCATTTATTTCAATAAGGATTATTTCATTTGTTCAATAGTCCGTTTTTCTGTACGGCAAAATGGCATTTTTAACTTTCTTTATTCCTTAGAACGTCTCATGTATAGTCTGAATTTGGTAGAATTTATTTTAGCTTCATTATACTGTTTTAGTCACAGTCTAATAAAATTTGAGAATTTATGTGATATTTTTTCCTGTGCTGCATTCATAATCATCTTAGGTTGTGCATTGCTTTCATATCGGAGAAATCTTTTTAGATGAACTTCTGAAGCAATGTTATGTATATATTGTGTAAGAATTTCAAAGACTTTCAGCTATTTCGGGTACAAACTAATATTTTATGACCAAATAATACGCGAGAAAATGCATAAACAGATTTTATAGGATTTCTACCTATGCAAATGACTAGAAAGCCTAGTAAGCCTTACGAATACAATATTCTCTTTTTCAAGTAGTTTTAGGAGACAATTTAGTGGATTTATTGAAGATATATGCTTTGCATTTTTCTTTGCCCTGAAATGGGTCTTCTATTTTTTTGCGTTGTCCTTCCTCGAGAGATACACAGTCGTGGTTTCCTAGTAGTCTTAGTCAGGGACTAGTGGCTGGTGTGTCATGATTTCTAGTCTAGTGCCACTGAAGACCCACGGTGTAGAGGAGCTGATGCAAGTCAAATCTGTCCAGACTGTTAGTCCTCCCGTTGGTGTGGTTTGGTTGTTTGCATAGGTGGTGCCACCTCAGGTGTCGCTCTCGTCATTTGACCGAGGTTCAAATTACAAGGACCGTCACCAATAGACCTCGTGTGGCTTTATAATGTGACGTGTGAACTTACAATTCCTCCCTTACACATTCATGCGTAAGGGTATGTATATTGTAATTTGAGAAGTATTAATATGCATTATTTACACAAAATTGTTGTAGCACCCTTGTATCAAAATGACTATTATTAAACTACTTTAGCATTTTAATAAAACATATGGCTATGAAACAAATGAAGCATGATCAATGTTATAAAAGAAATTTTCTTCTAAATTTTGAGTAGTTAGTTGCTTTGTATGACAATATGTATCTCATGTATGACAGTATGTGTCTAGTGTATGACAGTATGTGTCTAGTGTATGACAGTATGACATCTCATGTAATGCAGAAAAATAAAGGTTGAGCGTATTTACCTTGCTGCGTATTTCCACTTATGGCCGGAGACTCCAAATGTACTACCGCAGTTGAATCCAAGCCAACCCCACCTGAAGCGAAAATGTCTGTCAGAGTCACGGAAAATGAAGCAAATATACAAAAATACAGCCAAAAATGTCAATTAAAAATTATAAACCATTGAATATTTTAAGGCTTTCTTAAGAAGTTTTTTATTCGAAATGTTTAATAAATTGCAATAGAATCAATTGTTACATAAAACGCTTTCACATCTTATAATTGGTTACTGTAATGTTGCCAACATTTGTAAATGAGAGTAAAACAAGGCAGTATCTTCTTAGGTTTTATACTACTAATCTACTGTTTAAGGGGACAGAATACCATGAGGTGCAGTCGGACCACTATGTAAAAAAGTTTCTAAATCCCGAAAAAGTGTTCGTTATATGGAAAATTAGTTATACGGAGGTTCATCTTTCAATTTGCTTTATAAACCACAAGAAACAAATTTTAAATTTATAAACACTATATATTAAAAAGAGTAACTATTCACACCTTTTTGTAAATTAATATCTATTTATTTTACCGTAAAATCCGGCGTATATATAGCGTGCACCGCCGTATAACGCGCACCCATACTTTCAAGCTGCATTTTTTAATTTTTAGGTATATTCGCCGTATAACACGCACCCCCCTTTTTATGAAAGAACGAGAAATATACGTGTACAATGCTGGTATTTTTTTAAGCCATTTATTCGAGGTATTATCCCAGAATTTTGAAAAAAGTATATTTTTAGAATCAGAACCCTTTAATTTCATTAAGCATGTCGTTTCTTTCAAATAAATAATAGTCCGTTCTCTGTAAAAGTCTAATTTTTCTTATGCTTATCTTTTTTCTTATTTTTGAAACTATCATTTTTTTTCTACCCGGCGTATAACGCGTACCCCAAAATTTCGACGTAATTTTTTAGAAGAATGCAGTAGCGTTATACGCCGGATTTTACGGTATATATATACCGTAAAATCCGGCGTATAACGCGCAACTATACTTTCAAGTTGCAATTTTTAGTTTTGAGATATGTTCGTCGTATAACGCGCACTCCCATTTTTGTAAAGAAACTTGAAAAATGTATGTGCGCAATTCTCCTATGTTTTGAAGTCATTTATTTGAAGTATTATCCCAGGTTTTTGAAAAAAATAGTATACCTCTAGAACTGCAACTCATTAAGTTCATAAAGTATGTAATTTCTTTTAAATAAACAGTATTCCGATCTAGTTAGAAATCTAATTTTTTTAATGCTCATCTCTTTTTTTATTTTTAATGATCTCATTTTTATTCCCGGCGTATAACGCGCACCCGTAAATTTCGATCTTGTTTTTTGTGTTAAAAGTGCGCGTTATACGCCGGATTTTACGGTATATATTTTACCTATCAAAAAGAAAAAAAAAGAAAACTGCAAGAAAAGTTTCTTGACGCCTCTTTCCACACACTTCCTGAATAATAATTTTTTTCTTTGATGCTCAAACCCTTACGTTTTGACATTTTCGAGCTACAATAAACAAAATTACCAGTATGACTGATCAACACTACAAATGAAAAGATACCAGTTCAAGGACACGAGACAACTCTACTGAGGGTGAAAGGAACTATCAAAGATGTGTCCAGTGAACTGGATGATGGGGATTAAAGGATGCACTTCTTGGATGAAACGCCCTGAATTCTATTGCTGTCAGCGAGCTGGGTACCTGGTAAAACCAATTCAAGATATATGACCACCATAAAATGTATTAAAAGAAAGAATAAATTGAAATGTCCAGAAATACTTTAAAAAAAAAAGAAAAAAAATTTAATCACAAGAGAAAAAGTTCATTATATAGAAAATGCACTTCGTTATTGGGAGGTTACTTTACGAAGAAATTCGTGAAATGTTCTTGGTTCCAGGAAAAAGTTCACTGTATAGAAAAATTCGTAAAGTAGAGGTTCCTAATATAGAGATTCGACTGTTTTAAAAAAAATTAAACATTTTTAAAACTGGTTATATAACAATCATTTGATAAATAATCATGTACTCTAAGTAGCAGAAAATCTAAATTATTACAAGTAAGTATGTCGCTGTGCCTCCTTTTTGTGTTGGTTGAGGTGGATATCTCGCTAATCGTTGAAGTTCCCGAGGGGATCGAACGCAGTAGGGATTGAGAAGCCATTCACACAAGCACGAAATGATAACAAATACCCACTTTAATTTACATTTGGGAAATAAGTACTTTACTTATTCTAATGAGTGATTCCCAAAGTGGTCTATTTTAGATCCCCAGGGGTCATGAGACTACCGGGGTCCACGTCAGGAAAAAAATAAATCGGGGTCCATGAGATGTAAATGGGGTCTGATGGAGCTTGATTAGGTTCGATATTCGGAACCGTGATTTTAAAAGCGTGAAATGGATAAAATTTTAATTTTATGTCCGATAGTAAATTTGCGGGTTAAGACTATGAAAAATTATTTTAATATTTTTGGCAAAATAACTTAGAATAACCTTTTTCCATGTTTTTTGTAAAATGTTCTGATTGTACTAATATTTTGTTTTTAGTCAGCTTGTACAGAGGCCCCAACTAGAATTTTGAAATGCATAACCGGAAGTCGGTTTTTTCCATGTTTTACGAAAAAGAAGGAAAAAATTTTAAGAATAAACACCGATAATTATTTTAAATGGTTGTAACTCTGAAAATACGTGAATTTCTCTCAAAAATCATAGTTGAGCCTCTGTACAGAGTGTCTGAGCTATATGCAGCATTTGCAAAATATTAATACAATAGAAGCATTTTTTACAAAAGGAGTAGAGCTTTTGTAACTACAAGCTATTCTAAGTTCATTTTTGCCAAATATTGTATTTAAATATACTTTTGGTTTGGCAATGTCCTTAAAACAATTTTATACATGTAGTCTAACTCAAGGGACACTAAATATCATAAAAAATTATACATTTATGTAAGTTTTAAAATCATGGTTCCGGAAAGTAGTCGGATACCTTTTAAGCCAAATCATGCATTTTAATTTTAAAAGAAAATTTAGTCAAGTGGAAACCAGATTTTACCTATTTAATAGATTTTTTTTACTAAATTTACTGAAGTTAATTTGCATTTACGAGGTGACAGCATAAATTTTATTAAAACAAGGACCA
This sequence comes from Trichonephila inaurata madagascariensis, assembly GCA_019973955.1. Taxonomy (NCBI): domain Eukaryota; kingdom Metazoa; phylum Arthropoda; class Arachnida; order Araneae; family Nephilidae; genus Trichonephila; species Trichonephila inaurata. Next base: position 5,152 of record BMAV01005021.1, read on the forward strand.
TATCCCCAATTTTAGCTTTAAAAGGGCATACTTGTCATTTATCACGAATTTTGGAATTTCGTGAGAAAATTTTTAGTTTCTTTTCCTAGTGAGAAGTTTCATCGTGGTTGCCAATCTCCAAAACAAACAAACAAAAAAAAAAAAAAAAAAAAAGGAGGGAATTAAGGTCTGGACTCTACTAACTGAGGAGATTTAGGGTTAAATCTGACACGATTGATTCCAAATGTAGAAAAATTGTTACTGAAGCACCAGATTTATTCCTCCCTTTATATACATTTGTTTGCTGCTCAGAGTTATTTTATGTATTAATCAAATTTTAATTTAATTAACATGGTTTTCTTAAGTTTTAAACACCATACTTCACTTCAGATAGAATTTTAAATCGTTTAAAGTAAGTATCTCTATACCAGCTGTCAAAAAGACATTTAAATTGGTAAATTTGCAAAAAATTCAATATTAGGTAAGCAGGGGTCTACCCCAAACCGAAAAACTTAGCAAGGGGTCTACGAGACAAAAAGAAGTTTGGGAACCTTTTTTCTAAAGCTTAAATGCATGCAAAACTAAATAAGCAATAAGAATTAACGGTTACTTGTCTGAAACGAGACGCAACCTCTGAAACTCACAAATGAGAAATCTTTCGATATCTTATATATAATAATATAACTAATTTTGAATAAGTTACTTAATTCAAGAACTGCATCTGTATGCAATATAGCCCACATAACAACTATTCTCTATCTCACTGACTATTTATATGCCATTTCGTAATGACGCTCACTTTCGGAGTGAAGTTGTTCAAACTCAAAGTGTCAATTCGGCTGGACGGAAAAAAATCATAAGTTAGAGAGGATAGACCTCACGGGTAGTCCATTGTTGCAACTATTCGTAATATTTTGAGTAATAACTTAACTCAGTTGTGCGACAGCCGATGGGGGTCATGGCCTACTGTGCCCAAATCAGTATACGCGACCTTGGGCCCTGGGGTGCATGAGCATATGTTCCGTTTAGGTGGTCAGTCTGATACGAAACCTCAAGAGTTAAGTTCCCAAGCAAGTTTGGTACTCATTTATCGACCTACTGAAGGGATGAAAGGCTGAGACCTTGCCCAGCCGGGCTTGCGGTGTAAAAGTACGATGCGCCAGCCAGTCAGCCACTGGGCTTAATTTTGAGCAATATTAATTAGAAATAACCTTTATAAATCGGAAGAACATTTTTCCGCAAATATCTATCTTTATATACAAATAAAACTGCATCACTAATAATTGGCAGAATCTAATTATCAAAAAAATTATTTTAATTTTGATCTTTTAATTTTTAATCAGTTTTAAATAAAATCTTTTGAATTTTAATCAGATATCTTGTTGTTCATTACAAAATAAATCCAAAGCATAGATTTAATGACTGAAAGAGAATGGATTTAATAATTTAATATACCAGACGTTCTCGCGTCTTTCTGATTAACATAACTCCATGTTCTTTTGACGGCCACGATTAATGCAAAACCTTTCCCAAACTCCAATACCAAGAAGAGAAACGGATCGAATATGTAAATGAGATATACTATAAAGCGATAGCGCGGCAAACATAAGGCAATAGCATAGATAGCATAGCGTAGCAGGCTCAGAGATTGTAGTGTGGAATCATTCTGATCAATAGCGTGACAAAGCTTAGTGTGAAATCTTGCGGACCAAGAATAAGCAGTCAAGAATTAGCTGCATTGCGGATCAAGAATCTTCATAGATAAAGTTATAGATTATATTCTCTAGGTCAAGGGACCAGACTGAAAAGGTAATATTAGATATAAGTACTAGATAACAGGATTATTTAGGGATAATTTCGAGATAGAGAATCTAATTGGTGCGGATCTGACTTTAAATACGTGATTTAATTTGGGCCTCGACTCTTCCTAATTAATAAGTGTCAAATTAGAACTTAAGTATTATAAGTTACCTAATAAAAGTTGTATTGGCGAATTATGTCTCATCATTTTGATAATCCCACAGTCTCTAGCTTACGCGGAACCGGTAAGACATGGTCATCACAGGATGATATAAAAACTTCAATGGCGCCCGAACAGGGACCATCTGAGTATTTACAGATGCTAGTTCGATTGGTTTTAGGAGCAGTACTAAAACCAACAAAACAGACCGAAGTCGTATTTGCGTCACGCACTGAACAAACGCAGAGAGGAATTACACAGTAACCGGAAAGAGAATGTCTAGCAGTAGTATGGGCATTGAACAAATTTAGAACATATTTAGGAGTATTACCAATTAAGGTAATAACAGATCACGCCGCATTAACACGCCTAAACACATGGCAAAAAATTTATCGAGTAGGATGATTAGATGGGCACTCAAAGTTAGCAGAATTCAATATAGAATGGGAACATAGACCGGAACTCAAAATGCAGGGCTGACATTCTATCAAGGAATCCAATTAATAGTATAATGGGTGATAAAATTAATTGTGCCATGTAATCAAAGTTTGGTACTTACTTCGCGAGAATCGACCGATGAGGTGAACGGTGAAAATGACCCAGAATTAGGGTCATCATATATAGATACTAGAAACCCGAAGATAACTCGGTTAATGCAACGATATGTGAGAATTGGTCCCAATGATTTCGCTTAATTGAAGGATTGTTATTTTATGCGAAACACGCAACGTCATTAGTGAAATGCGTGTATACATTCCAAAATCTTTAAGGAATGAAATAATGAGAGAATTTCATGACAAGCCAATAAGTGGACACGTCGGCAGATTTAAAACGTATCATAAAATTCAGACGTTTGTTATTTCCCCGTACATGAGAAAATTTATTGATCAATATGTCTCTACATGCCATATGTGCCAAGTTAATAACTATAAAAACGCGTTACCAGCTGGTCGGTTAAATCCACTATATCGAATTATCCGAATGAGATAGTGACGTTAGATTTATTAGGCCCGTATCCTATATCGAGAATAAGACGTAACCGCTATTTAGTAGTATTAACCGGATCATTTCAGCAAATGGGCTGAAATTATACCTCTTTTAAAAAGGCCCTTCATCTCTCGGTATGTAATAAGGATATTTTTTGATAACTTTATATCGCAAGGCGGGAGCTCCAATAAAATTAATAAGTGATAATGGTCCCCAATTTATATCCGGAGATTTTTGAGCACCCTTAAGTGAAAGATTAGGCATAAGGCATGTGAAGACCGTTGCATATCGACCACAAGCAAATCGGACTGAAAGAGTTAATCGAGATATAGTGCAAATGATTGCAAATTACAAGTAATGATCAACATGATACTTGGGATCAATTTACGTGAGTTTGCTTTACGCTATCTGTACGGCGGTGAATGTCGAAACAAACGGGAAAACACCGGTTGAGTTATTTTTAGGTCGAAAATTGATTACACCATTTCAAAACTAGTTATGATATCGGAAAGCTCTAAATTTAAAATTCATATACAGAAAAGCTTTAAAGAAGCTAGACTAAGTACGAAAATTAAACAGGAAAGGTGGGAAAAATATTATAATAGACGTAGAAAGGACATAAAATAAAGGTGGTAAATGATTGGGTTTTATTAGAAACACACACCCCTGTAAGTTCAGCTGCTAACAAAGTATGTGCTAAATTTAAACAAAATTTGAGGGACCTTATATAGAGTCCTCTAGAAGCTAGGAATCCTTTAACAATATTGTAATATGGGAAATCGGGAAAAAAAAGATTAACAGTTAACGTAGATCAAATAAGAATATATCGTCATAGGAAAATGTGACGAGGTCGAATTAGGAACGTATCCCAAATAGTATAAGATCAAGTCAGGAAACTAGTACTTCGGAAAAAGTACACCAAGGATTAAATGAGTCACAATATGGGAAAGAAAATCTGCGGTGAAACGTGTGTTGGGAGGCAAAAGGGATTGGTAACCAATCAAATCAATACAAAAATGTTGGTGAGAGACCCATAAAAACAAATCACTGGTCAGATCACTACCTAGTTCAGTAGGGAATGAAAAATAAAAAATAAAAGGTTTAAATATAACCAAGGAAATAAAAGATCAGGTATACTGGGGACAAGTGGGACTCACAAAGGAAAGCGGCAAAAAGAAAGGGTAAAAAATGTAAATACACAATAAAAGACAAATGTCATCTAGTACTATTTCCAGAGATAGAAAAGAGCAGGAGAGAATCAACTGAAGTTCCATTTGAAAAGAAGTATAATCTAAGGCCACGACGGAGAACAGAAGAACCACAACCAGCCAAGAACACAATTGGGAAGGCAAGGAAAGGAAGACAAGGAGATTACAAGCCTTACAACAAGAAATTCCAGTACAAACAAGGAATGAAAAGTGATGACACCTCATCGTTGAATGTGAACGTGGGAGACCGAATATAAAAATCAGGTTGTATTGTTTCATTTTTTATGATCTTCCAACAAGTGGTCGGAAGAATTATTGCAAAGAAGGAAGTCTCGGGCGGTGCTTAAAAGTTATAAGCCAAGTCAAACACTACAATGAGTGTTCATTTAATTTTGGAACTTTTTGACTTGTTAAAAATTTTTTTTCTGAAGAAAAACATTTGTATTCACACATTTGTTTACTTCGATGTATGACTTCGTGAGATGCGAAAATTCCTTTGGTTATTTGTTATAATGGTTTATTGAAAAATGTTTGTAATTGTATAATATGTATATATATATGTTGTTGTATTGTTACGTATTATGAGGCATCTGGTTCAGGGAAACGCGGCGTAGTCAAGGCACTAACAATAATATAAACGCGCTGCGCGGCTCATTGGGAGTTTTTGTTGAAACCAGATGTAGGATGGAGATAAAATTTATTGTGATATATAAATAATTTATGTAAAATTGATTAATATTATGGAAATAGATACTCAAATAGTTTTCATTTCAGGGAGACTGACCCTGAAAATCTTGAACTTCAAAGTGTTTCCAGGCTGTTAAGAAAGGGAGCAGAAGTAATAGCTCCATATGAAGTGTTAGATTGGGTCTGCGCACCCAGAATGGTAGTTTTTAAGTGTATAAATATTTTAAGTAACGAATTGTAAAAGTGAGAGTGGGCACAAATTAAACAGTAATTATTAATGTTGGCCTAGTTATTGGAGTAAAATTTATTGTCACGAGTTTAAAATTAAATTGAATATTAAAATTCTAAGATGAGTAATGAAAATTAAAGTCAAGATAAATTTTGGAAATTATAAAAGTTAAAATTTAAGATTAAAATTGCAATGAAAATTAAAGTCAAGATAGATATTGGAAATTATAAAAGTTAAAATTTAAGATTAAAATTTCAATGAAAATTAAAGTCAAGATAGATATTGAAATTATAAAAGTTAAAATGAAGATTTAAGATTAAAATTTAAATAAAACTCAGAAAGCGAAGAAATTTAGAAATAGAGATTTAGACACGTAATTTATTAAGGGCATTGAGAACCCTTAAGTAAATCACGTTTTCTTCTTGAGGGGTTGTGACGTCTCTCGCGTCTTTCTGATTAACATAACTCCTATGTTCTTGACGGCCACGATTAATGGCAAAACCTTTCCAACCCAATACCAAGAAGAGAAACGGATCGAATATGTAAATGAGATATACTATAAAAAGGATAGCGCGGCAAACATAGCAATAGCATAGATAGCATAGCGTAGCAGGCTCAGAGGATTTGTAGTGTGGAATCATTCTTGATCAATAGCGTGACAAAGCTTAGTGTGAAATTCAGGACTCAAGAATAAGCAGTCAAGAATTAGCTGCATTGCGGATCAAGAATCTTCATAGATAAAGTTATAGATTATATTCTAGGTCAAGGGACCAGACTGGAAAAGGTAATATTAGATATAAGTAATTAGATAACAGGATTATTTAGGATAATTGAGATAGAGAATCTAATTGGTGTGATCTGACTTAAATACGTGATTTAATTTGGGCTCGACTTCACTCTAATTAACAAGTGTCAAATTAGAACTTAAGGCTTAAGTTACTCTAATAAAAGTTGTATTAAGAATTATGTCTCATCATTTTGATAATCCCACACCTCTAGCTTATGCGGAACCGGCAAAACATGGTCATCACAGGATGGCAATGTCTCAAAGGTTACTCTTAATCTTTTCGTCGCCAAATCGGGAAATTGGGGGTCTGGAATGAGTCGCCAAATCTGGAAATGGTATATAGAATAAGTCACCAATTCTGGAAATGGTACATGGAATTAGTCGCCAAATCTGGAAATGGTATAATGAATTAGTCGCCAAATCTGGATTATTCTGTCTCCTGATTATCCTCTGTTCAGGATAATGGAACAAAATTATGAAATTATTGTATTGTCGTCGATCCTTGACAAGTATGCAAAATTTCGAATTAATCTGACCTTTTAAAGTGGGTAAAAATCGAGTTCAAAGATTCCATTACATACGTAAAACTTATAAAAGCGTGTTAAAAAGCATGAGAAAAAAAAGCTTTTTTTTTACTCACTCTAACTCTGGAAACATCAAAATTATTTTTCTTCTTTAGAATAATAGTCAGATTGAACAAATGAAAAATTTTATTTTCATTTTTAAAATTGTCTTCTATTTTTATAAAAAAAGTCTCAGTCATTTTTAAAAATTTATTTATTAGCATTTTTATAACTATAACTAGTCGTTATTCTCCCGCCTCGCAGGGTATTTCTTGATGTTGTATGACTACATATTTTTTTTAAAACTTCTTGATTTATAAAACCTGTAGCATGAAACTTTCCATTGTACTAAAAACATTCTAATAACCATGGTGATTTAAAGAGGAGTTTCTAAAACGGATTTCTAATCTTTTATGCTCTGGCAAAGCAAGCCCCTTTTTAAAGTCTATATTCTCAAAATCTAGTTTTAGTGGATATATATTCAGCAAAAGAAACATTCTTTCCAAATTTCAAGTCTCTTGGTAAAAAACGGTAACTCTTTTTTCCGTAACGCACCCACCCCCTCTCCATCAGCTCCTGACAACTCCCCTTGTGAGTCGATTTCCATAAAATCGGCCGTGTACAGAAATAATGTATCTGGAAAAATCTAGAATAGTGCAGAGTGATTATTTTACGAGCAAGCTCTAGTAGGTATTTTCACGGCACATCCTTACATGATGGGATGTGGAAGTTGGGAGTGTAAAATACCGATTCGGATGTCTGTCTCGAACCAATATCGTCTCTTGAATGTTGTTCTAAAGTATGAATTCGTCACTAGAGAATTTCGAGTAGCTGTAGAGTTCGTGTTCTTAACCTACGGGTATGTTCCCTGGTAGGGACAAGATGAAAAAATTAATAATGAAAAAACTAAATTATAAGAAAATACATTATAAAAATTAAAAGTTAAAAAAGAATAATGTAAAGTTTTTGATGAAATATTACTTTTTAAGCAGAGAGACACGATATACGATTTGAAAAATAGTAAGACTTATTGCCCAAAAAGACGTTTCAAATATTCGATAGTGGTGAAATGGTCTCTCTCTCTCTGTGTGTGTGCTTAATAAAATATTACATGTTGGTTTCGTTCAAGAAGTTAAAGTGGAAGTTATTTTTAAATGTAAAAACTACTTCCAAGGAAAATATTTCCTTAACTAAAAGGAATAAATGACATTCTTTTCCATGAATATAAAATTATAGACGATAGTATAAATTTCAAAATTAGAATTCCAGATATATTGAAATCGAATAGTATGTATTTTTCACCAAAGCATTTTGTTCGATAACAGGTAGAATGTTGAAAACTTTTACTTTAACAGTAAAGAATTCATTGCATAGGCAAGCCCAATAAAAACTTAAAAATCTTTTTTCTAAAAAATCCTTTTTTCCCTTACAAATTACGATACTGAAATAAATTCATTTAAAACTATAAATAAATGTTGAAGTCTCTAACCCTATTTTATTCGAACATTTCAAGCAAACGATAATTTTCCCTCTTTCAAGAAATTCGGTGGACGCCTGAAAATTATCCGAAAAGAAAATTTCAATTCTTTGGAGAACTTGATCAAATCTTTCTGTTGGAAAAAAAATGATTTATGAGGGGCAGGGAGATGATGTGCGCCCAATTTATAACTTGATAGATGAAGCCGCTTTTTCATCTCCCGCTGAACCTGTCACATCTCCTGAGGAAAACTTCGAAGAAAAGTTTGAATCAATTAGAGAAAATTCAGTAATTTCTGACCTATTTTGATAGATAAATAAACACGGAGCCATTTGATTCTAAATAAAACTGAAGATTTAGTTTGATAATTTTAAATACACAAATCAAAATAGAATGTTTTGTGGAATATTTTTTTGTGTTTAATACCTGATCTAAGGAATTTTGAGTACGTATAAAATTAACTAACCGTTATTCGCTCGCTCTGCTGGGTATTTCAAGATGTAGTATGACTATATGTACTGTTTTTATGTTATTGATATCTAGTTCTTACTTACCTTTTACCCTTCAAGACAGCATTTCTTAAACTGTGGGGCGTGCCCCCTAAGGGGTGTGAAAACTCTAAGAGAGGGGGGCATGAGCATATTAAAAAGATTATTTAAAAAAACTATTAATTTACTGAAAGTAAACAAAAAAATACATTCTGACATCATAAAAAAATTTAAAATACACATTTACACTGATATAACACTCATAAATGTATCACTTCTGCCCATTATATTTTGTAATTAATTTAACAATACTAAGTTGAGAACAAGTTTAATAATTAGCAGTGATGCTATGGGCTTGTCATATATAAACTTATATGCACAAATTAACTCTTATCTTGAGAATTCGTATGGTTTATAATTAATCCCTTAACTGTCAATTAAAAATTACGTGATTCGCTCCCCAATGTTACCGTTTTCCACATAGGCGCACGCATTGGGGGGAGGGGGGGAGATGAAAAGGAACATATAAGTAAAACCTTCTCTGAAATAAGTAAATCCTTCGCAAACACTGTCATGATCCTTTTATTGCATTCCAAAGCCTTTGGACTAATTTTATGGATAGCAGTGCACACAGAATATCGTGCTTCGGAAAGACGTATATATATATGCGGGGCAATTAACGCTTTAGCTGAGTGAGGCGCTTATATGCGCCGGTGGCACTTAAGAGGTTAAAGTCGTAATATAGCTTTAGCGTCCAAGTATAGTATTATTGAATTCAATACATTGTTATTGTATGGGAGCGGGGGAGGGAGGCGTATTGAAAATTTATAATCGCAAATATTGAAAATTTGAGAAACACTGCCTGAAGCGGTCATTTTTTTTTACCCAAAATGCTTCAAAAAGAGGCACGTTTCTTTAAAACTAAACACCACATTAATTCTCCCCCTCCCCCTTTCCACAAAAATAAATAAATAAATAAAGGTCGGAAGAGAAAAGCATTTCAGCACCATAGACAAACTGCATTACCTTTTCAAAGCACTAGCACTAAATAATACTCCATAAGAATTAAAAATGAGAGCAAATAAATAAAGAAAATATCAGTACCCGTACAGTGTACGGGTAAATCGGTTGCGGTCAACTTTCGGTAGCCCGTACACTGCACGTGCAAACTGCTAAAGGGGTAAAGCGCTTTCAACTGTATCGAAAAATATTCTAATAGTCCTTGCCTCTCGATTTAAAAATGACACTACTTGAATTTCTAAAACTGATGTCTATTTATTTTTTTAATTTCGCAACTACCATTCTTAGGGGATCTCTACTCAATAAAAGAAACATGCTTGCCAAATTTTAAGTCTTTAAGGCTTCTTAGAAGTCGGTATCAATAGAACTCGTTCTTAGTAGATCTTTACTCAACAAAGAACCAGCTTACGAATTTCTCTCAAAGTCTGTAGGTCTGATACTACATAAACATGATTTTTTAAAATTTAAATCTGCCTTAACTCCTCTCAGGAGATTCGATTTCCTTAAGACCCATTAACGAAAGAAACATTCTAGCCAAATTTCAAGTGTGTAGGTCTAATAGTTCAAAAATGGCAACGTTTATCTATAAAGCGCCACCTAACCCTTCACGATCCTCCTTGGGAGTCGATTTCCGCAAAACCCATTCTTATTGGATCTCTACTCAACAAAAGTAACATGCTTACGAAATTACATGCCTGTAGAACGAATAATTTGGGAGATGTAGTGATGAGTGAGTGGGACAGTCACCTTTCCCCTTTTATATATAGATATCAAATATATATTACATTTTAAACCATAAACAGAACCTGTTCTGTATGCTAGTATAACATTTAGTTGGAACCAGGCCATATGTTCATATCTTTGAAAAATCTTTTATTCGGTATTAAATACCAGAAAGAGAATATCAACAATATATATCATAGCAGGCCAAAAATATGTTTCTTCGGTGTTGTTCCTTCTAAAGGGGAAAGGAGAATTTTTGAATTTATTTGTCACATAAGTAATAGATAAAGCTATGGTAAGAAATTTCTGAATTTCTGAATCCAGTCTTTTCAATAAACAACATATATTTTTTGGATATAAGGAATTTATTTTTACAACAAAAATTTTCTTCTCCATATTTTTTAAAAAATATTTTTTTATTTATAAAAATGAACACAATAAAAAGAAATGTAAAGATATATGAACATAATTCTCCACGTTTTGAGTGCCGAAAGTTATTTTTTCATTAAAAAAAAAAATGAAGGACTTTAAATTCTTTTACAATAAAAGAGACCACTGAAGATAAAATAGTAGATAACATTCACAGAAATGGTCCATTATAAAAATAGAAGTACAGTAGAATCCCAAAAACTCGGCCTAATGCGGCCCGAAGGATGGTCGAGTTTGTGAAAATACCGGGTTATCGAGAATGGGATTTAAAAAGAATGAGTACGATATGTTTCTTCAGAAAATATTCTACTGCAATTGTATATACTGCTTGCTAGAGAATACAATTGAAAATAAACTGCACAAACATCCTTAAACAAGGGGAACAAGTTACATAAAAAAAATTAAGTCAATTTCTACTTAGGTTAACAAAGATAAATTTTATTTTAGTTACTTTTTATTAATAGTTATAACTAATATAAACATGTATATACATAGGACAAAATCACACTATTAAGTGACGAAATAGAAAGTGATTTTCCTAGCAATTTTCCATTTTCCTTTCTATATAAGGTGTTGGAATATTTTTGTTTTTGTTTGTTACTATTTATTAATTAATTTAATTTAATTATTCTAATAAAATGGTATAGTAAAAAATAAATCACATTCTCAAAAACTAGGCCATCCCAGAAGGGATTCGAACCTACGACCTTTGGATTAGAAATCCAACGCGCTATCCATTACGCTGCAAAGAGACAACGAACGATTTTTCTTTCTATATATGCTGTTGGACTATTATTTTTATTTGTTTCTATTTATTCATTTTTGAATTTAATTAATGAATTAATATTTAAAAAACTGTATTAACATCAAGTGTCATCCACTACAAATTTAAAAAATGTATTTGAAATTGAGTGAATGAACAAAAAGTATTTTATTAACGATTATAAAAAATTTGAAATATATATATATATAGGGAGAGAGTGAACTAATAGTAGAGGAATTGAAAAAGTACGTACCTCATGAGTGAATATTAACGTCGCACTGTTCAGCTACACGAGGGTTTTTGGTGATGGACCACGTCATTTTGAACTATGGTCAAGTGACGTGGACGACACCTGAGCTGGCACCCCCCTGTACTAACTACCACACCACAAAAACGGGAGGACGTTTGAACTCACGGCGGGTCTTTAGTGGTACCGGGCTCGAACTCGTGACAAAGCCAGACACGATCTGATACCTAGACCACTCAGCTACCGCGGCCACACGTACCTCATGAAAGCTTAGAGCAGGGATGGCGAAACAATGGCAAGCGTGCCATTGATGGCACAGGACACAATTACTTGGGCACGTCTACGATCAAAATGGTTAGCATTTTAGTTCAAAATAACAAAGTTCACTATGAAGTATTACGAATAAACGCGAGTGATCAGTTGCGTTTTTACAGAGATATGCAAACATTTCAAAGAATTGAAAGTAAAGCCTCAAGACACAAATAAAAAATATTATCTTCAAGAGGGATCTCAATGCTTTTGACGCTAAATTGCATATTTTCAGAAATGATATTATTACAAGAAAGTACTAGTACTTCCCGAACTTGAAAAAATCAGACGAAGAAAAAGTTATTCAAGAACTTATTTCCATAATTTTTATGCACCCTGATGTGACTTCATTTGATAAACTGAACTTGTCCCAATTCAATTGGAAAAAATTGAAGAATTTGAAATGCAACTGTGCTTGATTTCCAGTCTAGTTCAATATGGATTCAAAAATTTATTAAAACAAGAAAAATGTTGGAGTTGATTGAAACAGAAAATTAAAAAGCAATACAAGTAAAAATGTCAGTAACGAAATTTTGGAAACATGGAATTCGATTCCAGATACAATTAACGGTTTAAAAAAGCTGGCTCATGCTTTTTTAACCATATTTTCTCATCTACCTATGCCCGAGAATCATTATTTTCAGAGATGAATAACATTTAAGACTCACTTAGAAAACCATTTGGCAAATGACTCTAATTCAGCATGTATTCTGCTAAAAGTAACATTTTACAATCCTAATGTAAGTTATTTGTCAACTGATCGGCAACAACACAAGTCACACTAATGTTACTTTAATTTGAATTACACGCATATCCAAAACATTTACATTGCACATTTACATTACACATACATTGCAAAATGTATATTTTAATAGTAAATAAAGAGTTTTGAGAGTGGTTAGTATTTAATTTTATTATTTTCCCAAAAATCACAAGTCAAAATTATTTGACGGCAAGTCTATATCTCATTAAACACTTTTTTAGAAAAAATGGCACGTTGATCTAAAACGGTTCGCCACCCCTGGCATAGAGCAATCGAAAATGAAAATGAAAATCAATGAATGCATAATATACAGCTATTTTTCCCGATCAGAAACACCTCAGAAAAATACTTTATGAAGGCATAGTTGTCTATAAGGAAAATTAAGTGGCCAACATGGCAAAAACTGGCTCGTTTTTTAAATAAATGTGCTATGTCCTATTGTCATCCGCACTGAACTCTACGCTTTTCTGCATCATCACGAAGACAAATAAAGAACAATAAGTCCATTAGTGACGCACCTTGTTCAAAATACTGAAAGGCGGTTTCGACAGCCTTTAGTCCCTCACTGTGTGATATTTTAAGAGTTTCTACGGAATGACCTCAACGTTAACGGCTTCATTTTCCGGCACTTTTCATTAACTGTGACAGCAGCAATGGTTTCTCCATCGGACATTGGTATTTTCGATCTGCAAGGGGGAGTGCCGAGTTTTCGGGACTCTAATGCATTTACTACGATCTGAATGAAATTTCAAAAATAAGAAAAAACGCTGAAGCAAAAGTAACATGGAAGGAAAAAAAATAGACGCAGTTTTCGTGTTTTTACGCTGTCATCTTAATTGCTTTCATTAAATTTAACATGCACCATTTTGTTTATGACGGACTTTTGCCTGTCACTGTGACACTCATACACACGTACACGTGCAAAAAAATAATCACTCGTTAATTAATCAGCATTGTAAAACGTATGCTTCCACAACCACGCGAGGAAATAAACACTACTCTACTATTTATAAATTTAAATTTCAGAATGTAAAAAGCAATTCTTCTGAAATTCTGAAGGGGAAAAAATAGTTTCAAAATTTGAAGTGGAAATTAATAATAGATGTTTATCAGCTGTTTAAAAGTGGTAAAAGCTCAGGTGTCGTCCTCGTCACTTGACCATGGTTCAAAATTACGTGGTCCGTCGCCTAAAGCCCTCGTGTAGCTGAACAGTGCGATGTTAATATTCACTCACTCACTCACTCGCGACGTTAATATAATTCTCTCTTGCTATGTGATAAATTTCTTACTTAAAAAAATTATTTGGATATAAAAAAGGATTAATAATGTTCTGAAACACACATAAAAAAAACTACTGATTTATAGAGAGTTATTTCAGATTGAATTATTTACATTATTAAGTACTTTTAGATATATTTGCAGCCACTATAAACTGTGTGATGCAATGAAAAAATTCAGTAAATGAGTCTTTACATTTGTTTGCAAATAAATTGATCTAATATTTTTTTAACTACTTTTGTTAACAATGTAACATTTATTGGAATCATCGAAACATCTCAAGAAAATTATATGAGATAGATACAAATATTTTTAAAAAATATGTAAGAAAAATAATGAAAATAAAAATAACTTATTTTCAGAAATTCCTTGCTGCAAAGGTTTTTGTACGTAAGTTCGATGTAGTCCTAAAATTAATGAAACAGTGATCTCGACCATTTTACTAACGTATGTTCGAATTAAAAGTGGAATTTTCTGCATTTAAACAATTTTATCTGAATAAATTCAGATGTTGCCAACAACTATTTAACAATCTATTTATGATTAAAAAAATATATTCTTTTTGGATTTATATAATTTTCAGCGCTAAACATTGAAATTTCTATAAATTCCAAATTCGTATCGGGGTAGAAATATTTGTTCCAGATATTTATAAAGATGATTTAAGTATTTTCAAGAAAATATTTTTAAAATGTTATGGAGCAATTTTCGAATTCCATCAAGCTCAAATTTTTACCTTCCTGGTAATTAATCATCATGAGAAAAGCCACACCTGGGTAAAATTAATTGTACATTAAAATCTACGTGATTTGATTTGGATATAAAAGCGACAAAAAAAATTTAACCGGTTTCAATTTTTACTTAATTTTTATTCGAATACGTTTACGAATGAAATAAGCCTGATTATAGTCATTTTCTGTTCACCTGTGACATCAACAATTTTAACACAAAAATAAATTATATTTTTACTCAGCGGAGCATACACATACATTTAGCGTCAAATCTCTTAAATTGCAATCATTGATTTTCACAGCGAAAAAAGTGTGTTTAACTCGTTAGATTATAATATATTCATGTTAAGCAAACATCTTCTAACAATATATAAATTTTATCATAAATTCTAATTTTGAGCAAGGTCTGTTTGACCGTGGTTCACAATCGCTAAATTCGTGACAATCACGTGATAAATATAATCACGTGTTTCCGATGAATTCGAAGCGTACTTATTACTGACATACAAAGCTGACTCGTACTTATTGTTATACTTGCAAAATACAGATACAATTTCAAATTTGATGATTATACAAATCTGTCAAAGTATTAAAATTCTTCAGAGCGTTTTTCAAAATAAAAATAAACAATTTTTACATTATACGGGTACATTAAAATTAAATGCATTTTGTTTACCTATGTGAATTATTAATGTCAACAAATATGTACATTCTATCGAACGGACTGTCGATGCTGGATTAGGGAACATAAGTGCTTTTCTATCTGAAATACTAAATTTTCGAATCGTTATTTGAGCAGTGCAGAGTAAAAAAATTCTTTACTTTTAACCTTTTGTGTAGATGAATCCAGTTATTGTTTCCAGAATTGTCTTCCACGGTTTCTTGTTGTCGTGGTGCAGAAGTTTTGAAAGAGGTTAGGTGACGTCCTCGTCTCTTAATCGATATTCAAAATTACGAGGTCCATCGCCTATAGTCCTCGTGTTGCCTCAGAGTGTGACGTAAAAATCCAGTCCACGATTTCTTTGATCCTTCTACAAAATTTACCAATAAAGTTTCATTGTATACTTTCACCTCGCATTATTTTTATTTATACTCAAAATCAATATGAACTGATGTATTGTTCTTTCATTGAGCAGAAAATACTACGTAGATGTAATGAATTATTTTCCCTCAATGCATGTTGGTACTGCAAGTTGCAGGTTATGCTCCACGTGCAACGTCTGTAAAACGGCTTTTGCTGCGGGCCACTACATTTCGCAGTGAAGTATACTAATAAAAATTCTTTGCTCAATAGAAGTAATCATTGTACCTGTATGGCGCATGCTTATACCAGTATTGATATAACAATGTTTTACGAATTGTAGAGACTGTTTGTGTGTGAAAGGCACAGACTAAACGATCAACAAGCTTGTATATGCTGTTTCTTATTATTCAAGCTTATACATGATTAAAAATTATTGTTAATAATTAATAATATATATAATACTACAAATTTTAAGATAATTTAGAGCAGTGTTTTCCAAACTTTTTATCGCCACGGACCGGTCAACGTTTGATTATTTGATCACGGCCCGCTGAGGGTGGGGTGTCGATTGTTTGTATTTTAGATTGCTTTGATTTAATAAATTTAATTTTATCTTATTTTAATATGCCATCTGAATAAAATATAGCTACTCCAAAAAAGGAATATAAAGTGAGATTTAATATGGATTTTTAAAGTGATTTCCATACCCGAGAGAAATACACCACAGTAAATTAAATGGAAATAATTTAATGTTTCTTGAGGGGCCCGGGGCCATTTGTTCCACAGACCGGTATCGGTCCACGGTCCGGAGGCTGGGGACCACTGATTTAGAGCATATTTTTCGTGTTTGTAATTTAACTGTCACGCTTTCGTAACAGTTAAGTGTTAATAGTGTGCTTCTGCCATGAAATATATTCAAGGTCACAAATAACATGGAGCAAAGTATTTATTTTTTAAAAAGTAAATAATATTACTAGTTAATGTTAAAATTATTTTTTTAATTGATAAATTGTTTTTATAATAATGGTCACTAAATTGAAAATCCAAAGAGAACAATCTATTTTGAAAAAAAAAATCATTTTTTTCTGTATCAAAGATAAAGAACAAAATATTCATGTCTTCAGTTTCGGTTATATAACATGAAATATATACACATGGACATTTTATAATCTTTACAAGTTTAAATGCGTAAAAAATATTTTAAAAAATGTATTTCTTATAATTAAAAATATTCCTGTCTGAGACACTATTTTCTGCATCAAATCTTTAACCATGTGTAAGGTTCAGCATCGCTTGATATTTTGCGTATTGTTGTATGTACATCAGAGGGGATCGAAATTTTTTTTTTCAGAATTTAAAAACCTATTTTTGATGAAAAAATGCTTGCTCTCTGGCATATATATGAAGGGAAGAATAAAATAAAATAAAAAAAACTACTTTTTATGTTCAGTACTACCACAAAGAGAATGAAGCTTGGGTATTTGAGCCTCTTTATGGTAAAAAGTCAAAGAAATTTTTGTCAAAGTCATTTTAGTGCTTTTTTTTTAACATTTATTACGATGAGAGGACACCAACTAAACAGTAAAAGAAAAGCACATCAGGTACATTAAACGGCTTCTTTAGGATTAAATTTTAGGAAAACCTACTGTAGAAATTAACAGTGCACGCGATAAAGTATAAAGCGGAAAAAAGACTTGGAGGGGACTAATTAGACTGTGCGGG
>BMAV01005021.1:22625-35918 GCA_019973955.1 Trichonephila inaurata madagascariensis
CTCCCCCCCAGCCCCACCCCCCCCCCCCCCCCCCCCCCCCCGCCCGCCCCCCCCCCCCCCCCCCCCCCCCCCCCCCCCCCCCCCGATCTGGTTTCTGAAATGTTGCAACGCACATTGTACTATTCACTTCTCAGTACTCACTTATCAATAATCATTATTTTTGGCTATTTATACTGTAGCAAAATAATTTTATTTTGAGTCTAAAGCCATCTAACCAAAATTGACTTTTTCCATTTTTTTCGAAATTTTGACCCTCTTGTGGCAATATTATATTTTGAAATTATTTTTTTCTCCTAATCTCCATGCCGTAGAACAGTGATCTTCAAACTGTGTTCCACGGAACCTTGGGGTTCCACAAGGCATACCCAAGGGTTCCACGAGTCACAATAAAAAAATCGAAACTTATAAATACGTATATAAAATGGATTCACGTTCTCTGAAGTTTGTATGATTACAAATATCTAAATCTCATCCTATTCATTAAAACCGAAAATTTTAGCTATACATAATATATTTATTTTGCAGAACTTTCAAACTTTTATTATAATATAACAAAAGAATATTAAAATGTTTTATCTTCATATATATATTTCCTACTAGATTGAGAGTATTATTCAGTTTACTATCTTGGGTTCCAAGAGATAATTTTATACTCGTTAATTAGCACAATGTCTTGCAAAACTAAATAGTTTTCTAATGGAATAATAGACCCTTTTGCATTTATGGGGAAAAACACCTATAATGAAGAAGACAAAGCAACATATCAACATATTCCTTGTTAAAATCTAAATTTAAGCAAGAACAGCTGTGATATGGTTGCTCTATGGTGACCATATCTTTGATTGTCAGCGTGAATTAGAGGTGTGGGATTTTCAAAATGATCAGACATTTTAAAATTCTTAATATGACTTTATTAAGAATATAACTTAATATTCTAATAATTTCGATAAATTTTAATAAGTGAGAATCTAATAAACCAAACACACAGCGATAGTTAAATCAAATCACGTAATTTAGACCACTTTATCTAAATAATTATATTATCCGCTTACTCTCAATTATGATAATATTACAAGTCCTAATATCAAATAATCAGTCCTACCTTAATCCAAAATAAGATTCTATCACGGTACTGAGACTTCTGGGCGCGCGTGCAATGGTATGCACCTTGTATCAATGGCTGAATATCTCGGTAACTTTATGATAGGCCGTCAATTCACACTTGCATCTCTTCCAAACATAACTTTCCCTAAATTGCCATTCTGCTTACTGAAACTTCTGTTCCTTTAAAAGCTATCTTATTTTCATTTCTCATAATCGTATTTTACTTCTTGGATTTGGGTTGGAAAAGATTTGCCATTAATCTTGGCCGTCAAAGAACCCAGAGGTTATGTTACAGAAAAGACGCGTGAGCCCGTCACACAGCGTTTGAATGCTGTGTTGCGAATTCTTATACAAAATACATAGTTTTTCTCACACAGGCATAAGCATTTTAATGCTCTTCAGAACTCAGTTATTTACAGGGGCGTAACTATACCCCCGTATCAATGTTAGATGCCCCTAAAATGTGCAAGCAAAAAATCGTAAAATGTTAAGGGATCCAGAAAAGAGCCCTAAGGAATTTTGATACAAGGCCCACACATTCATGACTAGCTACACATATAATCACTAAATATAATGTATGAGTAGGGGATATTTGGATCCCAAATTAATATTACTAATGAGTAAATCGTATTAAAAATTAGATTAGAATTTTTTAATTATAAATGCAATACTTTTTTTTAATTGCTTTTACATGAAGTACCAATAACATGGTGATCTGCTTTAAATATTGCTTTTTTTTTTTTACTATTTTTAAATATTATGATCATCTCAAGTATCGTAATTTTAAAACAATATTGTAAGATTGAAACTTGCTTGGAATTTTGTGAGCTTTATAATCAACATCATTAACTCACATGATTTCATCAATAAAACTCATTTTTTTTTTCTTAATTGACGTTTTTGTATTGTCATTTATTAAAAAAAATTTTTTTTCAACGTTTACTAAATTGTCTTTGAAGCTTTAGCCTACACTTAAGTGCATTGATTTTATTTTTAAGAAGTATAAAATCCATATATGCCGTAAGCTTTTAAGTAGCGACTATCGATAGAAGAAAATTGATCTTTTAAAATGTTTAAGTAAATTGTATACAATAGTTCTATACTTAGAAATATATTTATCGATAATATTTCTATACCTAGAAAAAATTATCGAGTTTGTTCTTCGATATTTTCTTTTCAAAAATGTCAATTTTCGGTTCATTAAAATTTAATCATTTTTTTTTTCTCTTTTCTCTTCTTCCCTCATTTTCTTTTTTGTTAAAAATACGTGATTTATGTTATTTTGTGTTTTTAGTTTCCATTATCATCAAATTTTTTGAACTCTCAAATGATTACAGGTTTTCCTCCCTCGTTGTCGTTTTCATTGAAGAAAATTAACTTACAAGACTATGATTTTAAGCTGGAGTTTTAACTATGGAAATATGTAATTTATGAATAGAATGGAGGCCCTTTTCAGTGACATTTCAAAAAATATTCCTATGTTTTTATAGAAATCGAATACAAAACGTTATTTAAACTGATACATTTACTTCTTAAATTTTATCCAAGAAACAATAAAAAAAGAGCACAGAAAACGACACACATTCAGAATTTCCCCTGAGTTTAATGCTATACATACCTAAAATTAAGGATTTTTTAAAAATAGGTATTAAAATAAACAAAATAAATATTAAGGCAGTTTTTGGGAGGGGAGCAAATACATTTGTATTTTTTAGGTAAGTAGAATATTGGCCGGGGGCTTGACCCTTTATCTACCAACGCGGGCGGTTCTTATAAGTATCACTCACACTTTAAAATTACATAGAATAACCATTTTTATGGATGCTCTGACGATACTTAGCAGGAATATTCTTTTAAATCCATTCTTCCAAGATATATGGCAGAACGGGTTCTATGATGAGTATTTTAGCTGGGAAGGCGAATAGCTTTATAGCAGAAATTGCGTCTTCAGCTGACGACATTTTCAGCGAACCGCAAAGATTGTTATTTTTATTCCGAAAAAATACTTAATTTCAAAAGGTAAGTATCTTATTTTTTTTGTATGTAAATGAAGACCTTAGAAAACGATTTGACTATTTATTTTAAGTGAACAATGTGCATAATTAATTTTACAGTTGAATATCCTTAATTAATTAGTTAGCTCTAACGGATTCAGTTTCCCGAAGTTGAGTATTTTGCTTATGTATATCCCTTAATTTTCATTGTAGTGATTCAAAAAAAGAAATTATTGCATGAAAAAAAACTGCAGTAAATCATAATGCGTCAGATAAAGGGTTAAAAGGCATTTTGGTATAAGTATTTCTTTTTCCATAAAATTTCTAATATTTTTTTAGGGGGAGGAGCATTTACGTAATGGCTATATATGCTTACTAACTGACTGCATTGCCTTGACGTATTCTTTTAAATAGCAAATGTAAGATGTGTAACTCCAGGTTGTATAAAACGTGTTTAAGAGAATTCTGTACAACTTAATATTTTTTATCTTTCAACTCTTGTGATATAGAAAATAATTTATTTTCTCATAAAAAAATTTATAATTTTCAGCCTAAGTATAGAATTGAATGCGCTAAATTCGTGTGATGCCATGGTCACATGATAGATGCAATCACGTGTTTCCAACCAACCAATCATGCACTTCATTGTTGTCAATGGTTGATTTTTATACAAACTTTCTTTTAAAAGAAAAGATATTTGCTTACAATAACAACTCACAAAGATAAATAAAATGGACCTGATTTAAAAGTACACGTATTATACAGGAATTTTATTTTTGTTTCGAGAAACTTTTTGAAAAATTTTAATATTTGAACATCTTTACCAAATCAATATATTTGAAATTGTATCTAAACTTTACAAGTAGAACACGTCTAATGTCAGTTTTGAATTCAATGGAGAACACGTGATTGCATTTATCACGTGACCGCCGTGAATTTAGCCCATCGGAATGCATAAGAAACTAAAATTACCCCAAAAATAATGATATTCATATACTTGTATACTAACTACAAATGTTTACACATTTTTTTGTTACTTTTGCAATGTAGTACTTTCGAAAACTCTATATTAAACATATTTATCATTATGTCAGAGCTGTGATAGCTGTGTGGTAATGGTCACGAATTCGTGATTGTTTTTTCGTGAGTTCGAATCGCCAATTATCCTAGAGTAGCTTCCCATTTCGACGTTGATAAATAATCAATTATTATTGTACCTACTGGAATGCTGCATTTATACATTATACTATATTCTCCGTCACATTTTAACAAATTTCTGTCAATTATGAAGACTAACTTGTAAAATTACATACAAAAAAATATGAATTTTGAACGATGAATATAAGAGAATAAATTATTTATTCAACAGTTCTTCACAAATTTAAATTCGAATAATGCTCCTGTAAGCATATGAATCGTACTAACATTATGAAACTTTGTTCTTTTTCAGTCTGAGTTTCGCATAAAATTACGTGATTTAAATTAAATTCCTCGGAATTTTCGCTGAATTTTTTTTAAAAATAGTGTATTAATTTTTCTTTATTTCTCTATTTATATTATTTTTCACAAATTTTCTTAATAGTATTTTTGTTTAAATTGTAAATTTGTAAAAGTTGTAAATAATTACAATTTGTTTAAATTGTAAATTAAAATAATTAACATTAATCTTGTGAAAAAAAAATTATTGGAATTTGTATTTTAAATTCTTTTGTACAAAATATACATTGAAAAAAAAATCATGATTTTTGAAAAAATATAAATTTTAATTTTAAATATTATGATATGCTTAAATTAACTACAAAGGAGAACATAAATGATTTCCTAATAAGTTACGTGTAAAAAAAAAGGAAGAAATAGCCTAAAATAAGTGAGCGAAAGAAAATTTAATATAGATAAGTGAATTTCTGAGATTTCTCTTCGATTCAAAATGTATCAGAATAAGATTTCGTGAATTACAGTACTGAGTACTCATTAGTCGGCAATGTTTATTCACGCCTGAAGCAGGAACTAATCAAGAATAATAGTCTCTGACCAGATGAAAATCAGGAAAAGGAAGAAGAATCTAGACACATCGCTAATAAGTGCATGCATTATCAGTAATTATTAATTTATTTTAGGGATAAGAAATGAATATCATTTTTTGGGGGAAATCAGTTTGCCTTTAAAAGTCCCCCTTTAAACTCCACAGATATCGGATTCATAATGAGTAATAACGGTAGACCCAGCGCACGAATTTACCATAATTCTTAGATAAGTTTTAGCATACGTTATATTTTGGCACACACACAATAAATAAATAAAAAGACTACAGTGAATACGCGGAAAAATATATACTATTTGATTTCAATATCTGGAATTCTAATTTTAAGGTTTATACTATCGTCTGCAAATTTATATTCACGGAAAAGAATGCCATTTATTCCTTTTATTTAAGAAAATATTTTCCTTGGAAGTAGTTTTTACATTCAAAATAAACTTCCACTTTAACTTCTTGATAAGCAGACCATTTTACCGCTATCGAATATTTGAAGCGTCTTTTTGAGTAAAAAAGTCTTACTGTTTTTCAACGTCGAATATCGTGTCTCTCTGCTTAGTAAAGTAATATTTCATCAAACATTTTATATTATTCTTTTTTAATTTTTAACTTTTTTTGATAAAGCATCATTGTTTGCTAGAATTTAATTTATTCATTTTTAAATTTTTCATCTCGCTCCACTAAGGATACATACCCTCTGATTAAAAACGCCAGCTCTAAGGTTACGTGAAGCCTTTTTGGTGACGAATTCATAATTTAGAACATACCGGAGACGAGAACGTATCTGAATTGGCACTTTACACTCATGTGAGGATCTGCTGTAAAAATATCTATTAGGTACTTTCTAGTGCCTACTAGGGTTTCTCTCTCGCACGAAGTAATCGTCCTGCATCTTTCTAGATTTTTCCAGGTACAGCTATTTTTTTGTCTTTTTTGGCGATCAATATTTTCTCTGAGTCGTTCTCTAAGGTTTTAAATGCTATTATTGAGAGTAAAATTTTCTTTGACCCGAAAACGATCTTTCCAACATTAATAGCATTTTAATAGAGAAAAAAGCAAACACAAATTTTATTAATAATATACATACAGTGAAATACGCTTGATAAGAAAACGCTTAAGACGAAATATCGGTTAACACGAAATAATACAAGCTAACATGCATTTTCATGTATTTTTTCTTTTAACACGAAAAGATTTCCTTTCTGGGAATGAACAAAATACCGAAAATACCAGCCGGATTGGATTGTCCTATTATATCGTCTGAAAAATTCATTGCAGTATATGATGGTAATGTGTATTCAGTCCCAATTATGGCAAACAAAGACATTTTGGTGTTTGTTCAAAGCTAAGAAAATATCATAGATGCAGATTCCGACAATGAAAATTAAAGAAGCAATGCAGCTCCTGTTCCCACATCATCCGAAATAAGGAACATTATGAAAAGTATGCACAGTTATTTAGCACATTCTAATGGTGAAATAAATAGCAAAATGGACGACATCCAAGAATTTGTTGACAATTTGATGCTAAGAAAAACATTCCATAGAAAATATATCATATTATTTTCTAAAAACACAGTAAATGTTTTGTTTTTCAAAAAATTTAAAGATTTTGAATTAAATTTCCTTAAACTCTTGTGAATGTTTTTGTTTCATTGATTTTTATTAAATATATGTGCATATATACATAGCTATGTAAAAAAAATAAACTTTAATAAACTTAATTTTGTTGATATATGGTATTTTTTGTAATATCCTTTAACACGAAAAAATATTTCAGTTCCTTCAGTTTCGTTTTAAGAGGTTTTCACTGAATATTGAAAATAAATGAAATCCCCAGTTGTATCTATTGTTACAAAATATACATGTTCCTTTTTTCTGAATTTGGTATAATTTTTTATTTCTAAATCGTCAAGTGTATTTAAATTGCCGAATAGATGAAATATAAGATGATTATTTATATAACCTGTAATAAATTAGTAAATGACAGTTAGTATCCACGACATTTTTGTTTTTAAAAAATATTATTCTTTATTGTGTATGAGGATTTATATTTTTATTTATTTGATTCTTAAGTGTGTTATGTTAAGAGACAGTTTTTCATTAATTTTGTTTCAAATTATTCTCCATTAAGGTTTAGTTTATTTTTTTAAAAAATATATTCAAGCAAAAAAACAACAACAACAAAAAAAAAAAAAAAAACACGCAGCTTGGAAGTTTGATTGGAAAAAGGAAGAGAAAAAAATAAAATTAATACAGCAGTCATTTTCAGATGATAAATATGGGTTCAAAAAACAAAATGATGTACAATGAGCGAAAATAAAAGATTAAAAATAGAAATGTTAGTTTTGCAGTTATTTTAAGAAGAAATATTGCTGCTCGTTTTTCAGAGTTAAAATTTTTCTAGGATGAATTACAAATCGACGTAAACAGCCTAAATTATCAAAAGAAACTCTAACGGAAAAACTGGTTATTAAATTTTTAATATTATTAAGGTAAACAGTTTTTTAAATCGAATTCAGAAAAATATAATCACTTAAAAATTCCAATTGAAGTTTTTGAAGGTTAAATGAAATGCATTTTTTCCACTCGTTCGAAACACGGCTTCTCTTTCGCAAGAAGTTCACGAAAAGCATCCGAAATCAGCGGCGGTATTTTCAAGGGGAGAAAAGGATGATCCCTTTCCCGCTCTTCTATTGGCCCGTACTTTTGATTGACATGCGCGCGAGATCCTCCCAGCGACGGAAATGAGCTGAACGGGGAAGCATTTATTGGAAATATGCGCATGTTTCAAGCCCAATGTGGTAACTCGAACTCTGGAATCTGCTGTTTTTTGAACATTATTCTATTTATAGCGAATGTCGTAAATTTTATATTTAATTGTTTCTATGAACTTGTCTGTTTAGCATAATTTAGAATCTTTTAAACTATTTCAGTGTTTGAAATTTTGTCACGTTTTTTCTAAAAAATTGTTGGTAGGTATTTGAAAGTAATACTTTTAAATAGGAAGTTCTTTTCTATTTCACTTAGGATATAAATGAATTGATGTTAATTCATCCAGAATTTTACTCCCGATGCCAATAGTAAAAGAGAAATTTAAAAAAAAGAAATTATATCATAATAATTATCAATTATTTAGAATGTATTATCAATTATTTAGAATGTATTGAATGAATTATGGAATTTAAAATCATTCCAGTTATAATTTTAAGAAAAAGTTGTTCAGCTGAATTATTCTTTGAAATTAATAAAAAGTTCATTGAAATTTAGAAATGAAAACAAAAGTTTAAGAAACTTTTGTCTTTAGTTTCGAGTTTCGTCAGTTCATGTCCGCACGCGTGCGCAGTCGAGCAGCGGATACTCTCCTCTAGCGCTCGCGCGATGGAGAGGAAAAATATTTTACTACGCCACAGCTGTGAACATATACCTCCTCTGTGGATGGCACGCGCGCTCTGAGAAAGGGGGCAAAAGCGATCGATACTCAGTGATTGATTTTTGTACCATTGAAAAACGCACATCTACACAGTTAAAGTCGCGGTAAGAAGGAGGGTGGTCCAAAACGTTATGAGGAGGAAATCGGCAAGAAAAAGGCAAAGTTAGGAATGGTGAGTACGATTCTTGTGTGTGTTTTTTATCTTGTTTGTGAAGAGGTGCTGCTCAGAATAGATGGGAGGATTTTTAAAACTCCGTCGTAAAAGCTCTTCTCCGTTCGTCCTAGTTGAAAGTGAAAGCTCATTTTAGCTTTCACTGATTTTTAGTATACTCTCCTCTAAGCCTAAATACGCTGGATTGGGGTTTATTTACAAATGCTGCTACGGATATCTCGCTTCGTAAACATTGCTGTGGAGTATTATAGCACTTTGTTTCTTTTTTTGTGATGGGTGGATCGCTTTGACAGTTGGCCTCTGATCTGAATTTCGTTTATAGAGGTATCTAGTACCCCTGGTATGAGATACTGGCAGTTATAAAGATGAACACGCCCGATATACTATTGCTTTAGGAATTGCAGATGGTACGTTTATAGTGTCGTGATTCATTGGTTGATGAAATCCGTTCGATCGCGATTTGTTTACATAATGCCCAGCTTCTATACATATAATTTTTTTTTTAAAGTCTTGATTTGAGACTGTCTTGTGTTATTTTGATTCGAATAGTTTTTCTTTGGAAACTGTTTTCGGAATTCTTAATTGCCTATCAAACAATTTCCGGCGTTTATTCTACGCGATGTCCTTCGAGCTGTGCTTTTAGTTTTATTAGTTAAGGATATGACCACATTAGTAGTTTTTTTTATGAAAAAAATAGAATTTTTTTTTTACTTTCAAGGATATGAATATTATGAAGAAATAGCCGCTTTTAAAAAATGTTATCGATTATTATTACACAGCAGAAGAGATAAATTATACTTAAATAAATCGATAATTCACAGATTTTTTTGGTATATATTTAACTTTTATTGTAGTGCTATATTTTAAAATATAAATTTCATTATATATTTTCACAATTTGTTCTAATTTTGTGTTCAGTTATGTAGCAAACATTTTTTTATTTTGTGGGAATTACTATAAAACCATTTTATACTTAAGATAAATCACGTAATGAATTCGAAAAATGTACTTAACGGTGTAAAAATGTTCGAATTTTTTTAATAAAAAAAATATTTTGTTTGTTCATTTATTTAATATTTGGGTTTAAAATGGAAGTTTTGATATATACATGCAAATAAAATTATTTTGTGCCCCCTTTTCACTTATTTTTCTTACTTAACTTTTAAATATATTTAAAAAAAGTATGAAAGTATTGGTGTTTTATTCTCTACATCTAAAAATAAACTAGTTTTTTTATTATGTTTCTGTTTATAAAAATAATTTTTTGTTTGAATAATGCTTTTTATTCTTTAGCTAGATATACTATGACTAATTTTTCATCTGTTTTATGTGTGATAATGTATTTCAAGACTTCATTATCATTTTATTTTATGATCTTTTTAAAGGCAGTCATAAAAATTCATGTATCTAACTCCTTGTCGTAATTTATTTATTTTAAAAGGAACCATTTATTTTTAAGTCAATTTTTAATGTATTTTAAATTTATAATTTGCATTTTATATTCTTATATTTTTGTTGAACTTAGAATATTACAACATGGCATAGTATTGATTGCGCAATATTTTTGCTGCTTTCAATTTTGTTGGTTTATTTGTTTTTAAAATACAGTTTATGAACACGTAATATTTTAAAGATAATGTGCAAGCTCCAGCAATGTAATAAGTTATACAATCCAACATAAGGATATTTATTGCTGAAAAATATAGATGACTTGAAGTACAGTAAACCAATAACCAAACAAGGTTTAATAGTTCTGAATAATAATTCGAATTTTGCTGTTTATTCTTTAATAAAAATCATATCTTTTTTTCTTCTTAAGTGTGATTTTAATAAAAAAAAATTCCTGCTTTCAAATTTGTGTGATTTTAAAATATTGCAATTTATAAAAAATAAATGTTTACTCTTTTATGTTTCTACTTCATGAGCCCTTAACTTTTAAAAGTTTCTGTTTAATGAATACCACACATTTATATTTCAGTTATTTTAATTAACACAAAATGGTATTTTTCTCTTAAAGTGAAACTATCATTTTCCATGCATTACATTTTGTAAAACCTTTGGCTCAATGTTGAAAAATTTTTTCATTATTATTTTTAAATAAATTTTTTGAAGTAAATCCTAAAAGATAGCAATCATTTGATAAAAAATTATCTAGAAAAAGCCAAACTAATTTAGGACCATCACTTACTGCCGAGGAAATATGGTGTGTGGGAGAGGGAATGGGAGGGTATTAGGTGGTACACTCTTAATGGAAAAAAATTTATGGCAGTTTCTTTTTCTTGTTGTGTTTTCAATTTATAAAGTTTGTGGGTAAAAAAAGGAGAAGAGCATGTTTTGTTTGAATTATCAATTGTGGTTTTCTCTACAGCATGTTCAAGTTGGTTTTTAATGTAATTAACATACAGTTCCTTGATTTTATCATCCTTGTTTAATGTTCTAAATTCTTTTATAGCTAACTAAAGCATTTAATAAATTATAATTAGAATAATAACGCCTATTTACGATTCAAGATACTTAACAAAATTAAAGTCATAGAAAACTCCTATTTATAAACATTTTAAATTATTTTAATACTAATGAATTACTCGGAAATTATTCAAATATATATATTTAATGTGTATTCCATTTAAATAATTTAATCTTTGCACTCTATTTTGATTTATTTCAAAAACTGTAGTAAATTTCCAAGTAATTTTTTTTTTTTTAAATTTAACTTTTTTTTGTTGTAATTATAGATTCTGTTTGAAAAATAGGTTTATATAAAAATCTTGTTGTTCATAATTTAAGAATGATTCTCAGTAATTACTATGCATATATGTCTTTTGAAATTTATAGGTACACATATATTATTGAATTCTCTGAGAAAATATTGGTAGAAATATACTTGTTTAAATAGATAAGATTTTATAGTGTAATCCGGAGAATCAAAGCATACATGTTTTTACTGTTGTTTTTTTATATTTGAATATCAAACTCTACATAAAAAAATATATATTATTATTTGCTCTTAATATTGTACATTTGTAAAATTCCATTTAGTTTTACAAATCCTATATGTAGTAGTTTATGAATTTCATTATATTAGCTTGATATTATTCGAAAGATATATGAAAAGATGTTTATTTGTCTTTTATCTTTAAGATATTAAAATTAATGCAATTTATTAAAAATGAAAAACCAAAGTAGCTTTTGATAAAATCATACTTTATTACTTAGAAATATAACATTACCTTAAATGAGAATTTAAATTTTAAGTCATTTTAATTGATAAAATTATTCACATGTTAAATATTTACATTTGCACAATTTTCAACTATCTGGTATTAAATGATCTTGTTGGGTTTTTTTCACTGTCTTCCTGTTGAAGGTTTAAACATTCATGCTTTCCCCCTCCCCCCAAAAAAAGTAAAAGACAGTTGTACAAAAAGCAAGGATTTAAATACTTATTTGAATGTACTGAATCATTAGACTTTCAAATTGTATATGAAAGTCTGATGATTTCTATACCTTGCCTGCACTTCTATATATTTTTTTTTTAAAGAAAATTTTTTGTTTTTTATTGAATAAAATTTATGGCAGGATTTAGTTGAGATACACTGTACCATTTGCTGTGTGTGTAAACACTTAGAATTATTTCTGTAAAATATCTTTATGCTAAGTTAAATACCTACTTTATCTCTATCTATCTATCTATCTATAAAGCTGTACTATATATATATAACCATACTAATATTTATAAAATACTTATAATAATATAACGACTTCTTTTCACAGTTCCACTGCATATGCTATTTTAAGTTCAATTCTTTTTAATTCCAGTTATGTTAAGACCCTTTGGTTAACTGAACATTAATTTATATTTAAAAGTTTTTGGAATACTAAAATGACAACAAAATTTATTAACTTAACTAAAAAAATAACTGTTCTTTTCACCATGATGTTATACCTAATATGATATGCTTTGATAAATTTCTATATATGTCCTTGCAGAACTATCTAAAATAACATGTTTTACAATGCTGTATGCTTATTTATATTAATAAGCTTCTGCTATAATTCATTTCTTTATAATCTTTGCACATTTATTGAATTTATTTAACTAAATACTTTCAATCAATAACATGCATAATTTAAATTTTACGAGGTGGAATTCCTATTATGGTAAATGATAAAATATCTCTTTTTCAAGTTATGTAAATTTGAAAAATGTACTAAGCAAGGTAAAGTTTTATTAATTGAGGTAAAATTTCAACAAATTTAATATTAAAATTAAAAACATGAATTCCAGGAAACTGAAAAAGATTAATATTTGAGAGAATTGTTTTTATAAAAGAATGCTTCTCAAATATATATATATTCTCATTGTATCTCTTGGTGATAATTTTTTTATGGCATAATCTCTGATGATTACTAAGTGTTCTTATGTATTCATTCCAGATAATATTTTAAGCGGAATAATAGCTACCTTTGTAACTTGATTATTATTTTTACGATATGCAGTGGTGTAACATACACCACTGCATTGTGGGGGGGGGGGGGGGGGGGGTGTAGGAGGG
>BMAV01005021.1:57652-89983 GCA_019973955.1 Trichonephila inaurata madagascariensis
TGCCAGTATTCAAAATAAAATATATAAGTAAAGAGTCAGAGTGAGTGCCAGTATTCAAAATAAAATATATAAGTAAAGAGTCAGAGTGAGCCGTTAGTAGTTATATATAATCGAATTTTGGGATTCCTTGATTTCTTTTTGGACTTTTAAACCTTATTCTTGCTATGTTTTTGGGTTATGCGAAATCAGAATATTTAGTGAAATATTATGCCAACAATTTAAATTAGAAAAAATTAAATTTAAGTAAAGTTTAAATTCTTTTAGTATTATTCTTTAATTAAATAATTATTATATTTTAATTTTTTTAAATGTAATTCTATTAAAAAATTATTATTTTATTAAGAATTAGATATTTCTTTCTTGCAGCTAATTTTAAAAGTTTGGAAATGAAATGAATGTTGAAGTGTTTATGCTTATGTGTAAATGTTAAGTTTAGACAAATTTCAATCATACCGTTAGAAAATAAACTTATTTTACTTTTTTTTTACATTAAACTTTATACGATAATTTTCATTGTGATCTTAAATGTAGAATACTTTTTAAATGACATTAAGATAATAATTAATTTAATTTCGTCACATCCTTCGAAAAAAACACAATGCTTGTTTATCTTATCGTAATTGGGGGTTGTATCTTACGACTTAGATAAAAAATATATATTTACTACAGTTATATATTCAAGCAAATTAGTAGTTAATTCGCCAAATATATACGGAGTGTGAGTTCTTTGTCATTTCATCTATTTTCTTATCATTTTTAATTGATAGAATGAGCATTAAGTTGTTTATTTAACTCAATATATTGATGAGTTTTTTTGTGGGTAAAGATTGCAATGTTTGATCAGGCACTGATGGCCGCGGTAGTCAAGTGGTTTTATCACAAGCCTGTGTCAGGAGTGTCATGAGTTCGAGCCTTAATCCCTCTGAAAACCCGCCATGTAGAGGGGCTGATTCATGTTAAATCTGTCATAGCTCAATGTCCTCCCCCTGTCTTGATGTGGTAGTTAGGAGAGGGGATGCGTCAACTCTGGCGTTCCTTGACCGTGGATCAAAATTACGAGGTTTGTTGCAAATAGCCTTTATGTTGTTTGTGGTAGGCAGTGCGATTTTAATAAACTCTCTCTCATTCGATCAGGCGCTGAAAATATTATAAGCGTTTCTTTGAAACTTTTTGTTTATATTGCTTGTTAAATTCACAGTTTTTTTAGAAATAGTTTTATGGAAGTATTAAAAATTCGTTTTAAAGTTATATCTTTGTCTTTTATTTGAATCAGAATTTATCGGGTTTTAATTATCCACTATCGATGCCGGAATGCAATTTAAAATTTTTGAAATAATATTATGATGTAATTCGTTTGTGCTATAACTTTTCGTGACATTGTTTGCTGGTGCCGGAATCTTAATAAGAAAGAGAAAAATAACTTGTGCAAATGTTTTTGAAACAGATTATTATCAAAAGTAACATGTTGAAAATTTTGAAAATTTCTGTTTTTATATTTGTTTTAACCTACTCATGTGCAACTGTTGGAGATGTACTTGAAAGAAACAATACTTTCTTTTGCTGGAAGTATGAATGCGTGCTCGGAAATTCTTTAAGGTTTCCATGAGTTGTGTGTAGATGGTTCGTATTGCGCTTGTAGGATCGGATAGCGACAATCATACGCACAGGTTTGTTTCTTCTGTAAGACGACTGTTTGACATTTAACGAAAATACTCTGCCGACGTCAAATGGCTGCGTCATATCCAGCCCGGGTGCTTTCTTTCTTTTTTTATTTACTCTTCCTTTTTTTTCTCTCTTTCTCCTTGCATCGTCGAGAGTTAAACCTTAATTTTGGAAACATCCATTTGTAAAAAAGACTTAAGTGATAACAGATGGGGGGGGGGAGATTGTGTGGAATTTGTTTATGATACGCATGCAATTCGAACCGGAAACCGTTCAGAAGGAGCGTGTTATATAACATAATTTCGTAGTTAAAATTTAGGATGCATAACTGTAGCACCTTTGCCCATTTTGTTATTTGATTATGCAAAAACAGTTCTTGAAACAAATTATTTAATGAAAGTGATCATTTTTTCTCTTGGCAACATGCCACTTTAATTTTTGAAATTATAGGTATCATTTTTATTCAGTTTACTGAATACTGCTGAAACCTGCTTTTAGCTGTAGAATGCGCAATAGTAATTTTGCAATAATTTGAAAACATTAGGTGACCGTAGTAACCGAATTGCCAGGGTCACTCGTGGCCTACGTTGTTTCTGTCTACTCTTTGTGCCACTGAAAACTCACCGTGTAGAGGGGCTGATGCATGTTGAACTTGTTGAGGTTCATAGTTCTAATGTTGGCGTGATGTGGATATTCGGAGAGGGGGGTGCCATTCTTTTTTCTCACGTCACCTGGTCGTGTTTCAAAATTATGTGATCCGTTACAAATTGTCCTTGTGTTAATAAAAAATAAATCACTCACCTGATGAACGTTTTTTCTGTTGAGTTGTCCTGGTGCCACTGAAGGCTTACCATGAAGAGGGACTGATACACCTTAAATCTGTCCAGGCTCAAAGTCCTGACGTTGGCGCGATATCCAATATGGAAGTTTGGAGAGGGAGATGCCAGCTCATTATACATCTATCGAGGCTCAAAGTCATCATCTTGATGTGTTGTGGAAATTCGGAGATAGGAAATGACCTGCCATGTGTGGGGACTGGGGTGTCACGAGTTCAAGCCCTTGCACCACTGAAGGCCCACCGTGTAGAGGGGCTAATGCGCGTTAAATCTGTCGAGGCTCAATGTTCTCCCGTTGCCGTAGTATATTAGTTTGGAGAGTGGGGTGCCTGCTGTAGTATCGGCTTCATTACCGTTCATCGCCTGTAGCTCTGGTATTCCTTCATAGTGTGCGGCGTTCATAAACTCACTCACTAAGACTACGAGAAATTCTAAAGGAAATGGGGTGAAGTTAATACTATAAGGATAAAAAAAGTTTTTCGGACCTTACGATTAATTTTAAAATGTAGGATTAAATAATTTCAGAATAATTGTATGGTAATTCATTACTTACTCTTAAAATGTATATAAAATGTAATATATTTCCAAATGTGCGTATTTTTTGTAATCGAGATTGTGTCATTCAAGAGCATTTTCCCTAGTAAACGCGCAAATGTATATCACTCTTACCAGAAACTAGCATGATTCCTTACTCGTCTTGTGTGTCATTCTAATCTCGAGAGTTAGATAACATAATTCAGTGGGAGCCTCTCCGTTGCCAATCCGAAGTGTGCATCGCATGTTTCCGCATTGTGTGACGCGGGTTTTTTGGCATTTCCCGTGAATTGGGGAGGTGGATAACCTCCGTGTTGACAGTCGGTTCCGATAAGCGGTTGAGTCAGTAGCCTTGGGTAGGGTCCAAGCAACAATGGCGGCGGCTGCCAAATGTATCGGCCTCTCGCCACCTGCACCGGTCCTCGGAGGCTCAACAAGTGGCAGCAGCCTTGGGGCACTTCCAGCGGGAAGGAGTTCCAAGAGCAGCCATCTCTGTGAATCACTTCAGGTACAACAATGTTTCCGATCGCATTTTATTTCCTGGAACACATTTTAATGTTGTCGGATTTCCTCTTGAGAGGAAATGATGTCGCTGTTTGTGTGACTTCCCAATCCGAGGTTCTGGTCCTTGGGGTACACAAAAACCTTCTCTGTATCGTTAGTCTCAGATTCTACAAGCCCACTGTTTGTGTGCTGTGCCTTGAAATGAAAATAAAGTTATTTTGGAATTCTTTTTTAAGGATAGTGTGCTTTCTTGATGTATGTCTCATGTCGGTGGATAGGAAATGTTTTTCAAGTTGCTATCTTTTAGTACTGAAATGAATAAATCGTTTAAATTTGGATCGCAATTGTGTGCAGTGTTTCTGCGACAGGTATTAATGCTTGTGTTAAAACATTTCTGTGATACTTAAATAAATGAAAGAATGGAACTGTTTACTGACAGTGTCTTCAAACTTGTAAAAAAAAAATGGGAGAACAAAAACAATTGTTTATATCCAAAAGGGTATTAATATCTAGTCCATAAGTTTCTATTTTGTATGGTGTTGACCACGAAGCGTTCGCGTTGCTTTAATATAAAGGTAAGACACCACTAAACATTTTTTAGTCACAAAAATTGATTGTAGTATGCAAAATGAGCATGCGCTTTGCTTAGTAACATACAATCATAGTGCCACTCATGACTGATGTCGAAGGACTGATGCACGTTTAAGTCTGTGGAGGCTCAAAATCCTTCCGTTGCTGTTATGCGGAGGTTTGGAAAGGGTGGATTCCACTTCGGGTGTCATCCTCGTCACTTGTCCGAGGTCCTAAATTACGTAGTCCGTCGCCTCGACGATAATAAAATGAAATCGGA
Organism: Trichonephila inaurata madagascariensis; assembly: GCA_019973955.1. NCBI lineage: Eukaryota > Metazoa > Arthropoda > Arachnida > Araneae > Nephilidae > Trichonephila > Trichonephila inaurata. Next base: position 62,039 of record BMAV01005021.1, read on the forward strand.
CTCTTATTAATGTTGTGCACTACAATATTTCTCTCTCTCTCTCTCCACTGCTTTGTTTTAGAGTGGGTGTGACATTCTGTGGTACGGAAAAGATCTGCAGTCTCTACTCCCCTCATTTTGATTGAAAATGTAAGGAGAATTTAAATTTTTTATATTGACAAATATTATATGATAATTCAACTGTACAAATTTTGCTTATTTTTTTTAATTTTTATTTATTTATTAATTATTATTATTTTGCCATTCTTCCAAAAAAAAAGTTCTCTCCTGAAAAAATTCTAAGATTTGAAAGGTTTTTTAGCGGCCTTATTATTAAGAAATAACTCATTTGACTGGGGTCCAGAGGGACCCCGGTAAGAAAGAAAGAGTAAGAAAGTCCTTTATATTGATGCAGATTTTGAAAGAAACATTATTATATTATTATTATCACAAAGGTTAGTAAATGAGCCTTAAGTAAATAGGTGATTCTCTACCTGAATATCATCATTTTTGTATTGGTGTTTGAATTTAGTAGGAAAAGATCTGCTGCTTCTCCATTGAAATGGCGAAAAGCATTCGCCGTCTGATAAGAGCGTTTCGTTCGTGAGAATTAAGGACAGTTTTATCCCTTTTTATTATTTTTAGAAACCGCATCCCAGCTCCTCGGAAGACCCCGTGTGTGTGTCTTGTGCAATGCGAGAAAAACGATTTTATTTTTTGACATTGGAAAGGGGGGCTTTTGCTGTTTTTGTCGCGTCAATTTTTAGAACGCATACAAAAAGTGGGAGGTGCTTTTTTTTCTTTCATCCCCCTTCCTCCGTTCTCTCTGCTTATTACCTTTCGAAAGGAACTCCGCAATTATGGTTATTTACAAAAAATAGTCTTGTTTCATTGCACAAGGCTTTTTCTATTCTCAGTCCATACCGGAATCGCTTACAGTTGATAGAAAAGGTTACTTGTCTTGATAGATTAATACTGAAAAAAAAAAAGTCGCTTTTTTTTTCCTTTTTTGTATGGGAATGATTTATTTTTTTAATTTATTGATTTCCATGAAATTGATAAAAAATCCAATCAATTTTTTTTTAAGTGAGTTTTAGAACATTATGTGGAATTGCTGCAATATGTTTTCTGAATCTTAAAAAAAAACTGCTCGAAATGTTTCATAGCATTACATTAAAATATTGTGAAGAAAACAATATTGTGTGTTTGATACACGAAACAAATTAAGTGTAGAATATGTTTAATGAGTTTCTAAAATGTGTGAGATTTTAATTGCAAATGATACATAATAGATAAATTATTTTTGTAACGAAGATTTCTTCTCTCTTTTTTTTTCTTTTTTTTCCCTTATAAAAACTTATAAATGGAACTTATATAATGAAGTAAATTTTTTTTTTCATGCCATTCACGGGATAAATGAAACCACGTGATCTTCATTGAATTCGAAACTGATATTGGACTTCTACTAGCTCTACTTGTAAAATTTAAGTACAGTAAATTTGACAATTGAGTAAAGATATCCAAATATGAAGATTCTTCGAAAAGTTTTTCAAAATTTAAGAAATTTAAATCTTATATTGTTGGTGTAGTTTTAAATCAAATACATTTTGTTTACCTATGTACGTAATTGTTGACAAATATGTACTTTTTAAAGAAAGTTTCTGTGAAAAGAAGAAATTGGCAACAGAGAGGGAAGTGCATGAATTGATTGTCCGGAAACACGTGGTTGCATTTATCATGCGACTCTGACGTCACATGAATTCAGCCCATTTCAAGTTTACCGTTGGCTGGATTCTTCGTTATTATTTGAAAAAATAACAATCTATCCAATGGATGTAATAATTTATATTGCGTTACCTTGACAAACACTCTTACTAGATCAAGAAAGATTGAAATGCTGAATTTTTAAATGGCAGTTTTGATCTGACTATTTTTTTTCAATCATTTGACTTCCTCTTAAAACTCTCTGGAAAAATAATTTAGCTACCTTAATCCTTAACGGGGAGAAATAATTCAGAAAAAAAAAAGGAAATCAGGTTAATATTATTTTTCATCGTTGTATATATTTGAATTCACTGTCAAATTCGAATTGTTCCAATATACACACACAACGATCCCAATGAAATCATTTCCACAGTTAACCTGTTCACCTTTTTGTAGTTTTGTTGTGTCTTTGCGCTGATTGAATTTTTTGAGAGAAATTATGTCGTATATTGCGCAAATGTTAGTTGAGTCACAGTATTGCTCGTAAGCTGGTGTCAAGATGGGTAGGCTTTGAAGAATGTGCCTTCACCACCAAGTCGTGTGGGTTGGATCAATGGAGTGAGTGAGTGAATATTAGCGTCGCACTGTTCAGCTACACGAGGGCTTTTGGCGACGGACCACGTCATTTTGAACCATGGTCAAGTGACGTGGACGACACCTGAGCTGGCACCCTCCTCTCCTAACTATTACACCACACCAACGGGAGGACGTTTGAGCTCTCGACAGATTTAACATGCATCTCTCCTCTACACGGCGGGTCTTTAGTGGTACTAGGACTCGGAACTCATGACATGCCTGCCATGATCCGATACCTTGACCACTGGGCTACCGCAGCCCAGTTGGATCAATGGAAAGAAATCGTTATGGGTTCCATTTTTAATACTTTGTACTAGAACTGCTTTAAATGGTGGAAAGATGTGTTCTTCGCTTATTGGCTCGTTGTCTACATTCGAGTTCACCTGATTTTATTTTCTTGTCGGCTGACTCTGGAGGGGAAGGATTTTCACTTGGGATCTTTGCTGTTACTTTTAAGGATTCAAAAAATAAACTTTTCTCTGGTCCATCGTACTCTCATATTATTAATTGCCAATATTTTATCAAAAAAAAAAAAAAAAAAATAAGAGGTATAATTTAAAATTTTTTAATATTTCAATCCAGGTGCGGGTTCTATCATATCACATTTAATTGTAGTTTGTTTTAGAGTTCGTTTTTGGATGTTCTTAAATGTGAACAAAAACATTTGATACGCTGCAGCAGGTTCTTCTTACTGCATATTTCACATTGTAATTTCTCAGTTTTATTATTGTTTTATTTATTTATATTTTTTTTCAAATTTTATTTCGTTGTTTATTTGTAAGTTAATTTGCCAATTTGGTGGTATAAATCTATCCTGAGTGAAAACCTCGATTTTCGTAACTTAAAGACATCTCCGATATAGTCTAGAACACTATATGTATAATTTCAGTATAATTATAAGTACATTAATTCATTTTTAATATTCTTTTAAAAAAGGATGCGAATTTTGATTTATTGATAATTTTTTTTTTATATATTTTTAATTTAAACGTCTTATATTACTCTTCCCTCCTTCTTTTTAAAGAGTGGCAAATAAAAGAAACTGTTTAGATAGAATAAGAGACATATTAATCTAGTGTTGAACTGCGGACAGGAATAATTAAAATGCTTTTAAGTATTTCAAAAACAGAATCTTCGCATGACATGGCACTTAAAATTAAAAGTAAACTTAGAGGGGGGTCGTCATCTGATTAAGATTTTAAATGGCCACCAAAAATCCGTATGTATATTGCAGTACGACTCTTTATTCAAAAGGATTAAAGACTCTTTATTCAAAAGGATTAAATATCCAATTACGTTGCTAAGAAACATTTACGAATAGTTTTCAGAACATCTTTTCTCCTGTCCTGCTCTTCTGGCTGAGTTGCAACGCATTACAACAACCCCGGTAAGGACTTACACGAAGATAACTGCGTTCAGATTTCTGATGCTGTCAATAGGACCTTTGATCCTGTTTAATAATTGTGCATGACAAAACACCAACCAACCAACCAACCATAATAGGGATTGTACGCGCATTATCATCATGTACTGTAACAAACAGTAGGACAGTCCAATCCGGCTGGTATTTTCCGCATTTATTTCATTCCCAGAAGGAAAATAATTTCGTGTTAAGCGATTTTCGTGTCGTGTTGAGAGAAAAAAAAAATGCTTGAAAATACATGGTAGTTTGTCGATACCGATAGTTCGTTCGTCTTAAGCATTTTCGCGTTAAGGTATCCGACTACTTGCGACACCCTTTTTTTTGCACTTAAAATAAAATGGAGATAATGGAGATTTTTTGTGGTTTTGGGGTTTATTTAGTACGTTTTAAGAAAAAAGGGCTAAAATTAAGAAGAGAAAAATAAATTATTACTACTAAAAGAGAAAAAAATGGGTAAAAATTGATAAAAAATTACATAAACGAGGCCTGCTCTGTACAAATAGTAAACGAACAAATTCTCAATTTTTCAATACTAATGTGTTGTTATGTTATTCATTTTTGAAATGATCTTCAGGATAAGAGATATTTTAATTTTGACAACCCCCCCGCAGAACACTTTATCTTAATTATTATATGAAATTGTTTAAAAAAACAGTGCTTATATTCGCATAAAGAACTGTAAATTTTGTAATAAAATGGGGATTGATATATCTGAAGGTTAAAACACTTCTACTGTTATACAGAAAAATTTCAGCAAATCATTTTTAAAACTTTTTGAGCAATCGTTGTCCCCGTTTGATTTATTTAAAAAAAAAAAAAAATTTTTTTTCCCCGAGTAAAACGCATTTTTAAGCAATATGTTTAAAGTTGGGGCATCTGCTTTTATTAAAACACTTGTAGTTTTTGTTCTAGTGAAGGGAAAATAAAAAACTTGGTACTTTTTATAAAGCTAATAAGATGGCTTATAAAATAAAATCATAAGAACATTTGTCAATTTTTATAAAAAAAATCATGGTTTCAGGATAGTCAGATACCTTAAACGTACTTCACTGTAGTTTTATTTTTGTGTTTTACTATATTTTCCACCATCTCTCTTGATTTTCGAATCACAATTGTTTACATTGTCTCATTGTTTACCTTAAGATGTTCACATAAAAAAAAACTACTGCTGATATCTGTGTGGTAGTATCTTGGGGGAACCAGAGATGCCTTCCATCCGTGCAACGGACTGTAGAGCGCATAAAACGCAATTAAGAGCGACGAGCCGTCAAGGGACAGAAGTCCAAGACGTAGTAGAAGACACGGGAATCTTTGATGAGTGTGCGTTTATTTTTAGAAACCTTCTCTCGGAGGTGTTGAGGAGCTGAGCGGAGCACTTTTGCCTCGACCCCATGCCGTATTTCCGTTCTCTTCCCTCTTCTTTTTCGAATTACCGAGTTGTTTGAGAAATTTATCCATTGGCTGTGGGAATTCATCAAATAGAATAAGTTAAGATTGGATTGTTGAAGTTGCAAAATATTTTTCCTAAACACTTTTTTTTTAATGGTTAACTATATATTGTTCACAAATGAAATACCTGAGTGGGATCAGTTTATTCTTGGAATTTTTTATTTCATCTGTGTAAATTAACGGTTAATTTTAAAAAGTGAAAAGTCTTTTTGCTAAACTTTTAGTACGCTGTGGTTTCAGTTAAGGTATCCGACTGCGTTCGGAACCGTGATTTTAAAAAAGCGTATAAATGAATAATTTTCATGATATTTAGTGTCACTTAGATTAGAATACATGTATAAAATTGTTTTAAGGACATTTTGACAAATAAAAGTTATTTAAATACAATATTTTGGCAAAAAATTAACTTAGAATAACCTTTTTTTCAAAATGTTCTCTTTTTGTGGAAAATGCTTCTATTATAATAATTTTTTTCCTGTACATAGCTCAGACCTCTGTACAGCGGCTCAACTATGATTTTTGAAAAATTCACATTATTTTCAGAGATACAACCATTTGAAATAATGATCGGCGTTTTTTTTCTTAAAATTTCTCCCCTCTGTTGTCGTAAAACATGGATAAACCCACTTCTAAGTTATATATTTCAAAAATTCTAGTTGAGCCTCTGTACAGAGGTCTGAGCTGTATACAGGCAAAATATTATAATAGAAACATTTTTCACAAAAGGAGAATATTTTGAAAATGGGTCATTCTATGTTCATTTTTTGTCAAAATATTGTACTTAAATAATTTTTTATTGTAATGATATTCTTAAAACAATTTTATGTACATTTTCTAATCTAAGTGACACTAAATATCCTAAGTATTATTCATTTATACGCTTTTACAAAATCACGGTTCCGAACGTAGTCGGATACCTTAAAGAAACATATAAAAGTCAAACTTAATGAATGAGATATTATGGGCATCATCATTTGCGGTGCATCATGCTGAGAACATCGGTTGAAAAAAAAAAGAATCTACAGTGACTTGCAAAATTTTAACTTTTAAGAAAACGTATTACAAAATAGATTTCAACTACAAGGAAATGTACTGTGCAACTTCTAAAAATTCTCAAAAATTGTCCCGAGCTTTTGAAATTTTATGGGAACTAGATGCATGTTATAAGAATAAAAAATTTTGTTCGTTTTTTGGCAGAGTGTTAGCGGTTATTTATACATAAGTTAGCCTTACAAAAATTATGTTCCAGCATTTAACGCGCAATTTTAGCGCCAAAAATAAGATCGAAATTTACGGGTGCGCATTATACGCCGCTGAAATAAAAAAAATATAGCTTTAAGGAAAGTCGGAAACCCTCTATACTGATAATGTTAAATTGGCTGTTTTCAAAGTACCTTTTCTCAAAATCTGTTTTATGTACATACTTGAATTTTTTCATGCAATTAAAAGTACACCTTTTTCATTACACTGAAATAAGCTTTTAGCTAATTTTGAATTTTTTAAAAATTTATAAAATATTTTATCAAACATAGTGAAGTTTGACCTATTTTTCACGTAAAAAAATTTGTAAAAAATACATTTTTGAGTTTTTTACAAAAAGTTAATTTCAGTGTATATTAGCCATCATTATAAATGTGTCATAAACAATTTGCATACTTGTAAACATTATTTTCGCAGAAAAGGTACATTGAACATCACATTTTGAGATAATTGACTTTACAGTTTATACATATGTATATCTAAATATTATTAAAAGAAATGACATATTATAAACTTTCACTATTGGATAACATGAAAAGTGCGTCCTGTTCGTCTCCCGTTATGTCTTCAGGCACATCACCGAATTCTTTTTTATTTTTTCTCCATTACTATGACTCTAATCCATAAATAAATAGTCCTCTTTTGTTCCATCCAGATTGTAAAATATTCTATATATTCTATAAATGGATGCTTATATATATATGGCTTCGCTTCACTCAAATGCCGTTGAACCGATCACTATGAAAATTGACATGTATATGTATTTTTAAATGGAGAAGGTTTTTGTGCTATCCTCTTTGTTGCAACTCCCCACGAAGTGGCGCTACAGTATATCAATTTCTGAACCGTTCAATCAATCGCCAAGTTGCCAACAGGTTCGCCAAAAAAGGATACGAACTTGGCTCTATCGCCAACATTTCGCTATGTTTCCATTGAATCGCCATTATAATGTAAAGAACGGCGTTGCTTGCGAATATTACAATTTTAACATAATATAAATACAACAGGAAGTAATATTAACGTATCACATATCCAGATATAAATTATTTACACTATTTTAAGCTTTCATTAATCAAAATTTGTAACAATTTGCTGAGCAGAGATCAGCTTAGGAAGGTGTTTTCAAAAATCGACCCACAAGGGAGTTACGAGGTCGTTATAAATAGAAAAAAAAAATCCTTTTTATCAGCTATTAAACCTATAGACTTAAAATTTAACATATATGATTTTTCGTTAAGCTGAGATATGCAAAATGCTTTTTTTTTGTTAAATTTGCAATTCACATAAAATTAACTCATTAAAAACTTCTTTATCCTTCAGTTTGTATTGTTTAATTTTTCAATTTACCCGTGCGAAGAACGGTTATACCAGCTAATATACTATATATTTTTTAAATGATTTTTGAATTATATCAAGTTTAATTTCATTTTATGCTTTTATTTTTCACTCACATAACTACATCTAAACTTCAAAAGATAAGACATCAAAGATTCTTCTCAGGTTTCTGTGTCAAAAAAGTACGCGTTATACGCTGGGGCGCATAATACGCCGGATTATACGGTACTTATTTAGATGACTTTTAAGAAAAGTCAAAATACGCAGTCATATTTTATTTCTAAAAAATTTGTTGTTTATATTTTGCTTCCTTCGTATTTTTCCGAATTTTTTGAAAGTTTTCCCGATACATTTGTTTTGAAAGAATGAAAATAAAAACTTCTTTCTTTTGTAATTAACAAACTGTATTTAAATCGAACAATAATTAGTTACAACCCAAAGTGGTTGTAATTAGAATTTTCCTTTAATTCTGAGCACAATTTCTTATAAAATTCTTAGTTTTGTTTCTTAAATTAATACAAATTTTAACTTTTTCTTTTCCGAAACGTATTTTGGAAAATCGTTTTACAATTTTTGTGGGAAAAAAATTCTGAGGTTGCAGAAACTGTTAATTTAGCAGAATATTGTGAATTATTGTGTCAAAATAATATTTCTTAATCTCTAAGTTTTAGATAATTCTAATCTTTTTGAAATTTTACGAAGAGTTTTTTGCTCTTAAGATGCGAAACTTTTTTTTAAAAAAGAAAAGAATTCATAATGATAATAGTATTAGTTAACTCGAAGTTGAAATAATAACTTTTAACAATTCTTTTTTCTCTCCTCAGTGTATTATTTACATTAATTATACAATTATTAACTAAAACAGTCTTTTCTTTAGTTAGTGCAGTTGTTAGGCTTGTAGTGTTATATCTTTCCTTCTGTTTGTATTTTATTTTTATTTTCTGAGAGAAATCATGTTTGTTTAACAAATTAATGAAACCTTCACATTTTAATATTTTTAAGGAATTATTTTCATCAAATATTTCTTCCGGTAAAAATGCATTCAAAAAACACGTTTTATAAATAGTTGGTTGAAAACTGTTCTGGAAGATCGCATTTAAAAAAAAAAGTTTTTGGTGATTGTTTTTCATCGTGATGGCTGAATCACCATAGTAACTCGTGATCGAAAACCCCACTAGTGACGCTCGAGATCAAATTTCATTTGAATATTAAAAAAAATAATAAAAATTTTTTTGAGAATAGCAGTTACTACATTAAAACGCTCTGTTCTTTTTATCATTCAGATGTTTGACTTAAAAATTTTATATCAATTATTAATATACTGTGAACAATAGTTGTTGATGCTGTGACCCTGAGCGTTAACAGCATACCTTGTGTTATTATAAGTGTGTGAAACCTGAGATTATCTGAGCTTACTGTGTGTCTGGTCACTTCCAAGTGGACGGTTGCACAAGAGTGAGATCATCGAAGGTCAAACCAGTAAGGTATGGGATCCTTTGAACAAGTGTCTGCTATCTCGGATTTCTAAGCATTTTTTTAGTTTTTACTGCTCATTCACTCATGCATACAGTTGCTGGTCTGTTGTTTACGCAAAAATCCAGTCACGTCTTCTCCGGATGAAAAGAGAGAACCAATCCGTCATTTTAATTATTTCGCACTCCCTTCTTCATTTTACCGCCTTTCGTAAAAGTTTTCCCTTCTCGTTACGATAGTTCATGAAACGGACGAATTTATTGAGAATTTGCTAAACCGCATTATGTTAAACTATTGGTTGATTACCTCTAAAAATTTTTAATTGATGCTTTTAAAGTAATTATTTTAATCAGTTTAATGTGCCGAGTAATGTCTCGTGCACTTCCAAAAATGTACAAATGTGGCCATTCCAGGATTTATTATGGCCCGATAAGCCTTATTCCCCCTCCCAGCAAACTCCTATAGGACATTATTTATATTACCCCTGACTTGCTGCGACCTTTTCTTCTATACACCGATAGGAATACACAGCACTGCTTTTGATGCTAGGATTGCCTCTATACACATTGCTCTATCTCAACTTATTTGCCACACAGATGGTGTTTCAAAGGTAGTTATTTAAAGTGATTCAAGTGCGGCCCTCCAAGTAAAATCTTCCATCGAAGCACTTACATCAGTAGTTATTCTAAAATGTCATAAAATGTCAACAGTTAATTGGGAGATATACTTCAAAGCCATTTTGACATTGCCATGCAATGGATTCCATCACGTTGTGGCATTGATGGGAATGAAAATGCCGATTGCTTAGCAAAGAAGGGGACTAAAATCGTTCAAACCTCTAGCAATATAGAGTTCCTTTCTATAGTGCCAAAAGAATTATAAAGAAAGTACTATTGAGAACACTTCCGGTCGAAATTCAACCAGAAGAATAAACAAAAAATGTAGTTTAGCAAACTTTTTGATATTCCAAAATGGCCGCGAGATAGAATTGTGGCCGATTTTCGAATCGCCACCGTCCACGACTGCCTATCCAAGTATTTAAACACGATAGGCATTGCCCGGAGTTCTCTGTGTAAACTGTGCGACTCCACCGAAGAAATGAACGCCATTCATTTAGCACACTGCCGTGCACTCAACTCTGGATCCACGTGATGGAGATATTCGGAGGCTAGACACAAAATGTGTGGTTTATAGACTATACTGTGCGTTTCTTTTGTTTCTTGTTATCTGTCCCGCTTCTCTGTTTCTTGCTTTTTTGCAGTTGTCTTGAAATCCGCCATTGAAAAAAAATAATAAAAATATGTATTACCTCTGTTGAGCAATAATTAAAAGACGCTGTCAACTATTGTTATGCAATTCAAGAATAGCATACATATTTTTGTAACCTTAAACTTGCTAAGTAGCCGAGTAATCACAGGACCACGAACTAATCGATGATCGACGTTGTTTCTGTCTAATTATGTGTTTGATTCCTAGTTCGACTAAAAGCTCGTTGCGCGTGCAGAGAGTCACGTTAAATTTGCCAAGCCTCACAATCCTTTGGGTGAAAATTCGTAGAAAGGGGGCCAGTTCGCGCGCGGATGTCGTCCTCGACACTTAATCGTGGTTCAAGTAAGTAATAGGGTTAATAATATAAAAAAAAGTTTTTTCGGAATTTCAAAACCTTTCTATGCGGAAAAGATGTACTTTAGTATATAGATGAAGGAAAAAATATAGCAAAAAAATTAATTCTTATGTTCTGCCACAAGGGGAATGAAATTTGGATGTAGGAGCTATTTATCAAGTCAAATGAATTTTTGTTTGAAATAGGGATTTTAGTACTTTTTTTTAAAACTTTTATTACTATAAAAGAGGCCACGGAATAAAGTTAAAAGGTGGAGGGGGGGGGGAGGAAACACTTGGTACATTTAGATGCTTTTATAGTATTAATTTAAAAAACAGGAAAAGAAATATATAGTCAAAGTGACAGTGCAGGATAAAGCGAAAGACGGGAAAAAAAGCGCGGATCGAACCGATTCGATGGTACGGGGACAGAGAACCAGGTTATGAAATATTGCAATTTACATTACACTTCTCAGTTCTCAATTAACAATAATTATCCCTTTTGGTTATTTATATTGTAAAAAAGTAGCTATTTTGGGTCTAAATTTGTCTAAAATTCAGTCTTTTGCATTTTTTTTCGAAGATTAGGCTCATTTGTGGCAATATTAAATTTTGAAATTATTGTTTTTCTACTAATTTCCATATTATAGAACATCTTTTCCGCATAGGCAGGCTCCGATTCATAGTAGTTTTTTCTCTATATAACCGCGATCCATCGTAGTAACTAGCTAATGGGCTCAATTCATGGCAGTCACGTGATAAAGACAAATTCGTGTTCTCCATTGAATTCAAAACCGACATCAAACTAATTGTACTTGCTGTTCTATTTGTAAACTTTGGGTAAAATTTCAAATTTTACAACTGGGTAACAATGCTCAAATGTTATAAAAAATGAATTACTTCAAAAGATTTTAAATTTATTTTTTTAAAAAAAGAAATCTTATTTTATGCATGTACTTTTTAAAATAAAATGCATTTTGTTTACCTATGTGCATTATTATTGTTGACAAATTTGTATTATTTAAAAAAAAGTTTCTGAAAAGATCAAAAGTTGGCAACAACGAAGCACATGAACTGATTAGTTGGAAACATGTGATTGCTTTTATTGTATGACTATGACGTCACATGAGATTTTGAACTGATTGGCTAAAAACACGTGGTTATCATTATCATGTGACTAATGACGTCACATGTATTGAGCCCATTGTCCTCGTGTTGCTGTGCGGTATGCTCTCATGTTCAGTGTGCTACTGTAATAAACAATAAATCAGCAAAACTTGACTTCAGTTATAACCATTTGTGGAGTAAGCAGAATTGTTGTGGGTTACGTCTAATCATTTCAAAACTCTCTTTTGGTATGGTATTATATCAAGGGCCATCTCAGCTGTCATTTTCGTTAAGGTATCCCGACTACGTTCGGAATCGTGATTTTAAAAAAGCGCATAAATGGATCATTTTCATGATATTGAGTGTCACTTAGATTAAAAAATACTTGTATAAAACTGTTTTAAGAACATTTTGACAAAAAACAATTATTTAAATACAATATTTCGGCAAAATATTAACTAAGAATAACCTTTTTTTCAAAATGTTCTCCTTTTGTGAAAAATGCTTCTATTATAATAATATTTTGCTTGTATATAGCTCAGACCTCTGAATAGAGGCTCAACGATGATTTTTAAAAAATTCACATTATTTTCAGAGTTACAACCCATTGAAATAATGACCGTCGTTTTTTTTCTTAAAATTTCTCCCCTCTGTTGTCGTAAAACATGGATAAATCCACTTCTAAGGTATATATTTCAAAAATTCTAGTTGAGTCTCTGTGCAGAGGTCTGAGCTATATACAAGCAAAATATTATTATAATAGAAGCATTTTTCACAAAGGGAGAATAGTTTGGTAATTGTTCATTCTATGTTCATTTTTTGTCAAAATATTTAATATAAATAATTTTTTATTGTAATACTATTCTTAAAACCATTTTATGTACATTTTCTAATCTAAATGACACTAAATATCGTAAATATTATCCATTTATACGCTTTTGCAAAATCACGGTTCTGAACATAGTCGGATACCTTAACTGACCTTAATTCAGAACTTGCCTTTAACTAAAGGATCACAAGGGAATGCAGATATTTCAACTATGTCTGAAGTATGCCAATCATACTTCTCGAGAGAGCACAGTGTATATGTAATTTCATTTATAATTATTAGACCTTATTAAGCATTTATAAAACTATTAAAGAAACGGGGATATAGTGGACACCAAATTTTTTTTAAGTAAATTAGCTCTACATGGGTAGATGAGTACTAACTTTTTCAAAATAAACACGTTTTATCCTTTTTTTTTATTAAAAATTATTTTTGAATAATCTCCTTCTCTTAATATAATTACCTCCTCTTACCCGCCAGAGCGTCGGTACCTAGTGACTCACGAAAGCAGCTGGACTGCGTCAGAATATCTGAACGGGGCGCCTCCCCGCTGGAAAAAACGAGGGCATCTCGCCGTTCACTTTTTATTCTCCCGGGGGAAAAAAGAAGGGCGAAAAAGAAGAAAAGTGAACAAATTGCACATTTTTCCGCACCTACGTAAAAACATTATCATTTTCTTTTTTCGGTTCTCTCTACCTCAAGGAGGAGATTGCGGCTCTTTTTCTCCCAGAGTGTATTTTATTCGTCTTAATGTCCCCTTATCCTGTGTTTGATTGTTACATGTCGTTATGTTTGTGCTCTTCTTCTCTTTGCTCTTTTTTTTTCTTCTTTTGCAGTAGTTTGAGAAAAGAATCGGATCGAAATTTCGTGTATTCCCTGCCTCAGATAGGGTTTTTCATTCTACCTTGAAAAAGAAATATACTAGATTCTTAATTGCAATTCGAAGCAAAAATGTCGGTTATATGATAATAAGTAAATAGTAGAATAAAAAAAATCTGAATTATTTTGTATCAAGTCTACAACAGCGAGATGAAGTCAGTTTGTTTGAATAATTAACATGAAGAACAAATTTTTGCTGACTTATTCAATTCCTACTATTAGTTCACACTCTCCCTATATATATATATATCTTGTTCAAATTTTCAATCGTTAATGAAATATATTTTAAGGCGCTCAATTGAGCTGAAATTTTATGTACGCGATTATTTTGGATGACAGTATGGTAATTTAATTATAATTAATAAAAATTAATTGATTAAAACTAATTATTCAAAGAATTACAGATGCAGCGACGTTGGCATCATTCTTGGTGACTTAGCGTCCCTTTTGGCGACTTGTGTCAAAACTTTAAAAGGTTAAATTTTTTTCTCGCATTTTAAAGCGCCCATTTGAGCTGAAATGTTCTATGCACAATTGTTTTGGGCGACAGTACGATAATTTAATTATAATTAATTAAAATTCATTGACTTTAACTAGTTATTTAAAGAATTACGGATACAGAGTGACGTTGGCTTCATTTTTAGCGACTTGGGTCAAAACTTTAAAAAGATTTTTTTTTTCTCACGTTTTAAAGCATTCAGTTGAACTGAAATTTTATGTACACAATTGTTTTGGATGACAATACGATACTTTAATAATAATGAATAAAAAATAATTGCCGCTTAATATTGTGATTCTGTCCTATGTATATACATATTTATATTAATTGCAACTATTTAATAAAAAGTAACTAAAATAAAAATTTTCTTTGTTGACCTAAGTAGGAATTGACTTTAAAACGAAATTTTTATTTTTCTTGTTTCTTTTACTAATTTACTAGTTTTTATTAATTTGTTTTATTATTAGGGGGCCAGAGTACGATTACATTGACAAAAATCCGTCAAAAAATAAAATGAATTTTTTTAGCCTAAATTATTCTTTATATATTTTTTATAACCTCACAAAATTTGAAATCTCCCAAGTTAGAAAAAAACACAGCTGTGATAACTTTTTTTGTTTGAGTTTATTTACATCCCAATGGCAAATTAAAACTTTAAATCTAATTTATCGGAGAAAGACAAAAAAATAACTAGTTTATCTCCACTTAAAATGCTAAGGCTTTTAGTGCCAAATGATTTGGTATTTTTTCTTACAACTGCTCGTAATACATATATCAAAAGTTGGTATGCAGTTTTGAATCAAAGCAATATTTATTCTTTAAAAATAGTTGAATTTAGAATTTATCCTTTTTCCAAGGAATTTTCAATAAGCATTTATTAAAAAAAGTATTACGAATTACGATCGTGTTATCACAAAACTCATACAAACTTTTGTTATGCATAGTTCAACGTACTTGTAAATCAAATTTCATCTGTGTGTGTGTGCGTGTGACGATTGTTTAACCAGTTTTAACCACTAATGATGTGCGAAACTGAATACCAGTTGTACGATTTTATGTACACATAAGACATTTTCTGAAATCAACTGATATGTTCATACTATTTTGAGGATAAATTACGTATATGATGGGGGGAGGGAGAAGTTTGGATTCTTTTATATTAAGAATGCTTTGTAGTCAAAACAGTGCAACTATAATAATAATCAATGCAATAAAAGGTTTGATTTGTGTAATTGTTGTTCTTTGAATTTGTAAAGCATTATGCCTAGCTGTAAGCATGCATATATATTTTTTTTTACGATTGCTTGTCCTCAAGTGTTAGTCATGTAATTATTTCAAGGTCACCAATTGTGCTCCATGTTCCTGCATCTGTTCTTTCTCTATACTTCCTGTCCTTATTATTATTATTTTTTTGCGCAAGCACACTGTGCGAATTAAACAGTTTTGAAAAGAATTAACATTATAAAGCGAAAATTATTATTTTAGTTTATGATTTTATTGGTAAAGCCTGATTTTTACCATTCTATTTTTATACGGATAATTGGTGAAATGCCTTAAGTTTATTATAGCTAAATGGTTTGATACCCTTTCTTTGGAATTTTTTTTGTTGCTTTTTTCTATTAATCTGTATTTCAATTCTTACTGAGAAAAAGCGTTTTTATACTTTGTCATGTTCGTCAGCTATCTAGTTTTAGTTAAGGCATCCGACTAGGTTCGCAGACCAATTTTTCAAAAATTGATTTTCGGAAGAGTTTTATTGTTTTAAAGAACATAAATAGGTTTAAAGGGTCATAAAAATATTAAATAAATAACAGGTATCATCCTTTTTTTTATTTGAGGGGAAGAAAAAAAACAGATTATTTTTATGAAATTTTAGCAAAATTTTCAAAGTTAAGAAGAACGCCATAAATAAAAATACATTGGCTGTAATGCAATTGTAATTTCTTTGATATATTTTTCGATTCTTCTAAAGTGTCGCAAACAGCATAATAAAAAATATTTTAAGAAATGAATATTTAATAAGCATTTAAATCTGATGTGTCAATGATTTTTCGTCAAAACTACAGTATGCTCTTTAAAAATAGCTGTAAAATGGGATTAAACGTAATTATCTTAAAATCTGCTATTTGCTACACTCTAAAGGGCTTATTGCATAAATTTGATTCCATTTTATGGGATTGTTTTGGAGATATCCCGTTTGTCGTGCACAAATTATCGTGAAAATTTCATTCTTCAAAAAACACATCAAAAGATATTCTTATAAGTCAGATAAAGTACATGTTACAAAAACAACTGAAAAAACTCTAGTTTTGTATATTATTCCTTCTTCCTCAATATTTATTTTTTTTCCTGACGGCCCTAACGTAAAACACAAGTGTATGTAGATCTCTGTCGCTGAGCAAATTTAAAACCGCAACTAGTATTCCATTGAATTTACTGTTATGGAAAGCTAATGAAGTAAAGTTATATATGACGTATGGTCAGCTCATAACTACAACCATATGTTTCCATCCAATCAGTGCATAAATTTATGTGACGTCATTGTCACATTATGGATGCAATCACGTGTTTCCAGCCAATCAGATCATGCGCTTCGCTGTTCCCAGCTTTTGCTTTTTGCAGAAACTTTCTTTTAAAGGTACATATTTGTCAATAATAACAGTGCACACATAGAAAAACGAAATGCATTTGATTTAAAGTACACGTATATTAGAATTTTTTTTAAATTTTGAAATTTTATCTAAGTTTTACTAGAAGTAGGAGTCTAATTGCAGTTTAGAATTCAATGGAGAACACGTGATGGCATTTATCATGTGACCTTCATGAATTTAGCCCATTATATTATTCAGTTTTTTATGCATAATATTGTGTTAATTATTTTTTGAATTTCCATCCGATTTTTGTTTATCACGTGAACCCAGAAACTTGAGATCACAAATTTAGTTATTAAACAAAAGAAAACTATTAAATGTTAGAAAAAGAAACAAACATACAGTATCGAGAGACTATATATCTATTAATCTATCAGACTATTAATCGAGTAGATTTCTTATATTTGGAAAACCGAAAGAAAAAAAAAAATAATAATCTTACATTTGAATTTTAAATGCGCTTCTTCCAATAGCTGGGGTTAAAGCTGATTTTTAAAATTTAGTTGAAATGTGTGCGAGATCTGTGCTCTGTGGGTTCTGTTGGCTATCGCTTATATTTAAAATTACGACATCCAAATATAGATATGTATCTCTTCCTACGGCCCCACACTAGGCTTTAATGAAGATTGATTACGAAACCTAAAAAGTGCGTTTTTCTTTTGTGGAACATGTGGTGCAGGGAAAAAATGCTCACACACATTTAATCATCCAATTCGATCTTCGTTGGACTTTTCAAGGTCATTTTAGGGAAGGTGCTTGTTCCCCGAACTTACGCGATAGGTGGGACTGAGTGATAATCGCGTAAATAGAATACTCGAAAGTCGGAGCATGATTTCATATATAAATACTTATAAATTATTTCTATTTGAGGCCGGGGACGAAGGAAAAAATAATGATTTAGAAAAAAAATGTAAAATCTTTGAGTAAGTAAAATCAAAGTAAAATTTTTGATAATACAAATACAAAATTGCAAATCGGAGTTATTTTGATGATGAAAATTTCATAAAATCTAACAAAGTAGTCTGCCATGTCAAATATTTTTTTTCCTGCCTCAAAATGCTCACGTAGCATGCTAATAATTTTCTTAGTATTTCTTGTGTTGTTGAAAAAATACGTTCTTCGCTTGGAGTCTATATTTTTGCCAAGATTTGTAACTGTTTTTGAATGAAACTAAGGTCGTCATATTTCCAATTACTTTGCTTATTCACGGATTCTTATTTTTATATCTGTCGCAGGAAAATGATGAAATTGGGAATTTCATGAAATCCCTAAGGGAGATGATAAACTCACGTAAGATGTGTGTTAAAATAACGTCTTTTTGAAGTCGTTTCCCTTATGTAAGTTCGTGATTTGATCAAATCCCCTAACTGTTTTAGTGAAATGATGAAATGAACAAGTCAGCCATTTTTTTAATGATACAGGGCTGATATTTAGGGGATCAGTAGTACTACCTGTATGATTAGGAAGTACAAGGACTCGACCCTTATCCCTTAAGGATTTCACATCATCCCTAAGGGATAGGATCAATTGACGGGAGATGTTAAAATAACGTGTCTCTTTAAGGTCATTTCCATGATGAAAGTTAAGTGATTTTATCTAACCCTGAACTGTTTTAGTGAAATGATGAAATGAACTAGTCAGGATTTGCATTGGTAAAATGCTGACCAGGGGCGGAGGAGACACCTCAGGGGTCGAGTCCTTGTGCTTCCTAACCATACAGGTAGTACTATCGATCCCCTAAATATCAACCCCATATCTTTAAAAAAAATGGCTGACTTGTTCATTTCATCATTTTACTAAAACAATTCGGGATTTGATCAAATCACTCACTTACATCAGGGAAACGACCTCAAAGTGACGTTAATTTAACATCTTACGTGGATTGATCATCTCCCTTAGGGATTCGTTGAAAGTCCTAATTTCATCATTTTCCTTCGACCTATCGAAGTGCATAATAATGTTAACATTCCAAAGATAAAGTTTTTCTTTTCTTGTTTAGTGCAGAAAAATCAGTTCTACTTCGTCTGATTGACATAACCGTATCTTAAATCTGAGTTAATATATAATACATATAACAAACACGATATAACAATTAAAATATGTAATAACAAACACACACTCCGTAGATAAGAAGTAAATAACACAAAATAAATTATTATGGTTAATCGTCGATTCCGCGCAATACGTCCGAACATGTACATTAGCTAAACAGGAAGCGGGGAGTGAATAATCGAGTTGCATTGCGTTCAAACAAAAAAAACGAATCCACGAGATTTGAAAATCGCGTAACTCTAAGTTTGCATGATTCGACGCAGGACTGTATTCGTTGACATTCAATCCGTGCTCACCAAATCTTGAAATTGATGAATGAAAATCAAAGTATATTCGATCATTCTCTGCCAATCCTGTACAGTTACATCATACACGTATAATTTGTTTCCCTGCAGTAAACTGTTACGTGCTGAAAAAGTAGTTTTACACTTTTTATTCAATGGTGCGCTATTTTTTTTAAAGATGTAACTGCATGATTGGATTTCTTAAGAAATAAAAAAAAAGTTGAAAGGACTACAACAACAATAAAATAAGCTATTCCGTGACATTTCTTATATTAGTATATTTAATAATTATGTACTCATTTGCATCCAGACAATCGGGGTATCTACATTGCAGTTTTCTTCCGGGGTTAGCCACCCCCTTCCATCTTTGTATGCACATATATAAACCACTGTCTAAAAAGAAAATTCGCACTAAAGACATTATTCCTCTCCATTTGTTAGTGGCCGTGTAGCCTTTTGGTTATGGTCACGAACTCGTCGCCGATGTGTCATGAACTCGATCCTAGTGCCACTGAATCTCCGCCGTGATGAGGTGACCGACGTTAAATCTGTCGAGGCTCAATGCCCTCCTATTGATGTGGTAATTTGGAGAGGCAGGTTCTAGCTGAGGTGACGTCCTCGTCACTTAACCGGGGTTCAAAATGACGAAGTTTATCACCAATAGCCCTCATGTTACTTTATAGTGCAGCGTTAATTTTTCACTCACTCATCCACTCTGTTTATCACTGGTATGTTAACCCTCACTGTTGCATTTCTGCAACATATGATTTATTTCTATTTAACAGACTCAATATTTATTTTAATTACCTACAAATCACTTATCTAAGGAAAAAAAAAGATTACTCCACAGAAATACATGCTTTGTCACTAGATGGAAGTACATTTTTTCCAGAAATTAACAATTATAAAAATCTCTGATGCCTCAAGAACTGTGTTTTTGCTATAAAAAGAATCCATTATATTTTCTGCTTCCTCTTGTTTATTGATGAAATAAATTACCAGGTAAGAAATGTAAACATTTTATTGTGAATAGTAAAATTCTCATATAAAAAAAAGTTTTGTAATTTACAGCACTACTGCGCAGTGTTGCACTTCTGCAACAAACAAAAAAATGATTGAAATTCAATTTAAAACTGCTTAATTTTTTTTTTCATATACTTGAGAACTAGCTAATATAATTTTTTCATAGAAATTTAAAACATTGCTAAGTTAAGGGTTAATGAATCTTAAAGCACACCTGAAAATTCGTAATTCAGTTCGTAGATGATATAAACACATTCACAAGCTCTAATTCACATCAACGCAGAAAATTTTATTTTATAAGACAAGTAAATTAATTAATAAGCAATTTTTATAAGATAAGAAAAGAATACAGAAAAGAATAGATCTACATATTCCTGTATTAGTTTTTTCCCTTTTAAATGCTGAAAAAATCTTCTTTTAGTTTATTTATTTATTTTGTTTAAAGTACGTATTATACAAGTTTATGTTCCAACTTAAAAAAATTGTTTAGAATACGATAAAATTCGAAACACAGATAAATTCTACATATTTCAGTTACTAAAATTCCATCTGGGGGAAATAATATTCCGCGTTACTCAATTGATTTGTTTGTTTTTCAAACTGAATGTGTGTGTGCTTTTTGCGCTTGCGCAATAAATCGTTTGGTAGGTAAACTGGTCTTTCGTAGTAATTTTCCTTCCGCGTTTTACTCTCCCCACTCTTTTTATCAATATTATTCGAATTCACCTTGACATTAGAATTTCTGGTTTGATTCTCAAATGTGTGTCACTTGGCTCTCGAACGTCTAAATGTTTGATTTTCCTTTTGTGTGTTTACGCAGAGATTGTTTGTTTTGATTTGTAGGAATATTTTCGTCTTTTAATTGAATGCATTTTTTCCCCTAGAATAAAATTAAATTTCTATTGTACTTTTATTTGTCTTTTCTTTGCTAGAATGGTGTGGGCGGGGGATATAAAAGGAAATTTGTAGAGATGTGAGATCATTTTAAAATTTGGCGAAATAATTGAAAGTTTGTGTTCATTATGCGGATAATTTTCAATAATATATGTATTAAAGTCAGTGAGTGCTGTTTGGGATAACATTTTGTTGATGGATCTGGCAACTAAAAGGCTAAAATTTTATTGAAAGGATTTATTTCAACAAAATCTTAATTATTACATAGGGTGATGAGAATTAAATGTTGATCCATAAAATCTCGAAAGGCTTGAAAATGCTACATTATCTCTGTATTTATTTTAATATATTTTAATCTAAGCTATGTGGTTTGAATATATTAATATTTTTAAGTCTTTAGTTTTAATTGTGTATTTTAGCATTAATAGCCATGGGAAGGCTTAGTGACTATTAAATTTTCTGACCTTGTTTTAATATTTTATCTTACTCGTATATACAAGATTTCTCTTGGGAAAAGTAAAATACATGTAAAGAATCCCTCCTCCTCCCTTTTTTCCACGCTTTGTATTAGGTCAAATATATATATATATATATATATATATATATATATATATATATATATATTGCTCAAATTTTCAATCGTTCATAAAATACTTTCTATTGATTCACTCAAGTTCAAATACATTTTTTAAAACTTATATTGGATGACACTTGATGCTAATACAGTTTTCTCAAATATTAATTCATTAATTCTCTTTAATTAATGAATAAATAGTAACCAACAAAAATAATAGTCCAACACCCTTTATTAAAAGGAAAATCGCTCGTTGTGTCCCTGTAGCAATGGATAGCGCGTTGGACTTCTAATCCAAAGGTCGTGGGTTCGAATCCCACTTGGGATGGCCTATTTTCTGATAATGTTATTTCATTTTACTGTATTATTTTATTGGAATAATTAAATTTAATTAATGAATAAATAGTAACAAACAAAAATAATAGTCCAACACCCTACATAGGAAGGAAAATCGCTTTCTATTTTGCCACTTGATTCTGTCATATGTATATACCTATTTGCAGTAGTTGGAATTGTTTAATAAAAAGTAACTAAAGATTTTTTACTTTGTTGACCTAAGTAGGAATTGACTGAATTTTTTTTCTTCATATTACTTGTCTACATTGATAACTACAGTAAGTGTTCAAATGTACCTCTCCTTCAACATCGATACAAGCAATTTTGTTTTAAGTCTTCTTGAGGCTCTGGACCCATATGCAAAGATAGGCCCTACCTGCAACCTTTTTAAGTGGAAGGTAAATTACAAGCCTTGTTAAATACTCATACAAATAAATTTGTTTGAATCACCGTCTTCACTGACTGGAGTTTTTCGATTAAATGAGTAATAATGATGTATGTTTGTAGGCCTTGACCTAGACACGGACGACGGACTTGGCGTAATAATACAATCTTACCACTGTTGCCATACAGTTCGAAATTCCTAGTTTTTTAGGGAATATATTCGGGACATTTGACAGTTAAAATTATTCGGATATGATCAAATATGGGCTTCCTCTTCCGAGGCCCTGGACACAGTTGACCCATGCTTTAAAACGATCCTGGATACAGGCTTAACAGCATCTAACTTGTGATTGACGTGAACTTTCAAAGATGCCATATGTTTCATACACAGATGCAGCTGATGGAAAATCTTTCAGCGAGGTCCTCATCAAGGTGAATTCCAAGTCTGGTAAATGAGCGCCATGAGGTGTCTCCAAAAAACCCATACTCGACAAAGCGGATGAACTTATTGGCCGAGCCGCAGTTCCACTGCGTTTACTCCGCCTAGAATGGAAGTGGCATTTTAGTAATTATGTTCATTATTGTTGAAATGATTTCAAACCCCGTCGTACCAAAACCACATGGCATTTGAAACAGCAACTGCAACATTACTGTGTAATTTTGACTTGCAGAATGATGCGATGAGTTTGTGAGCTAGAAGATATGGATCAATATAGAAATATTCACACAATATACTCCCGCATTTAAGCGTGAACCGCTCATGGAAAACATACGGACGTGGAACGTGTGTTATAAGTGGTCGATACATGTCTCTTCGCTCTCAAAGGTAGCCTCATGCATGACAAGTATTTTTGCAGTGAAGCTCAAAAATATATTTTTGATCACACATTTTTATTTATATATATTGTATGCTATAAATTATCATTTAGAGATGAATAGTTAGCTATTATTATGGAATGTACAGTAAGTATTCATATTCCCAAGTGTTATCTACTTTTAATTATGTACATATTAAAATCATAGATGGCGTAACAATAGCGCTCATAAAAATAATACATTTCAATATTTTTTTTTAATTTTTGGCTTTAGTATTATAGTGTAGACAAATACAAAAATATTCAAAAATGTTACTCCCATAATATTCGTGTTTTACTTCATTTACTTAGTCTATAGTTAATTTAGTATCAATAATTTTATTCTAATTGCAAAGCTACAATTCAGCCAGTATTATGGATTTGAATCTGTATTTGGATGTTGAATCTAGTTGTAAATTACTTATTATGATACTGATCCATAGTGATCTCAGCCTTTTTGACTGCAACTTTAGGTAATTTACCTTTTTCTTACTATGGATTTAGAACTTCTATTCATTATTTTCAGTAAGATTTCGCGCAGTATTATAAACTGAAAGGGGAAAAGTTGACTAACCTTAAAACTGGTTAAACCCCACTTTTATATAAAAACAGTCCTGAGCCAGCATTGCTTATGTCACAGCAGCATCCATCTTTTTACGTTTCAAATATCCGTACAATTCTTTTATCTTTGTTGTGCAAATCATTTTTGTCTTTCAAGAAGTTATTTAAATCTATATATATTCAGTAATACAACCCCTTTTATATAAAATTTTGCATCTGACAATAAGTTCAGTACTGGTAAAAGCAGGCATAAACAGTGGTACTATTTTAGATTTGTTTATTTATTATTTCTTTTCCGATTCTATTCGTGTTTTTTAATTCCTACTATTAGCTCACACTCTCTCTATATTTATTTATTTTTTTATCTTCGTGGAATTTTCAATCGTTAATAAAATACATTTCAAAGCACTCAATTGAGCTGAGACTTTATATACATGATTATTTTGGATGACAATACGATAATTTAATTATAATTAATAAAAATTAATTGATTAAAACTAATTATTTAAAGAACCACAATCATTTTTAGCGATTTGTGTCAAAACTTGAAAAGGTTTTTTTCTCACGTTTTAAAGCATTCAGTTGAACTGAAATTTTTCATACACGATTGTTTTGGATGAGAATACGATAATTAATGATAATTAATAAAAATTAATTACTACTTAATGTTGTGATTCTGTCATGTGTGTATACGTATTTATATAAATTTTAACTATTTAATAAAAAGTAGCTAAAATAAAATTTTATTTTGTTGATCTAAGTAGGAATTGACTTACAAAATTTTTTTTATATCACTTGTTTTTTTTTCTCGTATATCCAAAATAAAATTTTTTATTTTTACGATAGATGCCTAAATTAAAACAGATATCAAGAGCAAATAGGCATCGCAGTCGCTAGTAAAAACGGTGTTGGTAAAAGGGCGAAACGCATTCGCGCTGGTGAGCACAGGCGCGTGATGTCGAGGAGTGGTCACGTGACCCCTGCCGGTCGTCCTTCCACGGGCAGCTTCCGCGTTTGAAAAGGAGTGCTGTCGGCCTTGGGGATCCCGTTCCACTCAGCAGTTCCTGGTGGACCCCAAGGTCCACTCCGTAAGAGAAGCCGTCTCACCCATTTCAAGGTCGAAGGGGTTTTGTTCTGTTATGTCAGGTACAATTGCGTCAGTGCCCGGTGTTGTCTTTTTCACCATTTTTTTTCTCTTTTTTCCCCTTGTTTAGAAAAGTTTTCGCTCTTGTTTTCCACCTGTACCTTGGCCGTGGAATTTGAAACTAGTCTCTTTAATAGGCACTTTTTAATGGAAACACGCTGTATTATATTGTTTAATAAGAATGGTTGCATAAGAGCAAATCTGCTGTTATACATCATCACATTGCCGCATCATTTTGACGTCATCATTTACCACTTGCAATGTGATTGTGAAGTTAGAATAGAGAATTTCTGTTTGAAAAAAAGGTGTTTCGTTTGTGTGATAGTATCGTTTGCAAATTTTTATTTAAATTTCCATATAATGATGAGAAAATGTAGTGTTGTTGAATCACATAATTAAAAATTGAGAATTCACAAAGATTTTTTATAAAGTTTCTTTTGAATTTTTCTTTCAAAATATTTTTAAATGATTACGTTTTGTGAATTATCCTTTTTTTTGAATTAACGTGCGCTCTAAAGCAACACGAGGGCTATTGGCAACGGACCTCGTCGTTTTGCCCTTCTGTTAAATAACGAAGAAGACACCTGGACTCTGTGGCGTACGGACTACTTTCGTGGGAGGGGTTATATTTGTAAAAACAAACAAACCGTAGACAAAAGCACTTGGGCGTAATCTTTACGCTAAGAATTTAAAAAAATTGTTTGTCTATGGGAAGGATTTGAACCGAACCTCATGCGTCACCCTTGTATACGCCACTGACTGAGGTGGCGTCACCGTGTACAAGAGCTGATTCTTCAATTCTGTCGAGGCCGAAAATGGTCCCGTTGTCATGGTGGGGTAGTTTTGTGAGTGAAGTGCCAGCTGGTGTGTCGTCCTCGTCATTTGACTGAGGTTTAAAATGACGAGATCCATCGCCAGTGGCCCTCGTTTTGCTTCAAAGTGCAACGTTAATAAACAATCAATCAATCAGTTCGAAAAAATGTATGAAAAGATAATTATCAAATTATGGGTAGAAATTTATTGGAGCAAAATTTTATTTGAAAGATTTCATAAATATTCCTGCTAAGATATAGTTGTTTCATCTCGACTTTGAAACGGTAAAAAATGTAATAATTAAGTTTTCCTATTTTTTGTGATTAGTATTCGTATACATGTCGCAGGGAAATGGCGAAATTAGGAATTTCATCAAATCTGTAAGGGAGATGATCAGTTGACGGGAGATGTTAAAATAACGTCTCTTCAAAGTCATTTCCCTGATGAAAGTAAGTGATTTTATCAAATCCTTGAACTGTTTCAGTGAAATGAACTAGTCAGGATTTGCATTGGCAAAAGGCTATACAGGGGGGGGGGGGGGCACCTGGCGATCGAGGCCTTGTACTTCCTAACCATACAGGTAGTCCCCTAAATATCAACCCCATATCTTTAAAAAAAATGGTACCATAGGATTAACATAGGGATTGATATTTTAGTGTGTAAGCAAAAGAGAGAAAAGTTGTTACACATAAAAAAAAATACCAGCCTAATTTCCTTATTATTTCTTAATTAGTTTCGAATAAATAATTTGTGTTTCAGTGACTATTGTTGTATTACTTACTTCTACGTTTAATAATGCACCCTTTTTGTTAAATAAACACTTTTGAACTCTCGACAATATTATTTCATGATTTCACTGAAACAGCTCAGGGATTCGTTCAAATCTCTTACTTTTATCAGAGAAATGACCTTGAAGAGACGTTATTTTAACATCTACCGTCAGGTGATCATCTTTAGGGATTTGACATGATTTCTAATTTCATCATTTTCCTGTGACATACATGCAAATTACAAAAACATCCCAGTTTGCAAATTGATCATCCTACCCTGATTTGTATGATTTTTGTTGAAATAAAAATCTCTATGTATATATATTCTCTTATAACCACTGATTAAAGCGAGTTGAAAACCACACATAACAGTCTAACTCTATTTTATTGATTGGAATCGTGTTCTTTTGAATATGTCTCACACGGTATTCTATTAGTGACGAATCACGATTCAACTGATAAGAGAGATGAAAATTGTTTGCATAGAAATTTCAAAACTTTTGGTATCCAAATTTCAAGGTAATATCAATCTTCGCTAACGAGCAGTGTTAAAGACTCCATTATTTTTTTGCATGTTGCATTTCTTTTTCCATTGTGCCATTTTTCGTACTTATAAAACGTTTTCTTCCTTTGCTTGTTTATTTTAAATCATTAGCCCAAACTAAATGGATCTTTTCTAAGCATTCTGAATACAATTTCTTCATTCTGCTTATGGCCCGGAAGCGGAGGGAAAAAAGTTGCGTGATTTGTGTACGGTCATTTGTCGATTTTTTTCTTCTTTTTCTGTTTGTTTTCATTAAAGGAGAAAAAGAACCTTGCATATTAGTATAAATTATATTTAAGAAAGCGTCATTAAAAACGGGGTTCGCTTCACTCGATTTGGCAGCTGGGCTCATTTTGAGATCTCAAAAACTAATAAGTTGTCTTAAAAAAATTATACTTTTTTTAACGCTTTTTTTTAAAATAATCCCTTTGAAAAAAAACGGGTTCTTCAATTTTTGTTTCATTGGAATCTCAAACATTTGATGTACTGAGTATATTTTATAGAAGACAGAATGGAGTTCCAATGGATAAACCTTTAACTCATTCACAACTAAGGGAAGCATTTTCCCCTATTTTAAAATGGATGATTGTATCGTATTTAATTATAACCTTATGTGTGCATTTTTTTAAATACAGAATGTCAAAATGGAACGTATGCCAAACTCAATTGCGTAAACGAGTACGTTTAGGACAGTGGTATTCAAACTGTAAACTTTGGGGTTCAACAAAGCATATCCAGGAGTTCCACGAGTCACAATTAAAAAAATCGCTAAGGAACTTATAATTATGTTTGCAAAATAGATTCACATTCTCAATGAAGTTCGTACAGTTACAAATCTCTAAAGCTCTCCTATTCATTAAAACTGAACATTTGATTTACATATAAT
>BMAV01005021.1:108144-201569 GCA_019973955.1 Trichonephila inaurata madagascariensis
TGTATTCATTTCACTTCATAAGCATATGAAATTTTTGTCTTGAAAAAATTCATGGCAGTTGTTTTTGTACACATGGGATGAATTTCCTTTCATTTAATGATAGCAGAATTCCACTCACTTTGTATCGAAGTTTGTTCAAAAATCTTTATTTGGGTGTAAGGTATTTGAGTCTTAAGGCTTCTCTCTCCCCTCTTTTCAACAATCAAAGTGTTGAGCAGCAAGCATAATGTGTCCCTGTTACAGGTGGACCCCTTACACCTCACCCACCCTCCAAGGAAATTGGTATTGCAGCATCCGATACTGATCATTCATCCAAACTACAAGAGGGTAAGTTGTGTTTGTATATTTGCACAGATAAAAGCTCCAAACACTGAACACGGAACTGTTTATGTTAAATTCACACAATTTCTATCTTCAAAAATTAATTTCTAGCTGTGTTATGGAAACTGAAAACTTTTTTTTTAAGATTGCTGTTTTATCTATGACTGCTGAAGGATATTTTTTATCACAATCTGTTGAATTTTGACTAAGAACTTTTAATCTAACCGTTTGTAATAATAATTAATTTATGTTACAATTCTTGCAGTTTAATGTACTTTATTTTCTTAAATAACATGAGCTGAGTAAATAGCTAAGCAGTCTATAACTGAAAATGTTTTAAAAAAATGCTTTAAACAGCAAATTCTGCTCTAATTTTCTTGGAGGTGTGTGCTTGCCTGCAAGTTTCTTCTGTGCTTTGTGGTTTTCTCTTGTTTAAAATCTCCTTCTACATAATTCAATGTGTTGGTATCCTTTTGCATTTGTATTTCTTGGGGACTTTTTTTTTTCATTGCTCTTTCCATTTGCTGTATTTCACTCTTTCTCTCTTTGTTGGGTATTTGCACTCTTCATCTTTCTTTGCATATCTCTGAATTTCCCTTTTATCTTCCTTTCCTTGCTGCAATTGTAACAAGTATCATATAACAGGGGATCATTTGTTAATTTTTTTATTATTTTTCTATTAATATTTTTTTTATTTCTGGTATTAAATTACTGAACAATATTTTTTTTTATACTAGTCCTATGTTAAATTTTATGCACTTTAAATGATGAAATTATATAATTTAATGTGTACTGTTGTCAAATATTTCTGAAAATTGATCCTTTAAAATTAGCAAATATATATCACAGCTAAAAAAAACTTAATTATAATTTTAATGAATTAATTAAATAATTAAGACCTGGTTGACAAATTTCTAAGTAATCTTTACTAAGCATGCTAATTTTTTGAAGAATTAGGTTTGAGGGCAATTAAGTTTTCATTCAAATTCTGTCATTAATTCTGGACACATTTATTGAAAAATTCACTAGATGGTCACATACAGTGGTAAACAAAATTGTGGGCACTTTTTGAGTTTGTATGCTTATAGAAAATTTTATGTTGAACAAAATGCAAAGTATATTATATAATTTTAAAAAGAATTTAATTCTAAATCTGACAAAAAAAACAAAATTCAAATATTTGCAACTCAAAAGAAGTTATGTTATAATAACTATCAATATACACATTAGTATTGCTGATAGCAGTGAGTTATCAGGGCTTAGTGAGGTAGCCATTGTTTTTAATTACAGCTTCACATCGATGTTTCATTGAGCTAAAAATAGTTTAAAGCTCTTCATTTGTTATTACATGATGCCAGGAAACAATTATATCCTCAATTAGTTCCTTTTTATTTCATGGGTACATCTTTTGGACAAGGGTTTTCAAACGGTGCCACAAGTTTTTGATAGGATTGAGGTCAGGACTGTTTCCTGGCCAGGATAATAATGATATTTAGTCAAACTATATACAATGACATCAATAAAAGAGTAGATTGGACGCATGTGTAACGAGAAAATGGTATTTCCTATGTTAAAATTATATAACAGGTAGGTAGTTCAGTGACTACATCTAGAGACTGAAAGTTTTGCTTAAGATGTCAGGAGACAAATTTAATTAAAAAAAAGCAGGAAAAGATCGAAAAAGGTGCACATCTGTTGATGACAGAAGAAAAATATTATGTCTTGGAGATTAAAGAATTTCATGGACAGCTATCAGAAGTGATCTGAATGATGCCGGTATTTCTGTCAGTTCAAAAACAATCAGGAATAGATTAGGAGATGTAAGACCAAAAGGTAGAATTCCACAAAAAAAGCCATATCTCAATTTACAGCAGTATTAAAAGGGACTACTGTGGGCAATGGAACACATTAGTTGGACAAATGATTATTGGTCACAAGTTGTATGGAGGGAGTTATATTTAAAATATCGTTACTCGGTAGTGGTAACCTAAAATATGTAAGGCATAGAATAGCAGAAATAATGCTACATCCTGACTGCATCCAGGCAACTGTGAAGTACCCACATAGTTTTATCATTTAGTCATGCATATCAGCAGATGGTATCGGTCACCTTCACATCATCGAGGGAACACTGAATGTCATAAAATACATTGACACCATTCTAGAACCAAACTTCTGCCAACCATCAGGGATCTATTTACTTACAATGCTCCATTTATTATTCCTCAAGATTCTGCTCCTTGCCACATTAAAGTAATTGAAATACTGGTACTGTTCTATGATCATTGAGTTGTTGTCATGGCCAGAAAAGAGTCCTGACCTCAATCCTATCGAAAACTTGTGGCACCGTTTGAAAACTCTTGCTCAAATGAGGTACCCGTGAAAAAAAAAGGAACTAATTGAGGATATAGTTGTTTCCTGGCATCATGTAATAACGAATGAAAAGCTTAAAGCGCTATTTTTAGCTCAATGAAACATCGATGTGAAGCTGTAATTAAAAATAATGGCTACCCCACTAAGCACTGATCATTTCTTTTGCATTGCAAGTATTTGAATTTTGTTTTTTGTATCGGATTTAGAATTAAATTCTCTTTAAAATGGTATAATATACTTTGCATTTTGTGCAATTTATAATTTTCTATAAGCATATAAACATAAAAAGCAGATGCGTAGCTACCATTGTATCAGCCGTATCAATGATATGGGGCCCCAACATTTGTAACTACAGTTCCACCAACAGAGCTCCCATATCTATAAAAGGGGCCCCGAAGGAATTTTGATACAGGGCCCCCTCAGAACTTGCTACACCAGTGATAAGAATGATTTAATGCTGAATGTATGACAATTATTGATAGTAAGAGAATAAATTGTTTTGTAAAAGTAAATTTTATTAAAATATTTCTAGCCCTATTTAACATCAAATACATTTTCATATACTGGGTTCTTCAAGTATTGAATCACTTGGTAAAAAGAACAAAACTCATTTAAAACTAAAAACGTGTAGTTCAATTCATACACAAGCACAAAACAAGGCAAGTAAAAGTGAGTTAGATACTAAAAACCACCAATTTTAAACTATCACACGCACAGGATCTCAGTTGAACAAATAAATGTTATGACATTGATAAATGTTGACTCTAAAAAAAAACACAACAAAGATATTTCCTGAAATATTTTGCACTATCAGTATTTGAATTGGTTATGATTTCTTCCCCAATTTGCTGACTTGTGTACTAACTTATAAAAGTAACATCAATTTAAAAAAATACTTGAAAAAAATCTGTTAAAATGAACTGTTTACTCATGTTTATCATTTTAAAAAGACATTAAATAGTTTCAGCTGTAAATAAGGCTGCTATAGCCTAGTAATCAAGGTAACAGACTTGTGGTCCATGCATTGAAGTCTTGTTCTGCTGAAAACCTGCCATGTAGGGGAACGATACATGTGAAATCTGTCGATGCTCAAATCTTCACTTGTTGGTGTGGTGTGGAAGCTAGGAGAGAGGAGTGCTAGCTCAGGTGTTGTATTTGTCACTTGACCATGGTTCAAAATTACGAGGTCCGTCGCCAAAATCCATTGTGTACCTGAATAGTATGATGTTAATATTCACTCATTCAACTGTAAACATTTTTTGACAGTCGTAATTTATTATTGAAACATTTTTGGGCATTTTTTTTTCTTCAATAAATTTGACTTTTTTGAAAGAAAAAATTAAAGTAATTTGATTATGATATCAAATTGTAATAAGTCAGTATTTTACATATTGTAATTTTCAGTTTCAATTCTAACTATGAATATATGAAACCAAATTTTAATATATGTTGTGTTCCTTTTAAGATTGAACAAATAGTGTATGGAGGATGGAGTTGCCATCTTGCTTAATTAAAAGTTTATGATGTGATGAAACAAAAAACTAGATTCTATTGTTTATATCGACATTGATTTTGAATATTTTACAATATTTTTCAATAAATGTTTACTTAACTGTACTTATGTTTAATTGTGTTTTGTCTATCTAGGTTTGCAGCAACACACAGCAATGAATATGACATCTCAGGCGTCAAATATTAGTGGACCCCTCCCCCATTCCAGCCCCTATTACATCACCCCTGGAAAGTATCAAGAAAATGGAGATACACTCTCCGACTTCGTTAACCTAGTGTGCCAAGAAGCTCAGAATTCTGGCCCAAGCCCACAAGTGAGCATTTCACATTTTATAATTCAGCATATTTGTTGTAACTCCTTACTTATTTTAAATTTCACTGGTATTTTTTATATGTAAGATTTATTTTTTAGGAATGAAATGACAATGTTGTAAAATTATAAATCGATGAAAAAAACTATTTTTTTGTTGTATGTGCTTTTTTACTGAACAGAAATACAAAAAAAATAAATTGAATCTGTTAAAATTTTAAATTAACTCCTGCAAATTTAAACATCAATGCATTGTGCACTTACTTATTATTCCTTATTTATTTTAGATTACATTAGTATTTTCCTTATTCATGATTCTTTTTTGGAATGAAATTACAATGCTGTAAAATTATAAATTGATGTAAAAAGCTATTTTTTTGTGTGTGCTTTTGTAGTGAATAGAAATACTAAAGAAAAAATAAATTGAATCCATTCAATTCCTACAAATTTAAACATCATTGCATTGTGCTATATTTTGTCTACATATGTACAAGGAATCAGTGAATGATATAAAGTTCAAATGAATTCGATGAATCAATGCATAATATTTGTTTGTAAAAAATGTTTTTCGAAAGTTTTAAAGTATCAAGAATCCAGTGAATCTTTTTATGTATCACTGCAGTAAAGAATTTGTGATATGCAATGGGCAATCAACAAAATGATGAATTCAGAATAATAAAATTAAACCCTATTTTTCTTAAAATTCAAATATGCAAGTAAGAATTTTTCATCTATAATTTGAGTTATATTTTATTTTATTATTGTATTTAACTGTAAGATCAAGCATGATCTACTTCAAGAGTTTTTTTTTTATTAATATTTATTTCTTCTCAATATAAGTTTCTTGTATTCATTGTTAGGTAAAGTGTATTATTTTTAAAAATGTTCAGTTTTGTCAAGTAGAAGAGAATATTGAGAAAAAAAAATTATGCATATGGAATATATGTAACCACCCTTAGCGTTTATACATAAAAGAATTTATTCATGAAGTAGCATATTATTTAGTAAATAATTAATTACTTATTATTATGTAGACTTTCTGGTGAGAATGAATAGATATTATTCAATTTAATAGTATTCATTAATTTTAATATTATTCATCAATTTTCTTTTCAGCGAATTAATTTATTTCTCCTCTTTCAGACTAGCCAAGATTCTGAAGCACAGAGTCCCACTAAGTTGCCGCACTTCTACTCCAATCCGATGCTTCCTCCTCCCCCACCTGCTCCTATGGCAAGGCCTGTTGCCATTATACGATCAACAGGTACTTCACTCCCTCCTAACTACTCTTTTCTTTGTGTGATCTACATTAATCCCAAATATATATGTGTATGTATATGAATTTAAAAAATTAATCAACCACAGTTTTCCAAAATTAATAATTATGAATCATTGACTTTTAAAGAAAGCTTTTTATTGAGGGGATTAACTTTCCTTTGTATTAAAACTATGAGACCAAAAGCTTTACTCTAAATATTATTATGCCTGTCTCCTTATTCATGAAATTTTCAGTTTCCTTCTTTTCTGTGTTCTTGAAAATTTGTCATATTAGTATTATTTCTGTCTTAAATTTTAAATATTATTTATTTCAGAAAAATCATTTTTATCCTACTGAAATAGTTTTTTAGAAAGCCTTGTAAAGGATTGTTCTTTCAGTTTCATTGCCATTCTTAATCATATTAAAGATTTAATTTTAGACATTTTATCTTGGAAGATGACCTTTTATAATGAAATTATATATTACATAAAATTATATATACATTAAATACGAAAGTCAGAAAATCCATTGTATTTGAACTATTTAAATTAGATTATGCATTTGCTTATTTTCTTATTATATATTTAATTACCCATAAATATAAAAAAACAAAATATTTGTTTCATGACCACTGTAATCAATATAGTTTGATAATTTATTCTTGATTTCTAGGTGAAATTAATTCTCTATCTGTTAATTAAACGTACTTATTGAAGCACCTTGTCAATGGAATGTAATTTTTTGTTTTCTTTTTTCTCTGCCTTTGTAAAATATATTGTTTTTGTATTTTTATATAAACAAATTAATATTGTATTTTCAGGTAAACTTGCCGCATTTTCAGAGATCAGCGGTTCTGCTCCAAGCCCTCCCAGCAACGTTAGTCAGCTGGGGCCTAGGAACAGTTCTCCTGTCTCTGATACCTCTCCAGTGGGCAATTCTGTAGTAAGGGACAATCGGAAGCAACTTGCTTCGCCGCCGGCTCCTTCCTCAGGTGAGTCTTCGATAAATTTTCTTGTTTCTGCTTTGTCATTTTTATTCTACTATACTAAGCCATCTTACTGCCAATCAGTGCTACACTGAATTGGTCCAATTAACTGCTATAGGCCAATTATGATTTGAGTTAGAAGCAATGTTAATTGAAAGTTGTAAGTGTGTGATTAAATATTAAAAAAGTATTTTAAAAGGCTATACAAGATTCATTTTATTGAAGAAGCTATTTTGAACACAATACAATTGTCTGATGTATAATTAAAAAATATGCCTCTGATTAGTTTTGTCATTCTTTTCATTATTCTGAATTCAGATTTAGAAGTTTTTATTCTTTGTAAAAAAAGAATGAATATGTAGTTTTAATTATATGTGTACACCTTTTACATATATTATGTTCCAGTATTTATGTACTGATATTGAGTTTAAAAAATGATTATGGAAAATTCAGTGTTAATAAATTGCATGTTAGAATGAGACAAGTTATCTTGTTTATTAGAACATTGAATTTTCAGTAAGAATGAAAATCATTTATATCATGTTTTGCTTCTTTTAATTTAAATAATAATTCCAAATGTAATTGTAATGAATATGCAGATATTACAAAAACTGAAATTGAACAGTTTGTTTACTCTGCATTGAAATTTTGGTAATAATTGTCAGAGTAAAAAGAATCAAAAAGCTAATACAAAGGAAAAATTATGTTGACATTTAATTTGTAAAAATTTTAAAAAGATACTTTTAAAGAAAATTGTAATTCCTGTAATTATCATTTGATGTTTGCCATCATCATTGAGAAATTATATTGATTCTTGTTTATTTCAACAGTTGCCCCTGGTGGTAGTAATGGTCTTGATGGCTCCCAGAACAACAGGGGATCCATGAGTAGCCCTTTCACCTCCCTCCCTAGGCCAGACAATAATTTCTCCCATATTCATCCTCAAGCTCACCAGGTGAGAAAACAGTCCTTTTTATAAGAGAAAAAATATTTGTTTCTAATTTATTAACCCTTTTATTAGAAAACTTCTTTTTATAGAAAAAATATAATATCAATTTTATTTCAAAGATTTTATAACAATGAAAAAAATCTCTGAGGATTAAAAAAAAAACTAATCATTGTTTTGCAATTTTTGCATATTAGTAATTCCATAATTGATAAATTATATTTAACATAGAAATTCATATATTAATATAATTGTCAAACTTTTTCTTTATGCGCCATGTGGCAGTGTAATCCCCTAGTGAAATTTTTGCAATGAGACACGGCTGCTTAGGTATATTCTTTCTCGGCACATTTCATTATTTTTATTTAATCCAGAATTAAAATTGTTGAGATGATAGATATTTATTAATCTGAAAAGTTCACACCAATATGAAAACAGCAGCTCGAGTTGAGGAGAACATCAGACACCTCTTCTGTGATCCATTCCATCATTGTCATGATTTTTCAAAGGTTAGTGTAAAGAGTAAAGTCTGCACAGTGGACCAGAGGAATTTGGTAAATTTTGGAATGACGATAAAGTGGGATTTGAAACAAATTTAGGAATTATATTTTTTGGGATCCTAATACATAAATATAAAATTGCCTTTTAAAAAGTGGAAAAGAAATTTCAATTTACTGTAAGCAAAGCTTTTTTTCCCCCCTCATAAATACACTCTTAAGTGTTTAAATAACATTAGTTAAATAAGAGTTCATTTTGGACCAGTGGGAAAGTTCATTATAAATGAGAGCTCATAATAGCAAGCTTCAACTACAGTATGCATTGATTTACATTAAAAGACTTTTTAAGAAGCTTACGAAATGCTATAAATTTCATCTAACAGACAGTATATACCTGAAACATTGCTATATTTAACAGTAAAAATTTTGGTGCACAAGAAAATTTGTGAACCCTTATTAATTTGTATTATATTTATTTTTCTAACTATGATTATTAGGTCAACATTTCTGTGTAATCAGTCTATTTATTTTACAGAATGTATACAGCTTGGAATTAAGCACTTGTTTTATCTCAATCCTGAAAAAGAGTTGCATTTTGGTTGATGCAACTTAGCCCCTTCATCAAGAAGATTTTCTAAATTATCCTATTAAACACACAATCATTTCTTTTAGATGGTAAAAAGATACACCCTTTTTGGAAATATTGTAATAGTTTGTAATTTAACTAACTATTGCTGACATCTATTGAAAAATCTAGAGTTATGCCTTTCTTTTGTGAAAGTCTATCGGTACTAAATAAAAAATGTCAAGTTTAGAATACTGATGCCTTTTCTTTTTTAATTGTTTGTTTTCTTATTGAGAAGTCCTCACTCACTCTTAGGGGTATGTGTACCATAATTTGAGAACCACTGTGTTAATATATAATAGGTATTTAAATTACGCAGAGACACAAGAATTGTGTTATGAAAAAGTATTTATTCCATTTAGCAACATTGTTCACACTGGCATAGCTAATCCTGAGTGGGCACTGTGTCAAAATTCTTTTTTTGGGGGGGGGGGGGGTTTTTGGGAAATAAATAAAAATGACCTCATTCATAAAACTTATTGGGGGCCCATATCATTAATATAGTGGTAGCTATGCCCCTGATAGTTCTTGTATTTGAATAGATTTTTTTAAAGGTTGTACATTAAATGTTTGTTGTGTATTTTCTAGCTCTTCTCGTACACGAACATCAGCCCCGTGAATGCGATGAGCGGCATGATCAGTCCCACCAATTTGAGCATGTTACCTCCCCCTCAAACACGCCGCGCACTACTCCCCGCACCACACCTGTACCCCGGTGGAATGCTGCCCCCTTCATCACTTTGGATGAGAACCTAGACTACAATATGATGGCGGGTCTCATGCCCACCAACCACACTGACTCCGACCCACCACACATCATCGAGGCAGAAGGGGAGATAGAAGGTGAGTTGAGAAGATACCAGAGAAGACTGGTTTTTCTAATGCTATTTTTAAAACTTATGGATTATTATAATTCTTGGCTTAGTTTTCATGCTTTGCTTATTCAAATATAGGCCAAACTTTTCGAGATTATGTTTATTTTTATTTCTTTTTGAGGTTTTGTGGTCAGAATTGATCATTTATTGCTGTTTCATAAAGACTTAAAGAACAGAAATTAAACTGTTTGTACAACATTTATAAAAAAATATTCAAAACATATAATTTTTTTCTTCCAAGAATTCTGCAAAATTAGAATTATTAAAAACATTTAAAGCAAAATAATTTGAAGTTTATTTTGTTAAAATTAGAAAAGGATGTATACCCAATGGGTATATCTGGTCATAATTGAATATTTTCTGTCCTGTTTTGAGCACATATTATTATTTTAGATTGGTGTAGTATAGAAAAGAAAAATGTTTCAATTACGAAGAAAATTTGATTTTAATTCAATGCATTTTAATATTTGCATTATTTTATGTTTTTGTATTAAAAATATATTTGATTGAAAAGATGTTTTGACTAATATTTAATTAATTTTAAAAAAATGTAATTAATTTTAATTAATTTTTTTTAATGTATGATTTTGAACTTTTCTAAGAAGATACTGAATAGTTTCAATGCGCAATGTAATTTAAAGATGGGCCAAAAGGAATCAAAACCAAAACATAGCTTCACATTTATAATAATAACACACCAAAAATTTAAAAGTGCTTACAATGTCTAAAATAAAGAAATCAAAGTACTCATTATTTTTAAAATTATTGAAAATATTGTTTAATGTCTATATGATAACTCAAACTCTATATGATAACTCAAAACTGATGAATAACTGTTGAAAATAGTAACACATGAAAAATATATTGAGTAATAAATTCAAAAATTTGTGAAAGTTCACATGATACATTAAACATTTTTTATTAAATGATTAATTTTGAAATTCCTATTGATAATAAGGTGCTATATTTTTGGATTGATGTTGCGGGAATAATAATGATACATCATTTGAAGAAAAAATTGCACCATTAAAATACACAAACATTATGTTTATTTTTTTATATCAAATTCCTAATAACTGATATCTTTCCTTCCTATCGATTAAATCTCAATCTCTTTAACTAAATCAGAAAATTAGCATCTTAAAATTAAAAATATTTCTATTTTTAAAAGGATAAAATATGGTTATGTATGATTGAATTAACCATGTTCTAAAATTTATAAAATAATTACTCTTGATGTGTCAAATACTTACAGCAAGCAATGATAAGTTATATGTTTGTGTTTAATGAACAATATGATGTTTTTTAAGATTCTATTCTACTCAACAACTATT
This sequence comes from Trichonephila inaurata madagascariensis, assembly GCA_019973955.1. Lineage (NCBI taxonomy): Eukaryota > Metazoa > Arthropoda > Arachnida > Araneae > Nephilidae > Trichonephila > Trichonephila inaurata. The sequence continues at coordinate 119,181 of BMAV01005021.1, forward strand.
TTAGAATTTGCTGAAAGTTCTTTTTTATTCAAAAGATATGATGAGTTTTATTTGTTTTTAAAAAGTGTTATAATTGTATTAAAAATTTATCAAAATTATAATTTTATTCATGAATTATTATAGCTAATAGTTCTGTTTCAAATTATATACTGGCATTTTCTGAAAAGAACAAAAGATATCACTCTTAACAGGTACTAAGGTAAAAATAAATTGTTGCCACATAATCTGTTGGGGAACATAATTTTGCCCCATTGAAACATTTTCAAAGAAAACTGTATCCATATTTTTATGCAATTTATCATGATTGCTTTATTTTTAATGTAATCTGAAGATATTTAATTAGACTTTAAAAATATTTTTTCATTTAAAAAATATTTTTTCTCTTCATGTTTTCCTAAATTTGTTAGTCTTATTTCATTGTCATTTATGGAATAAATAAATGAATGAATGCTTGATACAGGAGAGAGAGAGAGATCATTTTTAATTTTCATTTCAATTTCTGAAAAGTTTGAGCATGTAATTTTTTAATGCATGTCAATATTTCAAATGATTTATAAATGAAATTTTAGAAAATGTGAAAAAAATTTGTAAACCAATGCAATACACTCTTATAATCTATAAGAAAATCACTTGAAGTAAAAATAGAAAAGGCTAGTCTAGTGTTTCTGCTAATATTTGCATGCCTTTGTCACAAAGAAGTAAGATTAAAAAATATTTGTATAAAGTCATGAATTTTTTAAAAAATGTTTTGCAAATGGGACCTATTTCTCCATAGGAGGACATCAGAAATGTGTACTTTTCTTTATTTTCACATAATGATTTTTCTGAATTGATATCAGAATGGTGCATATTTCATACTGTGATGGAAATATAACAAAACAATAATATTTTATTTTCTAAACTAGTTTGATTTTTAGAAGGATTTTAATTATACATAGTTATTTTTTCTTTTGTAATTCTTTTTTTTATTATGTGAAATAAATTCAAGATTTTATGTGTTATCAAATTATTTTTAATTGAAAATTGATGATTTTTATACTCTCACTCAGAAAAAAAATTTATTTTATATTTATATAATAGTGAAATATCAGGCAATTTTTTTGTATAATTTTAATTAAATTAAATGAAGAAATCGAATTTTATAGTGGTTTTTTCATGTTAACTGTTAAAAGATTAGATTTTTATTGAACTAATTTACACAGTTTGTAATTTTCTCAAAAGTTTTACTTTTTAAAATATGTTTAATATATAATTTTAAAAAATTGAATGATTAACGAATGAGGTAAATTTTAAATAAAGGGTGTCCCAAAATTCATGCAAGAATTGAATTTGCCACAATTTGTGCAGTAAAGTGTTGCCAATGAAAAAAAGAACTTGTGATAGTCATTAAAAATGAAATCCTCTGAATGAAAAATTAGTTTTCCTTGTTGAGCTATATTTTAAAATGTAATGGTCATGTAATTTCCTATTATGTTGTTCAAAATTGGCCACCTACATCATGCGCTTTAACAGCATTAGGTTGTTTTCCTAGGGTTTGAAATGAAGGGTTAATGTCAATTAGTCTAAGACAGTTTATGCCTTAAAGAAGAAATTTTAGCTCTGTATCAAAGAAATTCAGCCACATTTATGTAAAGTGGTCGTAACAAATTTCAACTAAAAAATGCGTTATGTGCCAGAAAACTGTAGCTATGTCCAATATGGTTATATTCCATATATAACACACTATATGCTTTATGAATCAATAAAAATGTACAATTTTTAATTAGAAACCTGTTTCATGAAAATTAATTATAATTTAGAAATCAAGTATTATTATTTGATGTATATCTTATAGTGCTGATCATTATCTTTCATTCCAGAACGTTATTTCACCGTCGTTCACAGCAACGATGGTGTCGATGCAAGCAGTCAGACCGCCGGTGGCAGCACCCCCGTGACTCCCACAAAGTCTCAGCCATCCTAAGTTAACAGATTTTTTATATTTTAAAGATAACATATAGAGGTGTACAATAGGAGGAAAAAAATCTGTCGCCCAATTCATTTTTGCAGTCGTTGAGGAACAGTCGTGACCACACCTACTTTCCGCAGCTCCTGTTCGGTATTTGGCAAACTCTTCGCCAAAAGGTTTGTTTAAATAATGCAAAAGTACAAAGCAAAGTAAATTTGTTCAAAAAGTACTCAAGTGTGTGTGTCAGAGACAATCAAAAGGCGTCGGATGAAAGGAAACCAAACTAGGAAAAAAATTATAAAGGAGCATCAAGACTGGAATTGATGCCTTAAAAGCACCTCGTTTTCGGAAGAGGTGCTGTGCTCTTATTCTCTTCCATTTCATTGCTTATAGCTAAGAGATTTCTAAGACGATTACTTCCGCCCAATGAGATTTCACTATGGTTACTTCCTGGGGCCTCAGTAGGTTTTCAAGAATTTTGCATTTTAAGGACTTTATCGTAGTTCCTGTAGCACACCCAGTGAGCTCGAGGGGCACAAGTTGCTGCACTACTGTGAGTTCGACCATCACCTGCTTATTAGAGCTTACATTTTATAATACTCACATCCCCCACTGACTTTGCTTGTCTGCTCACCAACTTCTATTTTAAATATATATATAACTACTATAATATTAATTATTGAAAATACAAAATAAAGGGGGGAAGGGAAGAGGGTGCAGGAGAACACCCAAAATTTAAATTTTTATTACTATTTCTTATTCTGTAGATGAATATTGGTTTAGGAAAAAATTTAAAAGCCCAAATTTGTTATTAACTTATTTTTATATAATGTTCCTTTATAAAAGGTGCCTTTTTCTGTGTACTTAAATATTTTTCCCCTTCCTTTCACATTTAGATTTTTTTTTTAATTGAAAGAAAAGCCAATATAATATAGATCTGTTTTAGTAATGAATTTGTTTCTTGTGATATGCATTCAATTATAGAGAAAACTTACTGTAGCTTCTTGAAAAATTAGTCTAAAATTGTAATTTTATACAGTCTTAATACTATTTCCAAACATTACTTTTATAAAGAAAGTTTACCTTAGAATACTAGAGATATGTAAAATTCTGACTTCATATAGAGTAAAGTAAATTAGTATTTAAAGAATTCTGATATTAGAAAAATCATGTATTATAAAATATTTTCATTTTGAAATTTTCTTCGTCTTGAGGCTCATGGTGCTGATGAGTTGTAAAGTCAGTTTACATTACACCAGCACTTGATCCCCTTTCGAAGAGCTGGGTGTGCTTTCAGCATTAGGGGTACGACTTCTGTAGATTACAGACGACTTTCTCACTTTTTAATAAATCAAATTATATAGAAAGGCATCTCAACTTGCCTCTTGCCTTTCGAATCTTTACCTAACGATTACTACTAGTGGCCTAGAAGATAGAGAACTATAGAGTGACAGCTAGAATATTTAGATGCTGCTAGCAAAGTAAAATGAAATAATTTTTATTTTTAACACTCTTTGCTCCTGAAAACTAAGCTCCATTTATGACAAAGGTAGGAAATGTAGAGTATAGATTAAATTTCCAGAGGCGCCAGAAAGACACAAGAAAACTTAAAGCTTAGAGTGTCGATATTTTTTCTGAAGACTATTTGTTCCATGTGATGTTAAATAGTTTAAAGTGCATTCTGTTTTGATATGCCTTTTTTACAATGCATAAAAGGGTTGTGTTCATAGCTTTCTTGTTCACAAGACAAGTTTTTTCTTTATGTAAATCTTTCGGTAAATTTCACTAGCAGGTTTTAATGATTTATTTATGTTTTATTCTGTTTTTACTCTAATTGTAAAATATTCATTATTTCGATTACATATTTTATTATTTAATAGTACTAAATGTTTTTCTTGCTTTTCTTTACTTTGTTGATATAAAATAATGCTTCATTTTTATTTAAGTGTAACTGCTTGTTAAATATTGTAAATGGATTTTCATACTGCTTGGACAAGAATCCATGACCACACCCATTCGAACAAAATGTCCAGATTCTTTGTTTCGTTTTTTAAATGTTGAATAATGTTTATTTAAAAATGCAACTGGTGATATCCCTCAGCTGATGACCTTCAAACTGTCTTGGCGCCTCTGTACATTTTAAGAAAAAAGTACTACTATAAGTGCTCTTGATTCAGTCTCTTTTGACATTGTTGAATCTATTACATTTTTCAAGTAGAGAACTATTCATGAAAAGTAGAGTTAATGTTAACCATTTTAAATTTTTTGCCTCTTTGGCGAGTGAATACAGAATTATTCCTAGATCTTTAGGAATAACTTGTTGAAGAACCATTCAGGGCATTTTTACATTTTGCCCGATCTTTTCCTCGTAGGTTAGATTTTCTCTCGACTTTCTCCTCCTCTCGAGGAGGAGACGAAAAACAAGAAAACAATGTAAAGTTATCCATTTTCTATTATAAAGTTGAATCTCCATATTTTTCTGAACTTACCCGAGAAAGCGAGATTTTCGTTTTTTTGTGTGTGAACGTGAGCACTCATTTTTCCCCACTCGACTAGAAATACCTTCACTGTGTTATGAAGGGATTTTTAAAGAAATATAAAAAAAAAGCAATAAATATGCAAAATGTTATTTTCAGAGCTGGTTAAATGCTGTGAAACACAGTTATTCGTTGAAATTAGTGTTTTGCACAGTTATATATTATTCTAAAAATATTATGTTTTATTTATGTTCACTGTTACATGAAAGAAATTTATGTTATTAAGGGCAATGTTAGAAATAATGATCCCAGATGCCAAAGATACTTGTATAGTGTTTTGACTCAGTTTTGCCCTGGGTCTGTAAAGCAGAAATTACTATTGAAAGATTATGTTTATTACTTGGTTGATTAACAGCAATGCTATGGTGCTATATTGCATGCTGATGAATTGTTATTGAAAATCTCAGGTAATTTATATTTTGAAGTAACTCAAATGAGATCATTTCCTTTATTAATTTTGTAGTTTTAAACTCCTGTCTTGTTCTCTGGCATTTTCTCCTTTTAAGCACCTTTGCATTCAGATTTATGCATTCGATTATACTTACAAAATTCAACTGCATTATGCTGCTAAGTAGATAAAATTGAATGGTAGAAATATTTAAATTCTCTAAAACGCATCTACTTTTCATTCTTCAAAATTTTTAAATTGAAGTTTTTGATAAAAATGACCTCTAACGTAATAAATACTCTTTCTCTGACTATTTCTTCAATCATAAAATTATAGGAAAAAAAATTACTTTATAAAATCATTTGGCAACTTAATCTGCATTTACTTCGTAGAAGCTATACTTGGGTTCCTTCTTATGTATATAAAATTCTTACTTGTCTTTGATACGTGCCATATTAACTCAAGATATGTTAACGAATTCAAATATCTTTAAAGAAGCATTAATAAATAAAATTTTCGTAGTTTAGAGTAATCATCTTCAAGCTTTGCTTTTCTTTTTATGAATACGATATTTATATTCATACCATTCATAGCAGTTGAAGCAAGACTTCTGTTTTATTTCTTTCCTTTTGCCTGATTTACACTAGTCTGTATATTTTTTGTTGATTTTCTAGAATTGTACATACAAGTTATTACCATTATATAGATTTATGTAGTTGTAAATTAAGAGAATGAAGAGAATCTGCTAAATTTATGTAGTTGTGACAATGTAAGCCCGGTGTTACTCATCTGAATTATATTGTAATATTTTTGCATGTTTTCATTTTTTGTGTGCTGTGAAAATTATAAGATTTAGTACTCTTTTTCTTCATCTTTTTTTTTTTTTGTTGTTGTTGTTTTTGAGTTCTGACATTTGGATGATTTGTGTCGAGGCTGTCTTCACGACTCCTCACGTATTGTTTGTTTCCACGTGTCTCTCGCAAAAGTTAGTCTTCCTCGAATACTCCCCCTACTGGAAACTGCATTCTCATTTCTCATGACGCTTCGAAATGCATTATTTTAAATTCATGTATGTATTTGTGTATATAATGTGCATTGTACAGCTTTAGTTAGAAGTTTTTAATATATTGCATTAGGAAAGTTTTCTTAACATATGATATAGATTTGAGTTTTGTAGTCGGGCATTCTTGCTGAGGCATTTACTTTCTGTGATGTTTTTCTGTGGTATAGCGGCTTTACAAGTTGTGTTATTTAAAATGATGAAGTGCTTTCTTTCATGCAGTGGAAATCTGTAAAATGCTCCTACGACAGTCACTGTCGAATAATTACCGAAAGCAATAATATTTGTATTTCATATAAATGAAATGTAGATCTATTTTTACTAGAACTGGGGACTGTAAATGATTGTGTAGCTGCTTCTTTTTGTAGTAATGGTCCTATATTTTTTTAAATTCTCATTTATATTTTACTTATTTTCTTTTGTGAACTGTTTTAAATACAATAACTTAAATCTACAACACTGATATTTTATATTGCTTAGAATACACATTCTTTTATAAAGAGTTCATAAATACAAGTTCATCAAATGTACATCAAATTAAAGTTCATTAATTAAACATCGTAGTTTTTGAAGTAAGCAATATGAAACCAAGGGGAAGAATCCATAATGCATTTTAAGCCTTTGACATCTTATTGCTCAAGTGCTTTATAAATATAAAACAAGTTGAGGATAATACCTTGGAATAGTTCTTTATATTGCACTCTAAGTTAATGAAAATACTTTTTAACCTATTTCACTGTACTATAATGAAGCAGCTATTGCTATAATAGGAATAGGTTCTAAAAATTATTACTGTTATTTAAAAAAATATTTTAAACAAACACATTTTCTTCCTTTTTGTACATTTACATTTATATTATCGTTTTAAAATTATTTTAGCAATGCTTTGCTTACAAGTGTTAAATTTTAGTATAAATAATTATTTTGTAAATTTCGGAATTAATAAGAGCTTAAAACTAGTTTGCAAACTTCGTTTGTTTGAAAGAAATTCGTATTAGATATATTTTTACAAAGAGAAGTTGAAAACATTTCTATAAATTTGTGGTTTATTGATGTGTTATTTATTCTTTTAACTGAATTAGAATTTTTGTAGTTTGTGTGTGCTCTGTTTGTGTTTTAATACTATAGCAATACCCAAAAATTTTTACAGAGATATATTTATACAGATAAAAATATTTTATTTAAAATTTCTATTTGTGTGTGTCAGCATTGCTTATAGAATTCTTTATTCTTGTAGATTTTAGTCATGTTAGTGCCAATTGTTTTATTGTTGAACTTTTTAAAATCAGATTGCTTGTTGTTTGAATTATCTAGTTGTACATAGTGTATGTTTTGTTGTTATTACATTGTTATGAAAATTTGTTGATAACTTGTTTGAGCGGACTGATTTCTCGTTTTTTTTAAGTCACTGTTTATGTAGTTTTCATTACCTCAATAATACTCTTGTTCTACGAATTTACAGTCTAAAAATATGCTTTCTGTGTCTTCTTTTTTTTCCCCCAACATATTAATTTACTAATTTTCTGTGAATAAAAAGATGATACTGTAAGAATAAATAACATATACATTTGTTACAATTATATTTACATAAATATTTTATGTATCTTGTAAAATATGATGAATTATTAGATGTTTTTGAAAATATTGATTATTAAAAAAGACAATATATTGTTTCAAAGTGAATATGTTAAATGTATAAAGATAAATGTTTCACATATGTGTGTGATATTGGTGTAAAATCTGTATATTATTTTACAGGCAACGTAACAATATGCATTAAATATGCAATTGGAATTGTTGACCAATTTTAATGGTGCATTCATTTTATACTATGCAATTCCCGGTGTTTCCTATTCTAGTCTCAAAAGTTATTATACTTGCAAAGTCAAAAATGTTTATTATCCTGTATTATTCGAGTGCCTCTACTTACTGATTAGTTTTAGTTCCACATATATTTATGCTCTCTGGCATTTGTACAATGACGTTTAGAATTTATTACAGTTTTATCGAGACACAAAGATATTTATCTGCCTTGTAGTCTAGCTATAGCTGTCTCATAATGTAAAAGTGATAGGAATCAAATGAAAATTATTGTTATTATTATATAGAGAAATTAATGTATGAGATGAATGTTGAAATATAAGTGCATCAATAATTTATATACATGATATTATGGCTTGGTCAAAAGAAAAAGTCCAGTTCTTAATAATGTACCCCCTTTTTCATCTGGCGAAGCTGTAACATCTATGAACCTTTTAGGAGGAGAACTGTGCTATTTTCCTCCATGCAATAAGCGTTGAGATGACGTTTAGAATCGGACGTGCTTTCTTCTCCATTTAATTGTTGTGTCTGTTTTCATGAAGCAATAATATAAACAACAGTATTTTATGAATGATGTTGAGCTCATCTAAGCCAAGTGCCTGATCTTTTATATACAGTATTTGCCTCTATTATCAGATATTATGAAGATATTTCTTCCTATTACATGCTTTTCTCGAATATTATTAGCAATAATATTTGTACATATGCCTTATAAATATTGGTAGAAATAATGTAGTGTTGATAGATTTATTGCTAGTAATGTGGCTGCAGACACTCAAGTGGCATTCTAGAAAATGAACTATGGGTTTTTCGGATAAAATGTAAGGTTTATTTAAATGTTTGAAATTGTTTTTGTATTTAAATATAGGTATCGTCTGTGATAGAATTTTAAAAGAATTCATGATTTTTGCATTCAATCATTTTTAACTTCAATTTGTCGAGGATCACTTCTCATAACTATGAAGGGTTTTTAAGGAGTAACTTTTTAATATATAATTTTTGAAAAAACTACATTATCTCCATTAATTATAATTAATATCAATAATGTTGTATTTTTTAAAGACAATTCTGTTTGCTTAACTTTATTGATTAAAAATATATGTAAAAAATTTTTAACTTGTAATTGGAATGAAAATATTTTCTTAACTGTTGTAAATCTTAATATACTTTTTACTTTATACATTGTGCACAAACTGCTATTGTATTAATCTGTATTAAAATTGGTAACAAAATTATTTTTGAAAATTTTGAATTCTAATGAGGTTAACTTTTATTTTTCATCTAGAGAGTAATGTTTTTCATATCTCATTACTAAAGCATATAAATTTTCTTATACTGTTGAAGTCATAAATTAAGCTACAGCTGCAGGAATGCAAGAATAAAGAAATGATTTAAAATTTATGATAAAATTAAAAGAGATTCTTTTTTTAATAAAAAAAATACTTCATTAATTGGCTTAAGAATATGAAAATAACTTACTAATCGTTAAATAATTGTGAAATTTATACATGGGAAGCACTATAAAATGCCTTGTTTCTAATTTATGTGAAATCCAACTTTTCAAAAACAATTTTTAAATTAAGCTAAAGCCAAAAAATTATTTTGATGTTAAGGATTTTGTCGAACTTTTTTTTTCGATTTAATTGAAAAGAAAATCTGCATTATGTTTAAGAAAAAAATGGAATCCCTCCTACACACACACAAAACTTTTAAAAAGGGGCAAAGCAGGTTCTAAAAATAATCCAATATTAACTTTTAATTTTTTTCACACTGTAGGGAAGAATACTTTTAATGTTTTTGAACCATGTCACTTGTTTTTAGCAGTGGACACAGTGTTTATTTAAATATGCTACTTTTTTTCGCCTCAGCTCATCATTTATTAATATTGACAAATATTGGGATTTGAAACTTTGAAAAAACTGAATAAAAATAGTGTGCACTTTATGTACAACTGATGGAAAACTTTCATCAAATCCATTCATCCTAAATATCTATCAATAAAAAAAAGGACCTTACAGTATGCATTTTTTTAATAACTTTAATCCCCATTTTGGCTTTTGTATTTACACATATAATATGCATCATGAGGGGTTGGAGGAAATATACTTAAATTTTGTTGACTGCTCCTTCAGATTTATTTTTTACTCTTGTTGATAGAGTTTTCAAGTAATTATAGAATATATATTTATTTATATATAAGGAGGAAAAGGATTTCAAATATTAAACTAAAAAATTTTCATCACATTACCAAAGACTTTAATTTTAATTTGCTGAAATATGTTTTATTAATATTTTTTTTAAAAATTTAAATGGAAGTCACACATTTTTCCGTGTGATGTCACGTTTCTGAAAAAAAAATTAATGTCTGTGATGCACATATGCTTGAAATTCCCAATAAGATAACTTTATAGTAACTGTAAGAAAATGAAATGAAATTATTTCTCTAATTCAAAAATAAATTCTATAGATGTGAAATGAAAAGAAAGAAAGAAAAAAAATTCAGTGGACAAAAAATATTGAGAAGTGATCTTTAAGAAAATTGAGGTAAGGGGAGAAACTGATTTTCGAAAATGGTCACAGATGTGTCTGCAGCCAGCATTAACATGCACTCCTCAGCAAGTGATGCCCAGTTGTAAAGTTTTCTGAGTCAAATATGTTCATGACTGTGTCGACCACGACTGTTTTCGTGGCATACATATAATGTTTTAACTCTTGTATTTTTCTGTTGCATGAAAAAAGTTTTTAAGAAATTGTCCATTGGTTACAACATAGGGTAAGAAAAAAAAAAGAGAGAATTGATTAGTGATTGATTGTTGAATGTTAATTTCCAGAATTTTGTGTTTTATTTCATTGTGTATTCGAAAAAAATTCGAATGCATGAAAAAAAATGAAAGAAAAGAATTTGTAATATTGGCTAACATTTTGTTTAGTTTTTAATATGATGTTCAGACAATCATGGCTATATTTCATGCTTATTCATATTTAACAAGAGAAACTTTTGATGAAATTCTGAAGATCCACTTATTTTGTCTCTTTTTCTTATTTTTTTGAAATACAGATTTTTATTGTAGTAAAATTTCGAATAAATTGCTAAAATCATTTTCTTATAAGTTAGCACATTTTTACAATCGCTAAAATATTCTGAAGTTCTCATCTAAACGAAGCTAATAACAGAAAAAAAACTTTTAAATACTTAATAAAGATTTTTCTATTGTTACAATGCTCGCTTGTTGTGTGAACCATTCTACATGAAATGCAACCGAGACAAACACACTTTTGTTCGAACTATTTGGGGAAACAGAGTTTGTAAAAAAATATACTTTTTAACATGGGATATGAATGCAAACCCCACAGAATGTAGTGATTTTCTGAAATATCTTTCAAGAAGGAAAATTTGCATTTAAAATTAAAATATCCAAAGCTTTTGATGAATTAAAAAAAAATTCTTGATCTAACATTTGTTGGATTTAAATTATAATGTAACGGGAAACATTTAAATTTGGGACACGTTTTTAGGAAGTTCCTCAAATTAGAAACTCGAAGCTTTTTTGTTTTAGAAGGTAAATCTTATCGAGGTGGAGCTCATCTGATCCATAATAACTTCGACAACCTTTAGGACTCGTGGCTGGCATATCAGGAGTTTGAGCCTTGGACCGCTGAAGACCCGCCGTGCAAAGGGGGCCAACGCTCTTTAAATATGTCAAGCTCAAACGTCTTCCCCTTGGTGTGGTGTGGAAGTTAGGAGAGAGGAGTGCTAACTCACAGTTGTGGTCCTCTCGTCACTTGACCATGGTCCAAAATGACGAGGTCCTTTAACAATAGCCTCCGTACAACTGTATAGTGCGACGTAAATATAACTCTCTCTCATTTGGCAACCTTTAGCAGTACTGGGGGAAAAAAGGACCAACTTTCTGAACTAACAAAATTTACTGACTTTCTCCATTCCTTCTTTTCTAGCAGGAAATTCATTGTCGTCTTGCCTGATGGAAAATTCCTTTTTTTTTTCACCCCGGATTGTTTCTAAAGCTCAATGAACTTAGAAGTTTTTATTTATTTATTTGTAGCATTGATCCGTTCCAGAGACAAGCAAAAATCATCTATCGCATGTCGTACATTTAACCTCGATTCCGGAATTTAAATACTTCTAATAAAATCCGTTTCCTCCCCAAAAAATTATAATTAAAAAAAAGAACTGAGATTAAATTTACTGGAAAAAAATATGGTTTGCACATTCTTAACTACCGAGCGAAATTGAAAAGAAAAATGTTCAGAGTTTAAAGAACCAAAGAACTTTCCTTTACTGTTTCATGATTTAGCCCAGGGATCGGCAAACTTTCGAGAGAGGAGTGTCAATTTGTAAGTGAAATAAGGTATATAAAAGAGCTACAGTGAAAACCGCTTAACACGAAATTGAAGAGACTGAAATATTTTTTCGTGTTTAAGGATATTGCAAAAAACATTTATCAACAGAATTAAGTTTATCAGAGTTTATTTACACATATATCTATGAATGCATGTATTTAATAAAAATCAATGAAACAAAAATATTCCCAATGAAATTTAACGCTAAATTCTCAAGATGCTGTAAGACAAAACACTTATTGAGTTTTTGGAAAATATCTGATATTTTTCTTTGGATTGTCCTTTTTAGCATAAAATTGTCAACGAATTGTTCGATATCGTTCATTTTGTTATTCATTTCACCATTGGAACGTGCGTCTAAATAACTACGCATCCTTTTCATTATGTTCCTCTTTCGGATGACGTGTGAACAGGAGCTGCATTTTTTATTTCATTTTCGTTGTCCGAATCTGCATCAATAATATTTTTTTTAGCTTTGAACAATCTCCAAAATGTCCTTGCCTGCCATAATCGGGGCTGTACACACATTATCATCATTTACTGTAACTAATTCTTCCGATGATACCATAGGAAAGTCCAATCCGGCTGGTGTTCTCCGTATTTTGTTCATTCTCAGCAGGGAGATCTTTTTATGTTAAGCAATTTGCGTTTCGGGTTATGAGAAAAAATTCATGAAAGTATATAGTAATTTGTCGTGGCCATCGTATTATTTCGTGTTAGCCGATATTTCGTCTGAAACATTTTTGCGTTAAACGTATTTCTCGGTATTTATATTTGCGTATATATAAGCAAGACGAGGTAGGGTCTGTGTTATCAGTCACGATCAGAACTACTGTGCTTCAATTAATATTTCATAATAATATTTTAGACAAAATAACATTTTCGATTTCCAGAAAAAAAATAAGAACTATCAAAGACATTTTTATTTCTATGTGTTCTTATCTTATTAATTAATCCCTGAACTTATTAAAGATACTTTAAAAAATTTTTAAAAAACTCAATCAAATGATAATTTCCAAAAATATCAGACAATGTTTCAATTTTAAACTAAAATTTTTGTTAAACACAATAAATATTTATTTTAAAAGTATTTGTAAAATATAAAAGGGTTCCGTTAAATGCAACACATATGTGTTAAAGTACCTGTGCTTTATTAGTTTAAAAACCTATCATTTTTAAAAACGATTGTGTATCCGTAAGCCAAATTAAGTATTCGTAATAATTCTTGAACAACTTAAAAGGAGTAGTAAAAACTTTTGCAAATGCAACTTAAATTTTGACTAAAACTCTTCTGCAGGTAACATTGTTATTTCACCGTTAAAAGTTAAACTTAGTGGCGCAACATCCCATGAGGGACAAGGCCTACTGTGCCCAACTCATGTCAGTATACGCGACCTTGGGCCCTGAGGTGCATGAGCAGATGTTCCGGTCAGTCTGACACGAAAACCTCCAGCAAGCTTGGTACTCATTTTATCGACCCATCGAAGGGATGAAAGGCTGAGCCAACATCTCCCAGCCCGGGGTTTGAGCCTCGGACCTGTGGTGTGGAAGCGCGATGCACTAGCCACTGGGCTTCAAAAGCCCATATTAAAATACAGATTAAATATAAAAATCCTATATGTGTCATGAACAGAACTCGGGTAGTGACACCTTAGAATGTTTCAAAGTGATCTAAACATACATATATAGAAAATAATAACTGAAATTTCAAATTAGGTTTTATAGCTGTTCAAAGAATCGCAATAAATCGAATATTTTCGAACGCTAACTGAAGAAGTCGACTGAAATGCTGCCTAAAACTGAACGCCCTTAACCAAATGATAAAATGCTCTGGCGCACATGAAATGTATCTTTAATAAATAACACCTTTTAAGAAATAATGTGTGAACATTTATTCTAAATATATTTATATATGGAGGGCTGCGGTAGCCCAGTGGTCAAGGTATCGGATCATGGCAGGCTCGTCATGAGTTCGCCCCCTGTACCACTAAATACCCGCCGTGTAGGGCTCCCCCGTTGGTGTGGTGTGATAGGAGAGGGGGGACGCAACTGCTTACATACTCGCCACGAATATGGTATCGTTGTTCGCCTATTCGCCGAAACACTGGCGGGGGAGTATGTGGCGGTGTGATATCTATATGAACTAGTACCAACATCACGCGATGACGATCGTTTTGGCGTGATTGGTTACGTACTTGCGTTCGGAACGGAAGGTACCCAGAACGAACCTTCCCTCCTTCACATGGATAAACCGACTTCTAAGTTATATATTTTAAAAATTCTAGTTGAACTTCTGTACAGAGGTCTGGGCTATATACAGGCAAAATATTATTATAATAGAAGCATTTTTTCACAAAAGGAGAACATTTTGAAAATAGGTCATTCTATGTTCATTTTTTGTCAAAATTATTGCACTTATAAATAATTTTTTATTGTAATAATATTCTTAAAACAATTTTATATACATTTTCTAATCTAAGTGACACTCAATATCATAAATATTATCCATTTATACGCTTTTGCAAAATCTCGGTTCCGAACGTAGTCGGATACCTTAAGCAATTACAAATTCTACAGTTTGCGTTGTCTGATAAATTAAATTTTGGCAGGAGTGATGATCATTTTGCTGAAGATTCCGAGTGCACAGGATTTCGTCTCTTCTATTACTTGTCCACTTAGAGATCGATCCTATGTTTGGAATATATTTCCCAAGTTTTCAAAATATTTGCTTGACCAGAAGTTATCATTTGTATTTTTAAGACTCTTGATATATATATTTTTTGTGATGTCTTCCGAGGCGATCCAATCGATGTAAACATTGGACTCTGTGACTGTTCTTGCTTGATTATCCACCTGTTCATTCCACAATATATTTGAATGTTCCGGAGTCCAAAGTAGAATTATCCGATAATTATAATACGATAGAATATATATCTTGCTAGCTAATTCATGAATAACACTATGAGATTTGATCGAATAATTTTGAAGAGCAGAGAGACTAACAGACAAAATTAGCAGATTCTTGTTTGTCATTGTCAGATCATCTAAAGCATGGCAGATGGCCAGAGCTTCAGCGGTGAAAATAGAATTATTGGGATTGATTCTATAAGCATAAGAGGAATTTTCCGTAATGCCTGAAATTGATGTGATTTGTTCAGTTTTGGAAGCATCAGTAGCTATTATATAGAAGCCTTGGAAATCACGATCTACTGTTTCGTCAAATATAAACCCCTTTGTATTCTTCTCCACTTCCACCTTAAAAACATTTTACAAATTGAACTTTAAAATATTAATTTGCTTCAATTAAATGATTGTGTTCTGATAAATAAAAGAAATGCACAGTCATTTTGTCTTCAATAATTAATCAGTAAGATATAAATAGTATATATCAAATTTCAATTATTTATTAGCTTCAAACTACTATAAAAAGAATATTATTTTTTAGATACAGTGGGCCACAAAAGTGTTCGTACACTAGCAATTTCTTATAAAATTTAATGTTTTCGACTAATAAAAATTAATATATTGTAATTGTAATTTTTTAATGATATCTGCAACTTGTTCTTAATGGAATGACATAATTAATTTTTTAAAAATAGTATAACTATTTTTAAAAATTAATAATCCAAAAGCTACTAAAAAATTACGCCACAAAAGTCTTCGTAAGTAGATAAGAAAAGCCGATTCTGCTGTAAAGGTGGCGAAGATGGCGTAGAGTTGAGTTACTTTGCTCCTGTTTGCTGGGTTGAGTTTTTCCCTCCTGCTGTGGAGAGGAGCTGTTTCCCTCCTGGTATGCTTTTGGTTTTCGATTTGATAGGGAGTTGAGTTGTTTTCCTCCTCCTGCAGAATTGAGTTGTTTTCTCCTTTTTCAGAGTTGGGTTTTTTAAAAAAATGTGCAAAAAAATTGAAGTGTAGGAATGTTAAAAGTGCTCATGGCGCCACCTATTGATTAAACTATACACTAATTATAGATTTTAAAATGATTGAAGTAAATAACAATAATAAATAAAGATTCAAACTCACAGCCCCAGAACAAAATGTCTCCATAGGACAATAGTTTTTCAGTTACGCTAACCATTGTCCTATGAAAGGGATCGAACCTGAAAACTTTTTTGTTTATAATCTCATGAATTTAATTTTGCAGGCGAAGCAGATGGTGACATTTTCTTAATTAAAATGAAATAAAAAAAACATTTCATTTATATTATTTTAATAATTTGTAAATTTTAATTCAGTATAATGATTACACATACACAGTAAAAATGTGACGTAGAATACTCGTCATCGGCGTGAACGGCTTACGATTGAACTTGTCTTAGCTTGTCTGATCTTGATTCTACAAGACGGCAACTGAATTCTACGTCAGAAATTATCTCAATGCTTAGAGCGGATGGATACATTGCTTTCAACCACTCAGCTAACAAAAAATATTTAATTTATATTATTTTAATAATTTCTAACTTTTAATTCAGTATAATGATTACACATACACAGTAAAGATACAAAGTAAATTGATTATTCAGAAACACGTGACGTAGTATACTCGTAATCAGCGGGAACGGGTTACGATTGAACTTGTCTCAGCTTGTCTGATCTTGATTCTACAAGACGGCGACTGAATTCTACATCAGAAATTATCTCAATGCTTAGAGCGGATAGATACATTTGCTTTTCAACCACTCAGCTAACAAAAATATTTAATTTATATTATTTTAATAATTTCTAAATTTTACTTCAGTATAATGATTACACATACACAGTAAAGATACAAAAGTAAATTGATTATTCAGAAACACGTGACGTAGTATACTCGTAATCAGGGGAACGGGTTACGATTGAACTTGTCTCAGCTTGTCTGATCTTGACTCTACAAGACGGCGACTGAATTCTACATCAGAAACTATCTCAATGCTTAGAGCGGATAGATACATTGCTTTCAACCACTCAGCTAACAAAAAATATTTAATTTATATTATTTTAATAATTTCTAAATTTTACTTCAGTATAATGATTACACATACACAGTAAAGATACAAAGTAAATTGATTATTCAGAAACACGTGACGTAGTATACTCGTAATCAGGGGAACGGGTTACGATTGAACTTGTCTCAGTTTGTCTGATCTTGACTCTACAAGACGGCGACTGAATTCTACATCAGAAACTATCTCAATGCTTAGAGCGGATAGATACATTGCTTTCAACCACTCAGCTAACAAAAATATTTAATTTATATTATTTTTAATAATTTCTAAATTTTACTTCAGTATAATGATTACACATACACAGTAAAGATACAAAGTAAATTGATTATTCAGAAACACGTGACGTAGTATACTCGTAATCAGCGGGAACGGGTTACGATTGAACTTGTCTCAGTTTGTCTGATCTTGACTCTACAAGACGGCGACTGAATTCTACATCAGAAACTATCTCAATGCTTAGAGCGGATAGATACATTGCTTTCAACCACTCAGCTAACAAAAAATATTTAATTTATATTATTTTAATAATTTCTAAATTTTACTTCAGTATAATGATTACACATACACAGTAAAGATACAAAAGTAAATTGATTATTCAGAAACACGTGACGTAGTATACTCGTAATCAGCGGGAACGGGTTACGATTGAACTTGTCTCAGTTTGTCTGATCTTGACTCTACAAGACGGCGACTGAATTCTACATCAGAAACTATCTCAATGTTAGAGCGGATAGATACATTGCTTTCAACCACTCAGCTAACAAAAATATTTAATTTATATTATTTTAATAATTTCTAAATTTTACTTCAGTATAATGATTACACATACACAGTAAAGATACAAAGTAAATTGATTATTCAGAAACACGTGACGTAGTATACTCGTAATCAGGGGAACGGGTTACGATTGAACTTGTCTCAGTTTGTCTGATCTTGACTCTACAAGACGGCGACTGAATTCTACATCAGAAACTATCTCAATGCTTAGAGCGGATAGATACATTGCTTTCAACCACTCAGCTAACAAAAAATATTTAATTTATATTATTTTAATAATTTCTAAATTTTACTTCAGTATAATGATTACACATACACAGTAAAGATACAAAGTAAATTGATTATTCAGAAACACGTGACGTAGTATACTCGTAATCAGGGGGAACGGGTTACGATTGAACTTGTCTCAGTTTGTCTGATCTTGACTCTACAAGACGGCGACTGAATTCTACATCAGAAACTATCTCAATGCTTAGAGCGGATAGATACATTGCTTTCAACCACTCAGCTAACAAAAATATTTAATTTATATTATTTTAATAATTTCTAAATTTTACTTCAGTATAATGATTACACATACACAGTAAAGATACAAAGTAAATTGATTATTCAGAAACACGTGACGTAGTATACTCGTAATCAGCGGGAACGGGTTACGATTGAACTTGTCTGATCTTGATTCTACAAGACGGCGACTGAATTCTTCGTCTAATCAATGCTTAGAGAAGATGGCGACAATTGTTTAAATAGTTTTCTTGAAATAATCTTTTTTGAAAATAAACACTTTTTATTATTAAAACCTGTAAATTATGTAACTGAAGAATTTTTTGAAAGTCTTCGCTTAGATATTATTTTAAGTAAAAGACATATTATATCCACCTAATTGTTTTGAATATTATGAAGAATCAGTTTAAAAAATATTTTATAGACATTTTATAAGTTTCACACAGTATTTTGTTCCAAAAATTTTGTTTCTATAAATATGAATGTTTTTATATCCTTAATTTGAGTTAATATTATTTTTATTGTTTGTTAGTTTAATTTATGTTGAAACAGAGGTTTCATTTTTAAAATAAAAAAGAGTATTTTTTTATTTAAAACAAATTATCTAAGAATGTTTAAACATGAATTATATTTTTATTACATTTCATACAAATACAAGAAAAAAAAAAAACTTTATATAAGTTTAAAGATAATATTTTCATATTAATTTTCCACAGGATTTTGTTTTAAAAATTTTGTTTCTATAAATATGAATATTTTTTTTTATATGCTTAATTTGAGATAGTTTTATTTTTATTGTTTGTTAGTTTAATTTATGTTGAAATAATTTCATTTTTAAAATAAAAAAAAGAGTATTTTTTTATACAAATTATCTAAGTATGTTTAAACATAAATTATATATTTAATACATTTCATACAAATGTAAGAAAAAAAAACTTTATATAAGTTTTAAGACAATATTTTTATATAAATTTCCCACAGAATTTTGTTCTAAAAATTTTGTTTTTATAAATTTGAATAAAATGGGTTTTCTTATGTGCTGAATTTGAGTTAATTTTACTTATATTGCTTGTTAGCTTAATTTATGTTGAAATAGTTTCTTTTTAAAACTAAATGAGTATTTTTTATGCCAATTATCTAAGTATGTTAATCAAGGATTTTAAAAATATTTCATCGAAACAGTATGTGGCGGGGGATATCTATATGAACTGGTACCAAATCCCGCGATGACGATCGTTTTGGCGTGATTTTTTAGCATTCGGTTCGGAACGGAAGGTCCCCAGAACAAACCCTTTTCCCTCCTTCACATGGAAAAACCCGACTTCTAAGTTATATATTTTTAAAAATTTAGTTGAACTTCTGTACAGAGGTTGGGCTATATACAGGCAAAATATTTTTAAAAAAGAAGCATTTTTTCAAAAAAGGAGAAAATTTTAAAAAATAGGTAAATTTATGTTCTTTTTTTGGGTAAAAAATTATTGACTTAAAAATTTTTTTATTGTAATAATATTCTTAAAACAATTTTATATACATTTTCTAATCTAAGTGACACTCAATATCATAAATTTTACCCAATTTAAAAGTTTTTTAAAATCTCGGTTCCGAACGTACGGATCCCTTTTAAAAATTTACAAATTCTACAGTTTGGTTGTCTGATAAATTAAAATTTTGGGCGGAGGATGATCATTTTGCTGAAGACCCTTTATGCACAGGATTTCGTTTTCTTCTATTACTTGCCCAAATTAAAGAAAATCGATCCTTTTGTTTGGAAAAATTTCCCAAGTTTTCAAAATATTTGTTTTGACCAGAAGTTATCTTTTTGTATTTTTAAGACTTTTGATATATATATTTTTTGTTGATGTTTCCCCCCGGGAGGGATCCAATCGATGAAAAACTTTGGGACTCTGTGACTGTTCGGGTTGTTTTCCACCTGTTCATTCCAAAAATATATTTGAATGTTCCGGAGTCCAAAGTAGAAATTACCCGGATAATTATAAAAAGATAAAATTTATATTTTGGGCTAGCTAATTCATGAATAACACAAAGGAGTTTTTGATCGAATAATTTTGAAGAGCAGAGCCCAACAGAAAAAAATTAGCAGATTTTTTGTTTGTCTTTCCCAGATCATCTAAAGCATGGCAGATGGCCAGAGCTTCAGGGGTGAAAATAGAATTATTGGATTGATCATAAGAAAGAGGAATTTTCCGTAATGCCTGAAATTGATGTGATTTGTTTAGTTTTAAAGACCAGAGCTATTATATAGAAGCCTTTAAAATAAATTTCTGCCAAATAAAACCCCTTTTGTATTCTTTTCTTTCTCCATTTCCCAAATTTTAAAAAAACATTTTAAAAAATTTTTTTTAAAAAATATTAATTTGCTTCCCCAAAAATGATTGTGTTCTGATAAAAAAAAAGAAATGCACAGCCTTTTTTCTTCAAAAATTTAAAAGTAAGATATAAATAGTATATATCAAAATTTAAATTTTTATTAGTTTCCCAAAACTACTATAAAAAGAAATTTTTTTTTGGGATACAGGGCCAAAAAAGTGTTCGTACACTAGCAATTTCTTATAAAATTTAATTTTTTCGCCTAAAAAAAATTAATATATTGTAATTGTTTTTTTAATGATATCTGCAACTTTTTCCCTTTACGAATGACATACAAATTTTTTAAAAAATAGTATAACTTTTTTTTTAAAAATTAAAACCCAAAAAGCTACTAAAAAATTACGCCACAAAAGTCTTCGAAAAGTAGATAAAAAAAAGGCCGATTCTGCTTTTAAAGGGGCAAAGGGTGGGATTTGGGTTTAAACTTTTTTCCCTCTGTTTGCGGGGTTGATTTTTTTCCCCCCCCCTGCTGTGGAGGGAGTTTTTTCCCTTTGGTATGTTTTTTGGTTTTCGATTTGATGGGGGGAGTTAAGTTTTTTTCCCCCCAAAGAATTGAGTTTTTTCCCTTTTTTCGATTTGGGTTTTTTTTAAAAAAAAAATGTGAAAAAAAATTGAAGTGTAGGAATTTTAAAAAGTGCCTAGGCGCCACCTATTGATTAAATTTATACACAAATTATAGTTTTTAAAAAATGATTGAAGTAAATAACAATAATAAAATAAAGATTCAAACTCACAGCCCCAGAAAAAAAATGTTCCATAGGACAATAGTTTTTCAGTTACGCTAACCTTTGGCCCCATGAAGGCATACAGACCGGGAAAAAAAAACCTTATGTTTATAATTCATAAATTTTAAATTTTTGCAGGCGAACAGATGGTGACTTTTTTCTTTTTTGGGGAAAAAAAAATTTATTTATATTTTTTTAAAAATTTTGGGGAAAATTAGTAAAAGATTACACATAAAAGAAAAAATTGACGAAAATATTTCTTTCCCCGGGCGTGAAGGTTAATTGAACTTTTTTACCCTTGCCTGATTTTATTCAAAAATTTTAACTAAATTTTATCAAAAATTTTCTCAATGTTAAAAAGGGATGGATAATTGTTAACCACAAAAGTTAAAAAAATTTTTTAATTTTATATTTTTTTTTAATAATTTCAAAATTTTAATTCAGTATAAGATTACACATACACAGAAAAAGTTCCCAAAGTAAATTGATTATTCAAAAACACGTGACGTAGTATCCCCAAAATCAGCGGAAGGGGGTTACGATTGAACTTGTCTATTTTTGATTTCCCAAACAAGACGGCAACTGAATTCCGGGTCAGAAATATTCAATGCTTAGAGGGAGGGGAAAAATTGTTTTAAATAGTTTTTTTTTTTAATTTTTTTAAAATTTTAAACAATTTTTATTAAAACCGAAAAATTAAAAACAAATTTTTTAAAAAACCTTGCTTGTATATTAAAAACCCAAAACTTTTGAAAACAAAAATAACTAGGGAAAAAATTACAAAACAGGGTAAAATTTAAAATTCAAAAAAATTAAAAATTTTATTTTAATTTTTAAATTTAATTGGGTTAAAAAATTTAAAATCAATAAAATACGAAATTAAAATTTTTAAAACATTTGGATTAAATGGGGGAAAAAGGGTTAATTTTTTCCCCTTTCTATTTATTAAAGAAAAAAAAAATTATTAAATTTTAAATGTTTAATTTTTTAAATAGAAAAAATAAATTTAAAATTTTTTTCTTTTTTGGGAAAGGTTAAGGGTTTGTTTTAAAAACATGAACAATAAATTTTGCTTGCCTTTTTGGAAATTTATTTAAAAATAATTCACTCAGAAACTTTTTAACTTTAGAAAATTTGGGAAAATAAAAAAAATTTTTATTTATTTTTTAAAATAAAATTTATTTAAAGTAAATTTAAACCCCCTAAAAAAAAGAAATTTTTAAGGGAAAATTAAACCCCAAATTTCGGGGAACTTAAAAACCCTTTTTTTTTTCACTTATTAAAACCCAAAATTTTTAGAAAAAATCTTAAATTTAAAAAAAAATTGCTTTAAACTTATTTTTTTAAATTTTTTTTTCTTAAATTTTATTGAAATGAATTAAAAAAATAAAAAATTTATTTTAAAACATTACTTAGAAAATTTGCAATTAAAAATTGCTCTTTTTTTTTTTTAACTTTTAAAAGGGGGAAATAATTTTTCCAACATCAAAACAAACCAAACTTAAAAAATAAAACATTTTTTCAAATTAAGCTAAAAAAAATATTTTTTTATTTTTTTAAAACAAAATTTTTTAAAAAAAAATCCGTGAAAAAAAAATTTTTGAAAATATTATCTTTTAAACTTAAAAATTGTTTTTTTTTTTTTCTTAAAAAGGGATAAAATTTAATAAAAAATTTAAATTTTTAAAAGGGTTTTAGAAAATTTTGTTTTAAATAAAAAAAAAATATTTTTTTTTTTTTTAAAAAATTTTAAATTTTTTCCATAAAATTAAACTAACAAAAATAAAAAAAAATTTTTAAACCTTAAAATTAAGGATATTAAAAAAATTTAATTTTTCCATTTTTATCGAAACAAAATTTTAAAACAAAATATTTAATTTTAAAATAAAATTTTTTCCCTATAAAAAAATTTTTAAATATTTTTTAATAATTTTCTAAAACTTCGGGTATAAATTGTTCCCTTTTAAAAAAATAAAAAAGGGAAAAGGATTTTCAAAAATACTTAGTTCCCAAAATTTTAAACGGGTTTTAATTTTAAAGTTTTTATTTTCAAAAAGATTAATTTCAAGAAAAACTAATTTAAACTTTGGTCCCCAAACCCTCCTAAAAAAATTTTAAATTTTTTAATTTTTAACCTAAATTTTTATTCCCGTTTGTTAAATCAAAAAATAAAAAGAAATTTTTTTAAAAACCGTCCCCTTTTCCCCCCTTTTAGGGGAAAAGGTATATTAACGTCACTTGTTTCTGAAAATATTTAATTTTTTGTAATCTTTAAAGGGTATGTTTTTTAATTTTTCTTTAAAAAATTTTTGAAAAAAAAATTTTTTAAATTATTAAAATTAAATTTTTAAATAAAATTTTTTTTGAAAGTTTTGAGTTGGTTTAAAAGCAATGTACCCACCGTTTTAAATTTTTGAAAAATAGTTTTTTTTTAAAAATTTAAAAAGCCCCGTTTTTTTTAAAAATTTTTTTCAAAAATAAAGAACCAAGGTTAATTTAAGTTTGTTAGAAAATTTTATTTTAAACGGGTTTTTTTTAAAAAAAAAAAATTTTTTTTTATTTTTACTGTGAAAAATGTTTAAAATTTTTTCTTTTATACTAAAAAAAAAAAAAATTTAAAATTTTAAAATAATTTTTAAATAAATTTTGGTTTAAAATTTTTTTTAAAAATGTATTTTTTTTTGTTTAAAATTTTGAGATATTTTTTTTATTTTTTGTTTTTTAATTTTTTTAAAAATAAATTTCAAAAATAAAAAAGTTTAATAATTTTTTTTTTTAAATTATCAAAGTATGTTTAAAAAAAAATTTAATAATTTTTAAAACTTTTTATTTTTTATTGTTTTTAAAAAATTATTTTAATAAAATTTTCCCAAAAAATTTTTTAAAAAATTTTTTTAAAAATTTTAAAAAAATTTTTTTAGGCTGTTTTGGTTAAACAATTTTGTTTTGCTTAAATTTGAAATAGTTTCTTTTTAAAAAATTTTTTTATCCCCCTTTCGTAGAATTAAAGGGATAAAAAACTGGAAAAAAAGTTTACCTTTTAAAACCCCTTCCCCCAAAGAGTATAAATTTTTAAACTTTTTGAATAATAAATTTTTTAAATTTTTTTTTTAACTGTGAAAAAAATTTAATTTTTTAAAAACAAGTAAAATTTAGAAATTTTTAATTTTTAATTTTTAAATTAAAATATTTTTTTTGGGGATTTAAAGAATGTTTTTACCCCTCAAAAGTTTTTTTGAAAGTTTCTTTTAAATTTTAGCCCTCTTTTTAATTTTTAATTTTTTCGGGCAAATTTTTGAAATTAAAATTTTCGTAAAATTTTTTCCCCTTTTTTTCAATCTTTTTTCCCGGGTGTTTTTTGAAAAAAAAAATTTTAAAAATTTGTTTTTTAAAATGTTAAGTGAATAATTTTTATAAGTTTTAAAATTTTATTAAAAAATTTAAAAATTTAAATAATTTTTTTTAGCTGGATTTTTGGTTGGAAAAGAAAAAAATTTGTTTTCAAAATGCCCCTCCCATTGGTTTTCAAATTTTTTTTTCCCCCCGGTTTTAGAGCCCCAAATTTTTTCAGAAAAACTGGCAAAATTTACCGAAACCCCCTTTCCCCTGTTTCGGAGATAACTTTAACAAACTTTTTTTAAAAACAAAAAATTTACTTTTGTATCTTTATTTTAGTTGTAATAATTTACTAAAAGTAAAATTTAGAAATTTTATTAAAATTTTAATAAAATTTAAAAAATTTTTTTTAAAGCTGAGTTTTTAAAAACCCCCCAATTTTAAAATTATCCCTTTAAATTAGAATTTTGGAGAACTTTTTTGGTTTTGGTTTCCAAATAGAAAAACTATTTTTTAATTCAGGAAAAGGTTTTGCAATTACACTACTTTTTCTGAAAATCAAAATTTTTTTTTTATTTTTTTGGTAGGAACATTTATAAGTAAAAAGAAAAAAAATAAATTTTTTTAAATTTATTTTTGGTTACTTTAAAATTTTTTTTAAAGAATGAAAAATTACCCATTCCAAACTTTTAGGTATTTCTAAAATTAAAAAATTTTCATGCCGTTTGTGGGAGTCAAAGACGGGACAAACCCTAACAATTTTTTAAAAATCTTTGTAACCCGCCCCCCTGTTTACGGTAATACTCCTTTTTCTGTAATAAATTTTTTGTTTTTTACGGGTGTTTTGTTGTAAAAATTATACTTAAGTAAAAAAATTTTGGAAATTTTTTAAAATTTAAATTTAAATTAAATTTTTTTTACCCGAGGGGTTTTTTGAAAAGCAAAAAATTTCCCTTTTTTCCAAGCTTTTGAAAATTTTTCCCACGGGGGTTCATCGCCGTTTTTTTTTTCAAGTTGCAAATTTGGCCAATTCAATCGTGAAACCCTTCCCCGGGGAATTAAACAGTTTTTCCCCTCGTAAGGTTTCCCCTGAATAATCAATTTTTTTGGGGGTATTTTACGGTTTTTCCCCTTATTTGAATGCAAAATTTTTAAAATTATTAAAATTAATTTAAAAATTTCAAAATTTTTGACCTGGTTTTGAAAGCAATGAAATGCTTAAAAAGATTGGAGATATTTTCAAAATTTTTAAATTTCATTTTCCCCGTTTTTTCAAATTCGGGGGAAAAATGGCAAACAATTCCCTTTTCCCCTGATTCCGAGTATCACGCAGTGTTTCTAATAATAAATTTTAAAACTTTTGAAAATTCCTTTTACTTTTTATTGTAATTTTAAATACGAAAAAAATTTGTGTTCATTTAAAATAAAAAAAAATTTTTGGGTTGTTTAGTTTAAAAAAGGGACTATGGGGTCTAATTTTTTAACAAAATAAAGGTTTCTGAGTAAATTTTTACCCCGGTTTGTAAAATTTTTGGATAGAAAATTTAAAAAAAGTTAATTTTCCCCCGTTCCCCTTTTTCATTTTTTAAAAAAAAGTAATTTTTTCTTTTTTAAATTAATTTTTATTTTAAAAACGGTATGGAAAACCAAAACCCCAAAGTAAAAATTTAAAAATTTTTTAATTTAAAATTTTAAATAAAAAATTTTTAAATTTTATTTTTGTTGCAAAAATTTTAAAAGGGGCAAACCTACAATGTTAAACATTAAATTATTTTGAGGTGGGAATTTCCAGTCCCCGGGCTTGTAGGGAAAGGGAATTCAAAACAAATTGAAAATTCAGAAACCCTTTCTAATTCCCAGTAAATATTTTTAACGCACTTTTTTTAAAAAGAAAAATTTTTTTCCTTTTTACCCCCTTTTCTGGGTTTTGGGGGAAACATTTTTTTAAATAAAAAATTTTAAAATTAAAAAAATAAAAAAATTAAAATTTTTTTGTTTGAACTAAAATTTTTTGGAAAGAAAAGTTTTCTACCGTCAAGCTTGAAAAAATTTCCGAAAAAAAAAGAATTAAAAGTGGCCGTTTTAGGTTTAAAATTTCAGACAAATTTTGGAAAAAATTAATTTCAAAAAACCCGTTCCCCCTGTTTAGAGTATACTAAATGGTTTTTCAATAAAAATTTTTTTTATTTTATTTAGGTTACCTTTAAAAAAAATTAAAGTAAAATTTTTTAAAATTTTTAAAATAAAAAATTAAAATATTTTTTTAAAAGCCTAATTTGAAAAATTATTTATCCGCTTTTTGTTTGGGAATAAATTTGGGACGAAAAAATTAGGGTCTTTTTTTTGCAGAAAAGAAAAAAGTTAATTTAAAAAACCCTTCCCCCTAAATTAAAGAACCCTTAGACTTTTCTTTAAAAAAAAAAAAAAAAAATTTTCCCTTTTTAAATTTAAAAGTTATTTTAAAATTATTATTTTAAAAAGGTTTAAAAATTTTTAAAATTTTTTTTAAAATTTAAATATAAATTAAAAAAAATTTTTTTTCAGTAGGGAAACCCCAATGAAAAATAAAAATTGGGGAAACATTTGGAAGAAAGTTTTTTTATGTAAAAAAACAGGCCGTTTGGGAAAATCAAAAATAGCCCAAAACTAAAAACAAGGGGTTCAAAAACAAAAAAACCCTTCCCCTTTTATTAATTTCGTAATTTTAAAATTTAAAAAATTTCTTTGTATTTTTTTACTGGAAAATTGAAATCTTAACTAAAAGAAAATTTTTAAAAATTTTTTTTAAAAAATAAAAGGGTAAATTTAAATTTTTTTGGTTAGCTATTTAAAAAAAAATTTATTTTATCCCGTTAACAAAAATTTTGGGGGAAAAAAATTTAAGGGTTTGTAAGAAAAATTTTAGACAAAAGGGAGATTAAAAATTAAAAAGAAACCCTTCCCAAAAAAATTAAAAGGGGTAAAAGGGGGTTAAAAAAACTTTTTGAAAAAAAAAATTTTTTTTGGGGAATAAAAAAACTTGTATTTTTAATCAAAAATTAAAATTTGAAAATTAAAATTAAAATAATATAAAAAAAAATTTTTTTACATTTGGTTAAAAAATATAAAATTTAAGTATTTTTATTTCTACCCCTTTTTAAGAAAAAATTTTTAAACAAATAAAGTTTTAAATTTTAAACAAACCCTCTTTGGGGAAAGGTTAATTTTGTGTTTTAAATAACTTAAATTTTTTTTTTCTTGAGGGGAAATTTTATTTAAAAAATTTAGAAAATTATTAAAATTTATAAAAAATATTTTTTTTAAAAAGCTATTTAAAAAAAATTAAACTATCCCAAGAAATTAAGAAAAATTTTAAATTAAATTCTTTCCCTCCTTTTAAATTCAAATAAAAAAAATTTTAGAAAAAATTCCCTGTTGGGAAAATTTTAATATAAAAAATTTTTAAATTAATAAATTTTTTTACTTTTATGTGTATTTAAATTTTATATAAAAAAATTTTAAAATTTATTAAAATTTTATAAAAAATATTTTTTATTTTAAAAGAAATTATTTCCCCAAAAATTAAAAAAAACCAAAAAAATTAAAATTATCCCAAATTTTAAGAATTAAAAAAAACAAATGAAAAAAAATTTTAAAAAAAAACCCTTTTTTAAAATTAAAGAAAAATATTACTTTTTTTAAAAATAAATTTTTTTTTCTTTTACTTTGTATGTGAAAAAAATTAAAATTAATTTTTAAAATTTAGAAATTTTTTAAAATAAAAAAAAAAATTTTTTTTTTAAAATAAAAGGGGTTTAAAAAAATTAAAATCCAAAAAAAATTTTTCCCTCTTAAGGGATTAAAAATTTCTTTTTACCCCAAAAAATTTGGCCTCTTGTAAATAAAAATTTCAAAAATATTTTTAAAGTTCTTCAAAAATTTCCCCAATTAGGGTAAAATAGCCCCTTTCTTAAAAAAATTTCAAGGGGTTTTAAAAATTTTTTCAAAAAAACGGTTTTTAATTAAAAATGAAAAAAATTTTTAAAAAAACCATTTAAAACAATTTTACCCTTCAAACATTGAATATTTTAAGAATTCAGTCGCCGTCTTGTAAAATCAAGATCAGAAAAAATTCAATTCCCGTAACCCGTTCCCCGAAGAGTATACTACGTCACGTTTTCTGAATAATAAATTTATTTTGTATTTTTAAATGTTTTTATGTGTAATCATTATACTGTTTTAAAAAATTTGGGAAATTATTAAAATAATATAAATTAAATATTTTTTTTAGCTGAGTGGTTGAAAGAAAGTATCCTTTCCGCTCTAACTTGAGATAATTTCTGGTAGAATTGGTCGCCGCCTTGTAGAATCAAGATCAAAAATTTTTAACACGTTAAACCGTAAACCGTTCACGCTGATGACGAGTATTCTACGTCACTTTTTACTGTTATGGAAAATCATTAATTAAATTTAAAAATTTAAAATTATTAAATTATTAAAAAATTAAATTTTTTTTTTATTTCATTTTACCAAAAAAATGTCACCATCTGCTTCGCCTGAAAAATTTAAATTCTGAGATTATAAACATAAGTTTTTTTTTCAGGTTCAAAGGCCTTCATAGGACAAGGGAGCGTAACTAAAAAACTATTGTCCTATGGAGACATTTTTTTGGGGGCCCTTGAGTTTGAATCTGATTTATTATTGTTATTTATTCAATCATTTTAAAATCTATAATTGTGAAGTTTAATCAAAGGTGGGCCATGAGCACTTTTTTAAAAATTTCCCACATTCAATTTTTTTGGGAAAATTTTTTTAAAAAAAAACTCAACTCAGCAACAGGAGAAAAAAAACCCAATTCCAGGAGGGAGGAAAAAAAAATCAACCCCCATTAAATGGGAAAACCCAAAAAACATACCAGGGGGGAAACAACTCCACCCCAACAGCAGGAGGAAAAAAAATCAACCCAGCAACAGGGGGAAAGTAACTCAACTCTACGCCACCTTCCCGCCTTTCGAGAATCGGGTTTTTCCTATTCTTTGCACTTAAAAAACCCAAAATAGCTTTTTAAAAAAATGTATTTCTTTCATAATTTTACTTGGTAGGATATCTTTTTGTGCCCAAACTTTTTAAAAATCTTGGTATAGATTTAACGTTTTTAGTAAATTTTTGCCCCGGGGTTTTCCTTTTATTTCCGTGTGATTAGTTTTTTTTTACTTACATTTTGTGTTTATTTGTAAAGTTTTTTTGTAATCCCAAATTACGAAATATGTTCTTTTTTAATTTAGGAGGTATTTAATTTAATTTATTGAGACACCAGTGGGGGTTATTAGGCAGTAGCTTGGGTTTTTTCCGTTAAAAAGAAACGTTTTTCCCCCATTCCCGTTTTGGGGGTAATTTTAAAATTTTTTTTAAAAAATTTAAAAAGATTTTTATTATCCAAAAATCAACAAAATACCAAATTCCTAATTCCCGTGGCCGATTTACAAACCCCCCGGAAGAACACTTCCACCTTTCCCTGTTTTTATTGATCCAACTAGATTTTGGGATTAAGTTTTTAGAAAATTCAAAAAATTTACAGCAAACTTTTTGGCAGATAATTAACATTTTTTTTTCTTATTTTTTCCCCCATAATAACTTTTTAAATGAAAAAAAAAGGAGTTTAATACCATGAATTTTGGGAATTGAAGTTCCCTTTCCCCATCCATGCTTCAGCATGGAAGTGAAGGTGTTCTTTGGGGGGGGGTGTAAATTTGCCTCAGGATTAGGTAATTTGGAATTTTTTTATGGTATTGTGAATCATAAACTCTATTTAAATATTTTTTAAAAAGAAATTTTTAAAATTTCCGCCGAAATTTGGGTATTGGGGACGACTTCATTTTTTTAAAAGGCTAATGAGCCATGCGCACTGCTTTCAAGTACCTTTCCGGGGTTCTATAACTATCCCCAAATTATGAAAAATCCCCAATCCCCTTTATTTTTGCCCAAAAACATATTTGGTGAGATTTTGATGTAAAAAAAAAAAAATGATAAAAAACCCAAAAAGTGAAGTAAAACAAAAACCCGGAAGAATGGAGGAAAATCGATGCAGAAATTACAAAAAAATGATTAAATCTATACCAAGACGCTTAAAAAAATTGTTTGGGCACTAAAATATATCCTACTAAGTACTAAATTAAGAAAAAAAATCCCAAAATTTAAAGTTTTGTTGAGTTTTTTGTTAATGAACAAAACTTTGTGGCTTTTTATATTACAGCTTTTTTTAAATTTTTAATTTTTAACAAAATAAATTTTTACTATTTTAAAAAAAATTTTTTGTCATTCCATTAAGAACAAGTTGAAGATGTCAATAAAAAATTACAATACATTAATTTTATTATCGAAAATATTAAGTTTTATATGAAAAATTTCAAAAAGTACGAACACTTTTGGGCCCACTGTACATCCAAATGGCTTTATTTTTATTTTATTCCTTTAAAAAACAATTTTTTATTAATTTATCTCACACATGTACGTATAATAGTATTAAAAGTTTATGAAAGAAATCTAAAATATTTTACTTCCGTATTATTACAAAAAACAAATATTTTGGGAAAGGTTAAAAATTTTAGAATCTTTTTTGTAGAAAACCCTTAAAAAACCTTTTTTCAAATTTGAACTTTTTAAAAAATTAATTTTCTTCAGTTAAATGATTGTGTTTCTGAAAAAAAAAGAAATGCACAGCCATTTTTCTTCAAAATTAATCCAAAATAAAAAGTAAATAAACTTTTTCAAAAAACAATTAAAAAAATTTTTTTTAGAAGTTTTTGTCAAATGTTAGAAAAAACGAATGTTGAAAAAAAAAAATTACACAAACAATTTTCATTTTACATTTAAAAAAAAAAAAGTTCTGTGAAATTTCAAAAAAATTCTAAAAGATTGAGGGGATAGGTGTTTAAATTTGCGCTTTGCTTTTACTAACGAAAATCATAAAAATTTAAAATATGAATGCGATACGAATAAATTATAAGGAAAAAATTTCATTTTAATAAAGATAAAATTGTGTACTTACACAAAATTTCTTATTTTTTCTTTTTTTTTCAATAAATTTCTTGCCTCACCAAACTTCGTGCGTTCACACTTCGTCCGTAATTCCATTTTCCCGGGGCTTTTTTTTTTTTATTTAATTTTTTTAATCACTACTTTTTTCCCAAAAATTTTTAAAAAAAAGGAAAATTTATTTCCCATTATATCATATCGAAATGCAATAAGAACAAATAGAAAATAAAATTTTGGGAAAATTTAAAAAGAATTTTAGAATAATCTTTTATATAAAGGGGGAACTTTTTACAAAGTCAAAAAAAGGACAAAAGAAAACTAAAATGGCACTAAAAAAAATTTTTTATACGAATAAAATTCTAGACGAACGATTTTTTTAATTTAAATTTTTCCCGACGATTTATTCAGATCCATTGCAAAAATATTTGTTTTAAAAAATATTTAAAAAAAAAGTTGTAAAAAATTATTCGTTAATAATGTTGGGTCTTTAAAAAAAAAGGAAAAGGGCAAAAAAATTTAAAAATTTTAAATTTTTCACCGGGGAAATTGGTTTTTAAAAATTTTTTTATTCTTAGGGGGTTAACCCCTCAATTTTTTAAACCCAATGACCTTTTAATTTTTGAAAATAGTTGAAAATTATTTGGGTTTTTAACAAACTTTAAATTTTGAAACAAATTTTTTGTTTTTCCCTGTTTTATTAAAATTTTTAAAATTCCAAAAAGGTTTTAATTTTTTTCCCCTTTCTTCTTATTTTTAATTTTTTTTTTAAATTAAATTAAATTTTTTTTAAAGGCCCCTTAAAAAATTAAATATTAAAAAGATATTTTTTGTAATTTTTTTTTTTTAAAAATTAAAAAAAAATTTTAAAATTTGATTTTAAAATTTTTTGAAAAATTTTTAAAATTTTAAAAAAAATATTTTTTTTTTTAAAATTATTAAAAAAAGAAAACAAAAAAAAAAATTTTTTTTTAGTTTAAAAAGTTAAAAAGTTTTTAAATAAAAATTTAAAAACTTTGTAAAAAATTTTTAAAAAAAGTAAATTAAATTTTTATGAAATTAAATTAAAAGTTTATTTTTTAACAACCCAAATTTAATTAAATTAAATTTTATTTTAAACTTGGGAAAAATTAAAAAATATTAAATTTTTAAAAAAATTAAAATTTTTTCCAAAAAAATTAATTTATTAAAAAATTATTGGGGGTTTATTATTTTTAAAATTTGGTTCATTCCCGAAAGGTTTAAAAAAATGGTCCCCAAAAAATTTAAATTTTATTAAAATTTTTAAATAAATTTGGGGAAATTAAATAAAATTTAAAATTTGAAAAGGAACTTTTTTAAAATATTTTAAAATTTAAAATAATTTTTGCAAAAACGTAATTAAAAAGACAATTATTTTTTAATTTTTTTTAAATTGGGGGGAAAATTTTTTTAATAACCAACAATATTTTAAACCATTTTAAATAAATTAAAATAATATTTATTTATGTTTTGTATTTAACTTATCCTAGGGGCAATTTTTTTGTAAAATTTCATTTAAAATTTATTTTATTTTTATAAATATTAATTTTTATTAAAATTTTTTAAAAAATAAATTTTTAAAAAAATTTAAAATTTAAATTTTTTTTTTTTAATGAAAAATTACAAAAAATATCCTTTTTCTTTTAATAAACCTTTTTAAAAAAAAAAAAAAATTTTAAATTAAATGGAAAATTAAGAAAAAAATTTTTTAGGTGGCGAACCCTAACCCCCGCTGAAACAAACGATTTTACCCCAATCAAGCTTAAACGAACTCCTTGGGGAAAATTTTTCCACCTTTTATTAAAAAGCTAAAGGCCCTTGAATTTCCAAGGTATTTCCCGGAAATTTCCCCCCTTCAGGAATTCTGGGGTGAAATTTTTGGGATTTAAAATTATTTAAACCTCTTTTCCCAAAAAATTTTTTCCCCTTTTTTGCCCCTTGAAGATTTTGAATTTCCTTTTTTAAAGAAAAAAGGGCCCGGGGTTAAAAATTTCCCAAAACCTTTCCCCCCTTTTAAAATTGGTTTTGCAAAAATTGTTTTTTTATGTTTTTTCTTAATTTTTAAATTTTTTTTTTGTATTTTTTGGCAACCCATTTTTCCCTTCTCTTTTTCCCGTATAAAAAATTTTTTTTCCCCCTTTTCCCCCGGAAAAATCCTTCTAAAATTCCAATTTTTGATTTTTCCTTCAAAATTTTTAAATTAAAATTTTTAATAAAATTTAAAACTTTCTTTTTTTTCCTGGGTTTTAATGTTTAAAAAATTTTTTTCTTCTAAAAATTTCCCCCAAGGGGGGGTAAAAAATACCTTAAAAATTCTTTTTGAAATTTTTAAATTTTTATGACGGGTTTTTTCCCCCCATTAAAACCCGGGAAAGGGGTTTTTCCATTTAATTAAAAATTTATTCTTTCTTTTTTTCCCCTTTTAGAAAATTTTTTTTGGTAAAAATTTATGGAAAAAAAAATTTTAAATTTTTAAAAATTTTTTTTTTACAATTTTTCCACTTTAAAAAAAACCCCAAGAAAGGGCAAAGCCCCCAAAATTTATTTTGTGAAAAATATTATTCCAATTTTAAAATTTATTTAAATTTTAGATTTTTGAAGTTTTTAATTTTTTCCTGCGAATTCAAGTTAACAAGGGAGAAGTTTTTTGGAAATTTTGGTACCCCCCTCGCTTGTTTAAAAAAAGAGAGAGGGTTTTGGGGAAGAAAACCAAAAATCTTTATTTTTTCCAAACTTTGGAATTTGGGGGCAATGGGGTTAAAACTGGCAATAAAAATTTTCAACATGTTTTCTTGGTAAAAGAAATTCAGGAGCCCTTTTTAAAAGCAAATTTTAAAATTTGGGGGATTTGGAAAATTGGCACAAATTTCCAACGTTTTGGGGGTTTTCCTTGGGTTAAAATGGCTTTCCAAGCCCTTTAATTTTTCCCGGATAATTGTTTCCAAAAAAAAGTTTTAAAGAAAGCCTTTTTGCAAAATTTGGGCAATGAAGGTAAATAGAAAAAATTTTAGAGGGATTTTTTTTCAATAAAAACCCCCAAAAAACCAAAAAAACCCGGTTTTCGGGACCCCCCTGTTTTGCACTTAAACCCCAACATAGTTTTTAAATTCTGTATTTCTTTCATAATTTGGTACTTGGTAGGATATCTTTTAGTGTCCACAACTTTTAAACATCTTGGTATAGATTTAATCAGTTTTTAGTAATTTCTGCCTCGATTTTCCTCCATTCTTGTGTGATTATTGTTTTTACTTCACATTTTGTGTTTATTTGTCATGTTTTCTCTTTTTTGTACATCAAAAGCTCACGAAATATGTTCTATTAGGCTAATTGAGGAGGAGTATTCATAATTTGGGAGCATTTATTGAGACACCAGTGGTATACATTGCGAGCAGTACGCTTGGCGTCATTATCCTGTTAAAAAATGAAATCGTTTCCCATATCCAAATTTTGGGCGGATAATTTAAAATTTCTTTTAAAAATATTTAAATAGAGCTCATTATCCATAATATCAACAAAAAATACCAAATTACCTAATTCTGTGGCCGATTTACACCCCACGCAAGAACACTTCCACCTCCATGTTTTATTGATCCAACTAGATTCTTGGGATTAAGTTTCAGAAAATTCAAAATTGACAGCAAACTGATTGGTATGGCAGATAATTCAACATTTTTTGTTCTGATGGACCTATAATAACTTGTAAATGAAAAAATAAGGAGTTTAATACCATGAATTTATGTGGAACAAGAAGTCCTCCACATCCATGCTTCAGCATGGAAGTGAAGGTGTTCTGGCGTGGGAGGGGGAGGGGGTGTAAATTAGCCTCAGGATTAGGTAATTTGGTATTTTTTGATGGTATTGTGAATCATAAGCTCTATTTAAATATTTTAAAGAGAAATTTTAAATTATCCGTTCGAAATTTGGATATTGGAGACGACTTCATTTTTTAACAGGCTAATGATGCCATGCGCACTGCTTTCAATGTACGCTACTGGTGTCTCTATAGCTATCCCCAAATTATGAAAATACCTCCTCAATCACTTTATTTAGCCCAGTAGAACATATTTGGTGAGATTTTGATGTAAAAAAAACAACATGATAAACACAAAATGTGAAGTAAAAACAATAATCCCGGAAGAATGGAGGAAAATCGATGCAGAAATTACAAAAAACTGATTAAATCTATACCAAGACGCTTAAAAGTTGTTGTGGACACTAAAATATATCCTACTAAGTACTAAATTAAGAAAGAAATACAATATTTAAAGCTATGTTGAGATTTTTGTTAAGTGAACGAAGACTTTTGTGGCTTTTTTATATTAGCAGCTTTTTTAATTATTAATTTTTTAACAAAATAATTATACTATTTTAAAAAAATTAATTATGTCATTCCATTAAGAACAAGTTGAAGATGTCATAAAAAAAATTACAATACATTAATTTTATTAGTCGAAAATATTAAGTTTTATATGAAATTGCAAATGTACGAACACTTGTGTGGCCCACTGTACATCCGAGTGACTTATTTTTTTATTTTATCCTTGAAACACAATTTTCTATTAATTTATCTCACACATGTACGTATAATAGTATTAAAAGTCATGAAAGAGTCTAAAATATTTTACTTCCGTATTATTACAAAATCAAATATTTAGAATGGTTAAAAATTTTAGAATCTTTATGTAGAAAAACCTTAAAAACCTTTTACAAATTGTGAACTTTAAAATATTAATTTTCTTCAGTTAAATGATTGTGTTCTGATAAATAAAAGAAATGCACAGCCATTTTGTCTTCAATAATTAATCAGTAAGATATAAATAGACTACTATAAAAAGACAATTATTTTTTAGACAGTTTTTGTCAAATGTTAGAATTAAACGAATGTTGAAAAAAAAATCGTGTCACACAAACAATTTCTCATTTACATTTAAAAGAAAAAGTTCTGTGAAATTTCAAACATATTCTAACGATTGAGTGTGATAGGTGTTAATTCGCGCTTTGCTTCACTAACGAAAAATCATAATAAATTTAAAATATGAATAGCGATACGAATAAATTATAAGGAAAAATTACATTCTAATAAAGATAAAATTGTGTACTTACACACATTCTTATTTGTCTTTTATTTCAATAAATTTCTTGCCATCACCAAACTTCGTGCGTTCACACTTGTCCGTAATTCCATTTTCCTGGGGCTTTTTTTTTTATTTATTTAATTTTGTTTCAATCACTACTTTTTCCAAAATTTGTAAAAAAAGGGAAAAGATTTATGTGCCCATTATATCATATCGAAATGCAATAAGAACACCATAGAAAATAAAATTTTAGAAATTAAGAAGAATTTTAGAATAATCTTATATATAATAGGCAACTTTGACAAAGTCAAAAATGGACACAGAAAACTAAAATGGCACTAAAAAATGACTTTGTATACGAATAAACTTCTAGACGAACGATTTTTGAATTTAAATTTTTCGCAGACGATTTATTCAGATCCATTGCAGAATATTTGTTTAAAAACATATTCAAAATAAAAGTTGTAACAATTATTCGTTAATAATGTTGATCTAAGATAAATAAAATCAATTTTTTAATGAAAAATTATAAAATAAAGAATTAAAAAATTTCAAAAACCTTTACTCACCTGGAAACTTGAAAATGTTTGACAAAAATTTATTTATTACTGTATTTGTGCTTATTCTCCATCATATTTTTTGTATGGCAACCATACTGACTTTCATTTATCAGTATAAATAGAATTGTAATATTGGCTGTTTCAGCGAAGATCTTTCATTCTAGAAATCAAGTTTTTTAGATTTTTTCCTCAAATGTATTATTAAGATTTCTATAAATTAAAAGCGGTTCTATTTTTTCCCTGCTTATGTTTAATATCTCATAAATTCCCTAAGTAGTAAAATACTGAAACTTCTGCTTTTAATGAAATAAATTTATGACGGTCCCATGATAAATGCAATCACGTGTACTCCATTGAATTCAAAACTGATATTAGACTTGTACTTGTTCTTCTATTTATAAAGTTAAGATCAAATTTTAAATTGGATAAAGATTTATGAAAAGATTTTCAGAATTTAAAGAACAATTCTCTCTCTCTCTCTCTCTCTTATACACTGCTGGCCACTGTAAATGCAACACCAAGAAAGACAAGAGAGCCCAACAAAATTTATTTTGTAGATAACATGTTGACCAAGTATCAAATGATTAAATTTATAGACTTCTGTGAAGTGTGGTTCCTGCCAGAATCAGTAGCCAGAGTAGCCGCTATTGTTGGAGATCACCGCTGCCACACGCCTCGGCATTGATTCAAAGAGACTTTGGATGTGTTCTTGGGGTACAGCAGACCAAGCAGCTTCCACACGTTGCCAAAGTTGATCTGGTGGGCAGCTGGGGGTGTAATCTGGGTCAATCGTTGAGCAATCATGGACCACATGTTTTCTATCGGCGAAAGATCCGGACAACGAGCTTGCCGGGGAAGCAATTCAATCTGGTGATTGACGAAGAACCTTTGGACAAAGCGTGCCACGTGTGGTCGCGCATTATCCTGTTGAAATATGGCTATGGTCAAGCCCTGAAGGTAAGGAAGGACAACTGGCTCCAACACCACGGAGATGTAGCGATGGCTGATTAAAATACTGGCAATGAGTACTAGAGGAGTGCGAGAGGGGTATTCAATATCGCCCCATACCATAATACCCGGTTCAGGACCAGTGTGGCGGTGCATAACGCAGCTGTTCAGCATCCTCTCTCGACGGTGTCTCCAGACTCGAATCCGACCATCGTGGTGTTGCAGACAGATGCGTGAATCGTCAGTAAAGACAACTTCATTCCATTCTGCTGCCCACATCCTTCTTTCATCGCACCATTGGCGGCGGAGACGTCTGTGGTTCTGCGTCAAGGGTAGACCAAGCAATGGACGTCTTGCGGACAGACCACTCTGCTGTAAACGGCGTCGAATGGTACGCGCAGACACTGAATGATGCGTCACAGACTCAATGTGCTGTGTGCTATGGTTCGTGATGTGACTAAGCGATCCGTCACTGCCATGCGCACAATTTGCCTGTCCTCTCGTGAAGTGGTGCACTGAGGTGGATGCGATCGTCCACGTCGGTCCGTCGTACCCTCCTGCATCCAACGGTCACATATCCGCATTACAGTTTGGTTTCGTCCAACACGACTACCAATTTCCTTGAAAGATAATTCACAATCTCGGTAGGCCACTATCTTTCTTCTGTCGAACTCGGATACTTGATCAAAAGCTGATCGCTGTTTTCTTAGTGACATAACTGACCGTTTTTTGAAAAAACCACAAGAAAAACACAATTGCTGAACTTGAAATCGCCGAAATCTCCAAGACTTAAATAGCGCTTTGAGGTGGCGCTACAGGCGCGCGTGATGTGTGTCTGCGCTGAAATTCTAATCACTTGCATATCTCACCTCCGCTAATGCATGTTGTAAATTTCATGTTATTTGCATGCATCCTTCAGGGTTTTGAAATTACGGTGGCCAGCAGTGTATTAAAACTAGCTGAAAGGTCCAGCGTAGTATAGGCTTTTCCAAGTGTATAACTTTTTGCCCATGGAAATTTCCCTTTTCCCTCTCAGTGTCAGCACTTCGTGGTGTGTGTTATTTCTGTATTAATATCATTAAAATTCTCTTTTTCGAATTTCTTCCTCCTCTTTGCCCCGTCGGACGATCTGCTTCCACTTCGCTTAGCCCGGCGTTACACGGGCTTTTTCCGTGAGTATAACTTTATCTCCAATTTCCCTTTCCCTCTCGACTTCAGCGTTTCTGGGTGTGTGTGCGTATGCCTGATGTGAGTGATTTCTCTACTTAAGTCATTAAAATTCTCTTTTTTCTGTCATTTCCTTGTCAGACAGGTTTCTTTTCGCTTAGTTTAAGTCAGCATTGCATAGACTTTTTCCAGTATAAAACTCTTTTCCCTCTTTCCCCCCCCCCCACGGATAAGATCCTTCTACAAATTCCTATTTTCGATTAATAACTTACAAAACTAATCTAGTTATATTCACACTAAAAATACAGACAATATACAATTTTATTATTAACGCTCAGGCATTTTAGACTGTACAAATTTCCCTTTCTCCTCTCAATATCAGCACTTCCAGGGGTGGGTGTAATTTCTATATTAATATGCCATTAAAACTCTCTTTTTCGAAATTTCTTCAACTTTTTTTCCCAGTCAGACGGGTTTCTTTCCCCTCCACTTAGCCCGGCATTACACGGGCTTTTGCCGAGTGAATAACTTTATTCTCATCTGAATTTACCCTTTCCCTCTCGACGCCAGCATTTCTGTGTGTGTGTGAAGTCGATGTGAGTGATTTCTATAATTCTGTGTCATTAAAATTTCCTTTTTACAATTTTTTTCCACTTCTGACTGAAAACCCGTCATTGCAATTATGTGATCATAACGTCACATAAATTTATGAACTGATTGACTCGAAACAGGTATAGTCATTACTCGATTATAGTCATGTGATTATGACGTCACATGGATTTAGCCCATTCTGATCTTATGTTTTTTTAATTTTCTTTCATGCTTTGATTACAACGCTTACATGTGTAGAATGTGTTGTTTTGCGATTAATTTGAGGTACCAAATCTGCGCGTGTGTTGTAAGAAGAGAGAGATTGTAAGAATTAACCTAAATAAATCGTATATATTTTGTCGATTTCTTGGAATTATCGTACTAATGAGCGAAATTCATGACTGTCACATGATAAATACAATCATGTATTTTCTGCTGAGCTCAAAACTGACATTAAACATGTACTTGTTCTATTTGAAATTTAGATCAAATTTCAAATTGAGTTATTTGGTAAAAATGGTCACAAATATTCAGATCGTTTTAAATATTTTCAAAATTAGAAGGAATACATATATTATATGTGCACTTTCGAATCAAGTGCACTTTATTTACTCATGTGCATCATTATTGTTCACAAACATAAATGTTTTTAAAGAAAGCTTTTGGAAAATGCAAAATTTGGTAGCAGTGAAGCGCATGAACTATTGTTTCAAAGAATTGTAGATGTGTATCTATTTTTTTAGCATATAATAACCTTCCACTAAAAATACAGTTATACAAGACTCTGTTAAGTTACCCCCTCCTCGGGTACCCTTCTCCTTGATTATCAGCGTGAGCTAGAGGTGTAGGAATAAATGAAGAACTAGGAGCTGTCAAGATCTTTGACTTTATTAATATCTTAAGACTCAAACCTCCAACAGATTAGATAAAATAATAATAATATAAGGGAGAGAATCTACGATGATTAAACACACAATATATATAATACCGAAGTAACGTAACCCGGACCACTATCACTAACTGACTCCTCTTAACTCAATTCCAATACTATCACAGATCCTAATATTAAGTAGTCAATCCTACTTTAATTTCGATCGACGATCTAATCTTACTGGAAGTTGCGTATTTACAGGAGTGCAATGGTATGCACCTTGACCTAATGGCTCTATGTCAGGAATAACTCTGTTGGCTGTCACTTCACAATTGAATCACGCACTATTATAACATTTCCCAAATTGCCACCACGCTTACTCTAACTTCTGATATTTAAAAGCTTCCTAATTTGAAACTTTCCTTCACGCTTCACTTCTTGGGTTTGGTTGGAAAAGAGTTGCCATTCACTCCGGCCCCAAAGAACCCAAAGGACATGTTAATGAAAAGACGCGTGAGCTCATCACAACTCTAGTAAGACCAATTGTTTTATACGGCAACGAATGCTGGACCATTAACAAAAAGACGAAAAGAAACTGATGACTTTCAAGAGAAAATTTTTTATGAAAATTTTTTGATGCAGATAGAAAGAACGGAATCTAGAGAATGCGATACAACCTTGAACTTCAATCGAAAAACGGTAGAACCCAACTAAGTCAAAGTGATCACGGCTTCCCAAATAAGGTGGTTGGGGCATGAATTTCGATATAGCGATGAAAATCCATTTAAGAAAATAACTTTCCAAACTCCAGAGGAGAAAAAGGAAAAGAAGAAGACCGAGAATAAGGTAGATGGATGAAGTAGAAAAGTGGTTGTAGAATTTGGGGAGTTAACCCGTGGAAGAACATAGCATCAAATAGATCAAGAAGGTGTATATAAGTTGACTGAGACAAACTTGACCGGTAACCGGCTGTAGTGCTTGGAAAGAAGGGGAAGAACCTTCCACGTCTAGGAACCAATGAAATACTAAGAACGCCTAATCATGGACATTTTTTAATTTGAGTCAAATTGTGCTAATGAATCATATAAAAAAAAATCGAAACAAATAAATAGAATTGTTTGTCATTTAGCACATAGATCACAAAAGCAAATTACATCGCAGTATTCTTTTTATTCTGCTGATAACACGGAAATTTTAAAATCTACACTGCTTAGATTCGAAAGTAAGCATCTATGTGAGACTATCGATACGGAGCTTAAGAGATTAAAGTTTTCTTCCAGGTTCGATTTAAATAAATTGAAACTCCAAATCATAAGAAATTAAAAGTTTATTTAAAATTATGTTAGTTTTATTACATTATGAAAAAAAAAAAGAAGAAAAAACTAAGACACATACCTGGTCTGGGTGGAAGAGGAGCAGAGGGAGGCCTGTACAATAATGTCTACATAGGGATTTTTATATTCGGTTCTGCTGCTGATTCCTTTGTGCAACGTATTTTAAGGTCGGGCATGTCACACCGAAGTGTCTCCGCAAAACTATTTTTCGTGTGGTGCATTAACGTTTTAATTGGATGAGAGTACTCGCGCAATAATACAGAGCAAAACTTTAAGGGTCCCTTGATCCTTGTTATTCCCAAAATCCCCCTTTCTGAGGAATGGACTAAATTTATGTGACGTCATTAGTTACATGATAACTGAGCCACGTGTTTTCGGCCAATCAGTTCATAAATTTAATGCGACGTCATAATTATATCATAAATATAATCACGCGTTTCCAGCCAATGAGGTTGATTCCTGTGACGTCATAGTCACATGTTAGTGAATGCCACGTGATTCTAGCCAATCAATTCAAAAATTCATGTGACGTCATAGTCACACGATAAAAACTATCTTGTGTTTCCAACTAATCAGTTCACGCGCTCCGGTGTTGCCAAGTTTTGCTCTTTGCAGAAACTTTCTCTTAAAAAGTACATATGTATACAAAATGCATTTTATTTAAAAGTATAAGCATAAAATACGACTTTTTTTATTAATTTAAAAAATCTCTTTGAAGAAATTTTTTTCCCTAACATTTAAACATCTTTACCCAAATATGAAATTTGAAATTTTATCTGAGTTTTACAAATAGAACAAGTACAATTAGTTTAATGTTTGTTTTGAATTCAATCGAAAACACGTGTTTGTTTTTATTATGTGACTTCATGAATCAAGCCCATTAGTTCAGATGCTTCACTGTTGCCAGCTTTTGCCTTTTGCATGAACTTTCTTTTAGAAAGTACATACTTGTCAACGATATAATAATGCACATAGTTAAACAAAATGCACTTAAATTTAAAAGTATTCGTATCATGTAAGTTTTTTTTTTTTTTAAATTTTGAAATCTGTTTGAAGAATTTTAACAAGTGAACTCTTTACCTGATCATATCAAATTTTAAATGTTATCTCAACTTTACAAGTTCAACAACTAGTATGTCAATTTTTAATCAATAGGAAACACGTGTTTGCCGTTATCATGTGACCATCATGAATTTAGTCCATTGAACCATTTCCTGTCAACAAAGGTTTGATATCAAATTACAAAGTGGAAGGGACCATATACAGCTCAAAGCACACACAGCGTCCCTTCACTCCTCCCCTCTCTCAGACTCACAATCTAAAAGAAAAGAATAAATAAAAATTTGACAGAGATTAAACATGGCCACATACTGAAGAAAAATGTCCGGCAAGCGCTGTCTTTGGAAATTGAATTGAGTCCTGTTGACCACATTTCCGGTCAACAAGGGTTTAATTACAAATTACAAAGGGGAAGGGACCATATACAGCTCAAAACAGCGGCCCTTCACTATCTCTTCACGAAACCTTGAACGCGCCGAAGGTACCAAAAGATGGAAAACATTCCGAGGAATCCATTATAACCATTTAATTTCTAAAATTGCGGCTGGTTAGAAAGATATTCAAGGAATGGTTGGTTTACTTCTGCAAAGTCCTCAATCGTGCGAAGACTCTCAAGGACAGCAAGGGGAAAGATTTGCCCGACATTTTTTTTTTTCTTTCGTCTTTAAAACTCTGTCATATTTTCTTCTATACCGAAATCAGACAAAAAAATTATTCCAGGACCGGACAAATAGTTTATTTCGCGTTTCGAAAATTTCGATATTTTACAATTTTCTCGGTATTTTTTAATGATTATGTTTCAACGAGTTTTCATGAGCAGAATTTTCTGATTACTCTATATCTCTTTCTCATTGTTGTGATCAATCGAGCTCATGTCCTGAAAAGGGGCTCGCTTTGCTCTCTTGAAGCGGTTAGTTAAAAAAATAAGATTCCAAAAATGTTTTTACGGTTATTCGAAAATTACCCGAAATTCAAATTAACATTTAATAATTCCTGAAAATAATCAAACTAAATTTTTCTTTCTCTGCAAGTAAAATCTTCTTATCCATGTTTTGACAAAAGATTGAAAATGTACTAAAAAAAGTTGAGGATTAAAATAATTTTGTTGTTTTTTTTTATTTAATAGACTTTTTAAAGCTTTATTTATGTAATTTTTTCCCTATATATTTTGTTTATTTGTTAACGCATGAAATTTGAAAGCTTTAACTTAAAATCTAAGTCCTCAAAAAAGTTTAAAACTTTAAAAAATCTTCCTCAAATTAAGTACACTTTTCCTTGAAGTGCTGGCAAAGTTCCTCTCTTCTTCTCCTTTCGGTCTAAAAATAGAATAGAGGGATGGAAACCCGTTTGACGGGAAAGAAGGTGACGAAATTCTAAAAAAGGGGAATTTTAGTGACATAAGTTTAGAAATCACCATTGAATGATGACGTCGCAAGGAGAAAGGGAAATTTCCTTGTGGAAAAATAAAGGAAAAGTTATGCTCTCAAAAAAGCCTATGCAGCTAGTATT
This sequence comes from Trichonephila inaurata madagascariensis, assembly GCA_019973955.1. Classification (NCBI taxonomy): domain Eukaryota; kingdom Metazoa; phylum Arthropoda; class Arachnida; order Araneae; family Nephilidae; genus Trichonephila; species Trichonephila inaurata. The sequence continues at coordinate 164,158 of BMAV01005021.1, forward strand.
ATATTCAGATGCTAAACATCGATCTGGAATCACAAAGTGACTTTTAAAGTTTTGAAAAATTCTATCCAATATTGATTGTGCAAGTACTAAAGGGTTCTTTTTTTCCTTCCAATTTTGAGATATTCAACTATTTAAAATGCAAGTGTTTTTTTTCCAATTATGATATTCAATTATGCAAATACATATGTAAATTGCATTCGAAGTTAATTATTTTTTTTATTGTATCATGTACTGCAAAAGCGAATCGTGTTAAAAATCGTGCTCTAGTGTTTATGTTGTTTTTTGATCGATTGTATTGTAAACGTAAATCCTATCTGCTTGACAATATCTAAATATTGAAGAGAAGCTCAGTACGTTGTATACGGAATCTTGTATTTAGTAATTTTTGGTTCAAACCTTGTTGACAGGTAATGTTTAAAATTCCTTAGGGAGGGTAGTTTGAGACAAACAATGGGTTCGTTGTGCCCATAAAAGATTTGCTTGTATCATTGCTCGAATCCCCCATCCAATCGGTGAGTTAATACAACATACAGAAAGGAATCCAGCGGGGGTGACTTGGGTGTGACGCGGTCGACTTTAAAAAGTGGTGCAGAAGGGAATCAACAGAGAACTTCACATCATAATGAATGAAACTTGGTACGTTCGAAACGATGTGATACACAACGACTTACACATGGAGCCGATTTCTAATTACATCACTAAACTATCTGGAAATATTTTTAATTCTATTGAATCTCATGACAATCCAATTATTAGAGTACAAACACTGTTCCTTTATCCACACCCTAAAATTAATTATGCTTACTCTTCGACGAAGTGGAGAAGCCCTTTCCTCCCATAACACAACACAAAAACACCCTTTATACACATATACAACACAGTCAGCTTCTGCGTCGCATCTAAGACCTGGTCAATAGGGGTGAGCTGTCACCCTTGCTGATTGATCGCTTCGGCAATCCCGTTTCCTCTCTTCGAAACCGTCGGCGTTCTGCTACGATAGACCGCTCGAGATGGAGTTACGTCATGCCTCCCCGCTTGTGCGGAAGCCTCTTGATTTGATTTCTCTTCCTTCCATGGTGTATCTTTTTCACCCAATCTACTTGGTAAAAGCGCCAGCTGCGCTGTCACCCGCGTAAATCTAATTTTAATTTTCAACAGAGGAGGACCGGCTGAAATAATGCACTAAGAGACGACACGTTCTGAGATTTCTTCACCCTCCTCCCTCGAAGAACTTCAGGTACGTTTTTTGTAATTCATAAAATGTAACTTAAATAAACTTAATTTTAATTTTCCATGATGTGGAGTCAAATCTTATTGTGTGTTTTACTTTATCTTTAATAAACTTAAATTTAATTTTACATGATATGTGGTTAATCTTATTTGCAACGAACCTGGCGTATTTTTTACATTAACTTATAGCACCGCATCAATATACAGGAGGATTTTTTAAAACTGATATCATCCAGAGCCCTCTGTTTCTCGATCTTACAACCGCAATGGCACCAAAGTTGATTTGGAGACCAATGATGACATGGTAAGATTCCATGAAAAAAAATTCGTTCCAAAAATTGTCTGATAGAGTTACTTATGGCGATGTACAATGCTGGTAAAATAAAATACAACATCCTGAAGGAAGCATGCAAACCATGTGAAATTTATATCACACTTTGGCGGAGATGAAATATGCAAATCATTAGCATTATAGCACAGACGCACACCATGGGCGACCATAGCGCCATTCACAAGCGCTATATAAGGGGAGAACAGATTGGCGACTTGAGGAACAGCAATTTTTTTTCATGCATTTCTTTTTGGTACACTGTTTACCTATGCTACGTGGAAGACATCGAGCGTCTTTTGACCAAGTTTCTACATTCGACCGAGGAAGAATAGTATCCTATAGGGATTGCGGTTTATCCTTCAGAGAAATCGGTCAACGTGTTGAACGAAACCAAGCAATTGTGATGCATATCTGTCATCGCTGGATGCAGGAGGAAACGACGGACCGACGGAGCCAATCGCACCCGCCTCGTTGCACCATTGCCCTTAATCACTGTTGGATTGTGTGCATGGCAGCTATGGATCGGGCAGCCGCATCACGAACCATCGCACAACAGATTCCGTCTGTTACGCATCATTCGGTGTCTGCTCGTACGTTTTTGCAGAAGAGTGGAATGTCCGCAAGGCATCCATTGCTTCGTTTACCCTTGACGGGAAACCACAGGCGTTGGCCCCACCAATGGTGCGATGATAGGCTGACATGGACAACGGGATGGAACGGCATTGTGTTTACTGACGAATCCCGCTTCTGCCTGCATCATCACGATTGTCGGATTCTAGTTCGGAAACACTGTGGTGAGAGGCAGCTGAACTGCTGCGTTATGCATCGCCACACTGGTACTGCACCCAGTATCATGGTTTGGAATGGTATTGGATTTCACTGTTGCCCTTTAATACGCATTGCCGGTACACTGAACAGCTAGTGCTACATCTCTGAAGTGTTGGAGCCCGTGATCCTCTCATACATTCAGCAATATTCGGACAAGATAATACCCCACCATACGTGTCCAAGAGTTCTCTACCCATCAGATTGAATAGCTTCCTTATCCAGCTTGTTCTCCTGATCTATCGTCAATTAAAAGCGTATGGTTCATGCTAGCAAAACGTCTGGCCCGGGATACACCACCCGCTGCAACACCAGATCAACTTTGGCAATATGTGGAAGCTTCATGGACTGCTGTTCCCGAAGGATACATTCAAAGCCTCTGATTCTATGCCGAGGTGTTTGGTAGCGGTTATAGGTAACAATGGTGACTACAATTGCTACTGATATTGTCACCATCCACACGTCACAAGAGGGTGTAATTTTAATCGTTTGATTAAAACTTGAACTTGTTATCTGCCAAATAAAAATTTCACTGTGATATCTCTGGTTCTTCTTGGTGTGGCCAGCAGTGTAAATTGCAAAAAGAGTAACAAGAAATTACTCGTAACACATATAAAATAACAGAAATATTAAATTTTATTGACTACATCCACTTCCCCGGCGAGGAATTCGACTAAATTCAATATGACCGCTCTGTCCTGAGAAAATCAAACGGGCATTTTCTGCACAGCATTTCCTATGGTCGTACGCAACATACCACGAGGAATACTCTACATTGTCTGTGATGTGCGCACCAACAATGGTTCCCTGAGAACCATTGACGATCATAGCAACACCTGTTAACTTTTTTCCCCACAGGTTTACATCCTCTGCCTAGATGAATTGTCAGTGGCTCCTGTTTCTCCGAACTTCTCACAAAATTCCATTCACAGTCTTTTGCGATATTCGACATGGCTTCAGTTGAGTTCTAACCTCACGAGGAGTTAATTCCCGTTTCTTTAAACTTCTCAAAAATTCTATTCACAGTCTTTTGCGATATTCGACGCTGCTTCAGTCGAGCTTCTAAGCTCACGGGTAGTTAATTCCTGTTTTTTCGAACTTCTCAAAAATTCCATGCACAGTATTTTGCGATATTTGACGTAGCTTCAGTTGAGTTCTAACCTCACGAGGGGTTGATTCCTGTTTGTTCGAAATTCTCACAAAATTCCATGCACAGTGTTTTGCGACATTACGAGGTTCATGAGTTCTAAACTATAGGGTTGTGAATGATCAGATAAGCAGCTCCAATAAAATCTCCAAATAAATTCTGTAATCTAGTCGATATTCCTTGAGCCGAGAATATTAGTTCTCGGATCAGTCTAAATGTTTTTTTGCCCAAATTACTGGCGTGGTTGTTGCATACAAAAGCATTAATTTGAATTTTACTTTCAAATCAATGTTTTCAGGTAGATTCTTAGTTTGTCAGCGCAATAAATCTCCCCATCGGCGACTTTGGGAATAATTTTTTTTTTGACGGAATCTTTCCATGTCATTATTAGTTTCCTTACCAAGTTTGGTGTCATTGCGTTTGTTGCATCGAGCTCTAGGTGGCTCTGAATAGTGTCAGTTTTAAAAAAACACCCTGCATTCATGCGAAAGAGGATTCTCTTTTAAGGCATGGACAGTACTTGTTTTCGGGGAACTAAAACGAAAATCGTTGCCTCAAAAGTAATACTGAACTGAACTCAGTGGCTCAAAAGCCCATGAGAGCCAAGGCCTACTGTGCCTATCTGAATTTACTTGAACTTAGGTGCTGGGGTGCATCTCCAGATGTTTCGGTCAAGTGGTCAGTCTGACGCGAAACCCAAGTGTTCAGTTCCCAAGTAATCTTGACACTCATTTATCGACCCACTGAAGGGATGACCCCAAAAAAAATTTTTCCGGATTATTCCAATAACGTCTTTCCCGCAATTTGGTACTTAATCTTTGGCGAAATTGGCAAAATCCCTCTCTAATTTTTTTTTTTAAATGTTAATTTATAAAGGGTCTGGATGGAAAACAATTTTTTTTAACTGTCTCTGGCCTAAATTGGCATTATTTTCCAATTCGTTCGAACTTGCGTTTGCATTTTTCGTTCAAATTTATTCAAACTTTTTTTGATTTTAGCAAAAAAAAAATTTTTTCAGAACTAAAAGTTTTTTTAAATTGCCTTTTTTTTTAAAGTTATTAGTATGGATCTTATATCATCGAGATATGAAAACCAAAAGGCCCCCTAAAAAAAGGAGAAAGATGTTGGCTGAAAATAGGAAGCGTGGTTGATGAAAAACACAGTAATAGTATGATATTGCAGGAGATCCATTATATGAACCGTGTACGCCTTCCACCGAGGAAGCTATATTTTCCCCCAAACTGTTTTTTCTGAACTTTGAAAAATTTCCCTTGTAAATATTGTAAAACTGATTGTTAAAAAACAACCCTTTCCCATGGAGGTATTCTACAAATATGGAACTTTTGCAATCAAGTCTGAAAGCTATGGAAGTGTTTTTAAAAAATTTCCAAGGGCCCAAAAAATTCAATGAAAAAAACAGCAAGCTGGTGGGTGTCTTCCTATCCATAGGCGAGTGCATGCTGTTTTGGGAAAATTTTTTTCATCTGTGTCAAATGCCAACAATGGACCGAAAAACATTTCCCAAATGCATCACAACTTACCTGTGAAAAAAAAAAGAGGTGAAGAAAAAAATGATCGAAACGCCCGTAAAGCAGAAAGCTCACGAAAAAAGTTGATGCTTCTCTAAAAATCGAAAAAATTGATGTGAGTGTGTCATATGACGTTTTGGAAAAAGCGAGGACCATCTAACCTGGGATTAGGAATAATCATCGATGTTTAGTGGACTTGTCCTTTGACTTTGAAGTATTGTCGAAATACTGTCAAAATTTGAGTTACGGTCGAATATGGGGGTCGATAGTGCGGAGTTTCACATAGGCAAAAGGCATGCGGATGAGTTGACAAAATTTCGATGGAACTTCTAGAGGGGGCCCGCTGACATATTGGGAGAGGTCAATTAGTGATTGCCAAATGAGATTCGTTTCCTCTGATGATGGTGACTCAAAAACTTTTAAATTTTTGTCGAACAAAAAAATTTTTGGTTCTGATAAAAAAAATCAAAAAGGAAGGTCCCTGAATCATATTGGAAGAGGGTAGGCAATCGTTCACAAAAAGGAAAAGGGGAAGGTGAAAAAAGTGATTTTTGGTGGGCGTAAGCAGGAACCCTTCAGAAAAAAAACATTACAAGTTGAAAAATTACTATAGAAAGGCAAAAAAAAGATAATGTTCCTGATACCGAAAAAAAGAAAACTCTATAAAATTGTATACATTTGTCAACTGAAAAAAAACCTATATATACAGGTAAGTGTCTTAAAGGGGGAATCATCGTGGTGTTTCTAAAAAAGAGCTATAGCCAAAGGTGAAACCAGGGTTAAACAGTTCCTGAAACTTCTTGTCCCCACAAGTAGGGAAAAATTATCCCCTTTATCAACGCTTCCCGACACCATTTTTAAAAAGATGCTAGCAGGCAAGACGAAAAATTCAACAAAAGTCTGATTTTTTCGAAAACCCCAAAAAGGCATTCGTCCCCAAAGGACCGGAAATAGTAGAACTGATGCCATCAAAAAGACAATTTGGGCTATGTGAAACTTTGAATCAAAAGAGGACTCCTAAAGCAGTTTTTTTTTGACTACTGAAAGACAAGATAAACGACGCTTTTTTAGAATTTTTTACGAAAAAAAAAGAAATCCACCAATACGAGAAACCCATAGTGTCGGTCTTTTTAAAATTTTTTTTATCAGACCAGCAAACGTTTTCTTGTTTTGTGTAATTGAATTTGTTATTTTTTGAATTTTTAATTTAATTATTGTTTTTACGCAAAGTTTCGTCGTTTTGTAAAAAAAAAAAATATAACAACATAATACAAATTGTAACAAATTAAAATGTAAAGTTTTTTTTTTGGCTTTTTTTTTAAGTTAATGCCTTCGAACTTCATATATCTTTTGCAAACACAACGGTAATTTTTTAAAAAAAAATGTAAAAAAAATGATTTTTTTAAAAATTTCTAGCGAAGAGGGAAAAAAAAGAAAAACAATTCTTTTTTAAAAAAACCGTAATTTTTTTAATCTTTTTTCGTTAAAAAATTTCGGTTTTAAAAATTTGTTTTTTGTTTTTGGAAAATAAAAGCAATTTTGTTACTTTTGTTGGTTTTTAAAAAGAAATATGAACAAAATTTAAATTAAAATGAACAAAATTTTTTTTCCAAAAAAATAACGCAATCGAAAAAAATTTAATATCCTTTTCAGTTTCGAACCTAGAAATGCCGTTTTCAACAGCGCCACATCCACGCTGTAGGTCCTGCGGGAAAAGCCGAAATGATCTTTAAAAAAGAGGAAGATATGTTAATTTTTGCTTTTTGTTGTTAAGTTAAAAATTTCGGGCTTCTTTTTAAATTAATGCTTTTTAAACCAAAATGATTCAAACGATAATTTTAAAAAAAAAAACTTTAAAAAAAGTAATGCTTACATATTTCTAAAAAAGGGAAAAAAAGAAAAAAACATTTTTTAAAAACCCGTAATTTTTAAAGGGATTTTATCAAATTAATCTTTTTTACAAATTACGTATAATATTGTTCTACACAGAGAAAAAGTTTCGTGAGTTATTTTTTTTAAATAAAAAAATTATTAAGTATTTAAATAAAATAATATTTTTTTAAAAAAAAGTTTTTGACAAATTTTTTTTAAAGACTGATTCTAAAAAAAAAAGCATGAACTTTTGTGTAAATTTTTTCAAGCGCGAAAGAAAATGCAAGCGGGAAAAATTTAGAAATCCCATTTATAAAAACTATCAATTTCGACTCATTTTTAAAAAAACGTAAAAAAAACAAAATATAACTATTTTGTGAAAAAATTATAATACGTGGAAATAAATGACCTTTCCCAATCTGTAATTATTTTTGTCTGACCTCATGAAAAAAAAGATCGCGATTTAAAAAGTCTGATAAAAAAATTCCAATTTTGAACTTCTCCCCTGGCGGTGAAAAATGGTACTATGTGTTTTAAGGTTTTTAATTAATATCTTTTTAACTGATTGGAATATCGGAATATAAATGGTCAAAACGGAGTCCTCGGATCTTTCCCGAAATGTTGGTACCTTCGGCGAGTTTCTCCGTCGTGTGGTTCGTGAGAAGATAGGGCATCATAGATTCAAAGATAGATACATACGTTTGTTTACCTTCGAATTTTAATAGTGTAGATTGTACTGTCATCCAAAATAATCATGTATATTAACTTTCTGCTCAATGGAGCGCTTTAAAATGTATTTTATTAACGATTGAAAATTCCACCAAGATAAATAAATATATAGAGAGTGTGAGTTAATAGTAGGAATTGAAAAAAAGGCAGGAGTTACTTAATCTCAAATAAAGCAACATATTTTAACATTTTTTTTCATTTATTCCCTTTTCTTAACCTTTGTAAACATGAATTTTTATGATTTTTTTTAATTTAAAAATATTATCTTGATATTTTAAAACAGATGGATTATTCTACGTTGATGCTTTATTAATAATTTTGACTAATTGAAGTTTTGTGAAATTTTCAATAATTACTAAATTGTCTGACCTACAGATCAGCAACACTTTTTAATCCTATGAAATAAAATGTTAGGTTTTTTCTAATAAAAACACATAAGAGAATTTGAACAATAAGATAAAACAGTTTGCACATAAAGTATTTTAAGATATTTTATTAAGAAGCAGAAAATTTAACGATACATAATCATAAAAAATACACTTTGCAAATTTCATCATAGAGCATTTACATACACATCCAGGTTAATTAAAACAAAATTTTAAAGTACATTAGTTTCATTGCCCTTGAATATAAAACTATTATTTTTATTTTTTCCCCAAAACTTTTTTTTTCTTTTTAAATAGCAATGCAAAAGAATAAGAAATTGTAACTTCATAAGAGAAATTTCCCAGTTCTTAGGTGAAAGTATTTTGTGCCATTGAAAAACTTTTGTGCACTGTAAAAGAAAAAAGAAATTTTTCTCTACGAGTAAAACTAAAATAAAAATTGTTTAAACTGCCTTATTTTTATAACAGCATTCCAGTTTGCGAAAGAATATTCAACCATTCACCATGGAACTAAAAACTTGACAGGTGTGTGTGTTTTATTTTCCAATTTATTTAAAAAAATTATTAAACACAAGATACAAAATGATATTAAATAAAATTTAATAACAAATTTTATTTTATTTAAAAATATTTTACCTTCAAATGATTTAAAATAGTATTAAATAAAACTTAATACATAAATTTTATTTTATTTAAAAATATTTTTCCTTCATAATTCAAATATTAATTACTCACAGATGCCAAGGTTTTTTTAAAAAAAACCATGGTGATTAGTGGTTACAGTTGTTTTCTAGTTGATACAACAAAAAAAACATAATCAAGTAAATAAAGACTTAAAAGGACAATATAATTTAAAAATTGATACTTAACATTTTATCAAAATATAAACATTTTTTAAAAGTAATTGTTATTTGAGTGCCAACTCAGAAATAATTAATACTCAACATTATCTATTAAATTTCCCAAAAGCAAATGCAAGAGTTTCTTGAAGTATGCTCATTAAATAAAGAAACTTAGAACTGCATTTGATAGTTAATTCTGAAAATTAACAAAATATGATAAAATGCTTGAAACATTTTCATGCTCATTTCATGTTGATATGAAGCAACATTTCTGAAAATATGCAAATTAAGTTACAGTGTAGTAATGAAATGAAACAGATTTTAGCATCCACTTCAAAATTTAATTTTTACAATATTTCCATTACATCCGAGAGATACTCCAACTCAAGATATTTTGCAAAACCAATTGTAAATGCTTTTGGATTCATATGCCTTTGTGGAGCACTTTTCTGGAAAATGAAATTTACAAAGAGTTTATCACCCGTTTTTTTTAACTAATGTCAATATAAAAAAAAAGGCTAAGATGTGTAAAGTGGAACATGAATATACATATAATAAACTTAAGCAAAAGAAAAAATAAACAAATCTCACTATAATTAAAACTCAAGAGTTAAATTATATTTAATTGTAGTATACAATAATGTGACTTTTATCTCGTTTTGTATTTATATTAAATTACTTTAAAAATATTTATTTTACCGAAAATTGGCCCACCGTAATGTTAGGCATGATCAAAGTGGTCCGCGAAACCGTTTAAGTCTGCTCAGCCTAGTCTCAAGTTCTTTAATACTTTGAGTTACTCTCCACATAGGTTTTTGTACTGCAGCTCCAGATAAATCTAATTTTAGTCTGAAATTAGAGAATGTTACAGCAACCCCCCCTCCTGCCATACACAACAAGTTAATGCTGTTATTAGACAGATTAGGAACAAAATCATCAAGGTATTCAAGAATGGAAAGATAAACATTACCAAAATAGTTTAATAATTTTTAAAAATCCTATTCATTATAGACAGGTGTTCCAGGATTTTGAAAATAGCATTAATAATAAACTTTTTTAGTTCAGTAAACAATCGCATAATAATAAAGGACAAAAATACAAATGAAATATTTCATTCATGTACCGTAAAAAAATCCATAAAAATGTTATATAGAAAAATTTTATGACAGAAACATTCAAAAGTCCCTCTCTCCATATTATTAATAATGTAAATTTTAGGGAACTTGCACATTAGTGTCACTGCAGCAAAATTAGTGCCACATGAATCGCACCTTGGTATCAAAACAAAAACAAGTAGTAATATAAAAAAAATTTTCTAAGTCAATTGCAACTTAGATCAACAAAGAAAAATTTTATTTTAGCTACTTTTTATTAAATAGTTACAATTAATATAAATATGTATATACATATGACTGAATCACAACATTAAGTGGTAATTAATTATTAATTATCAATAAAGTGTCGTATTGTCATCCAAAACAATCATGTATATAAAATTTCAGTTCAACTGAATGCTTTAAAACGTGAGAAAAAAACCTTTTCAAGTTTTGACACAAGTTGCCAAAAATGATGCCAATGTGGCTGTATTTGTAATTCGTTAAATAATTAGTTTTAATCAATTTTTATGAATTATAATTAAATTATTGTATAGTCATCCAAAATAATCATGCATATAAAAATTTCAGCTTGAGCAGTTTAAAATATATTTTATTAACTATTGAAAATTCCACCAAGATAAATAAATAAATATATAGAGAGTGCGAGCTAATATTAGGAATTGAAAAAAAAGACTCTAAACTGTTTTTTATGAAAAAGTCACTAGTCACGGGGCACCAATTTGGTTGTACAGTGGCACTATACATAAGTACCATTTTTAGTTGCAGCAAATTGCAAATTACAGAAAATATTAATGAAAATTTATTTATACATAAATAATAAAATAATTTAATATATATTGTGATCACAGACATATCTATATTTTTAAAAAATACAATATACCACTTTCATAGTAATAACAAACATGTTATAAAAATACATTTATTAATACATATAATCCTAATTGGTTTTAAACAGACCATCCACTTATGCAACAACTCCACACAGATAGTGATTCAACGACACTATTCCCGAAATTGCTAACCTGTGGCATATCAAAAAAATATTAAATTCATTTTATAAGATAATATAATTGTTTTAAATAATCTTCTATAAGAATATCAAGTGTTTCCCTTTATGTTTACTATTCGCCTAGGTTTATTGAAAACTTTTAGAATCTTAACAGTATAATCTTTTTTCTTTTCATATTGTTTGAAAATGATTTATGATAATATATGATAAATGATTATGATAATAATGATGAAGGGAAATGCGATGTGTGATACACAATACCTATATATACATTTGCCTCCGAAAGTCTGCGTACAGGCTATTATCTTTCATATTCATGCAAAGGTCGCTAATTAAATGAAGTCTTTCTGAATGAATACTATTTTTTAATGATTCCTCTAACATCTTAAATTCAAATAGTATAAGCAACAATCACCTGAATATTACATAAAATAATACAAATATTTATAACTTGAGAACGACAAAAATCGTGTGAGCCAAAATGCGTACACTGAGAAAAAAACCTTTACGATAATGGTTTGTAACTAAAAATTAATACTTTTGAAGCTATTTCTTTCTTTCTATAACTCTCTCCACATATTTGCAAATATTTAACTAACTTGTTTGTTTCATCCGTGGATATTTTGTTCCTTTCTTCTACTCTGACAGATTTGGCCATTTCCTTGGATGTTATTATGTTCTCTCCGATTATTCACTTGAGTAAATCCCACAGGTCTGAGGACTAGGTTGACTTTCGGAATAGGTTTGAGACATGTTAGAACAGCCATGGATTCAGAATGACTTCACAATGTGAGCCATTTTCTTGGTACCTTTGGCCGTCGAAAGTAAAAATCATTACTTACCGCAAATTTCTTGGCATATGCCCCGATATTTTACTTCAATAAGTTTTAAACAATTTTGTACATTGTTGTTTCAATTAATTCCAGATTACCAGCCGAAAGGCTTCCAATGCACCACTAAACATTATGCCTCCTCCTCCATGTTTGATAGTCGAAAAAGAATTCGCTTTCTTGAGATTCGTCCAGGAATTTTTACAGGCATATTTTTGTGCTTTTTGAAGCTAAATTACAAATACTACTTTCAATTGAATATATTACATTTTTCTAAAAATTGTGTCCTATTTAGTTGTTTTTTTTGGCAAAGATCATTCCCTCAGCTCTGTTCATTCGAAAAATAAATGATTTCTTGAGTGCAACTCGGGCATGATAGTCATCTTTTTTCAGTTTTCTTCGAAATGTAATTAAAGTCACACTTTTTTGCAATACCTCAGCAACATTTTTAGCTATTTGTGAAGCTTATAGTCTTGGATTTATTTTTATAGAGCGTATTACAAAGCAAGATTCTCGAGGTGACACTGCAGACGGGTGGCTGAATCTTGGCTTGGACGTTAAAATTTTAGTTGATTTGTAGTTTTATGAAAACTTTTTTATCAATGAATGTCACCTATTAACAGTTTCATCAATTGTTTTAAAATTTCCCCCTTTTCTGAAGATCTATGATGATTTTTCTTTCAAAAATATATCAAACTCTATTTTGTTGCCTGTCATGAAACCACAAAAGCTTTCAAATGTCAAATCCTAAATAAATCATGAAAGAAGCTTATAATTACTTAAAAACATGATTTAGTGCAATTATTTTACAATAAAAGGTCTTTCACAGCTCTATTTTGTACGTGTATGCAGACTTTTGGTTCGGATGGTTTGTGACTTTTGGTGGTCATTCTTGATTTTTTTCCTTAAGGTGAATTTTGTTGCTGTTGTTTGAATAAGGAAATTTTGAAGAATTGTTGACAAGTATTTTGATTTTCTAAACCGAGATTTTAATAGTAATTGTAACATAAACACGGAAGATGATTGCCTATACGCAGACTTTCGAAGGCAAGTGTATATATAAGAACACTTCTCATTTATAATGTAGTTAAAAAACCAGCATGGTAAAAATCCATTAGACTGTATTTTTCATCCTCTTCTAGAAATTTATGCTGAATCATCTAAATAAACTAAAATTTTTCAAAAGAAACAATCCTTTTGATTACTAAATTTCCACATTTCGTCTTTCGGGGAGAGGGATATTTTTACCTCAAAAATATTAATTAAAATTCTTAAATCAATTTAATGAACATTTTTCAATATTTTAAAAAATAAACCAAATTATTTATTTAAATAAATAAGTACATATATTAGTAGCATATCACAACTCTCTATTCAGTTTCACACTGGACATAAATTATCATACAGATATTGTGAGTTTAGTGACATATACTGTTAAATTTCTATGTAATTAAATGTAATAAGGGAAAAAAATACTCAAGTAGACACAAAAAAGAAAAATTCAAAAAAGTACTCAAAATAAAATCTTTTCTATTGAAAAATCCTCTATTTTCTGGGATTAGTCGAAAAAAATAAAATTATATTCCACAGAAAAAATTGAGTTGGAATAATTTTTTTTCTTCCACAGAGGGCAATGGCTAAATAAAACACACATTAACCTCACACACATCCTAACTAAAAATTTAATTTAGCCCTCGTCCCAATTTAAGAATGAAAATTCTCTATTTTAAAGAAAACACAGATGTAAACCAGGACAAGAGCTTTATACAATAAATGAGAAACCACCAAGAGACACCATGTATGAGACAGAGATTGAAGGAATCCTTCTAAATAAATAAAAGACCGTTTCTTTTTTTAAAGGAGAAAAACCCCCATTAATATTGCTTCAACTGAGAAGAAACAATACTTTATTTTAGCTTAAACAAATTCTGACTACTTTTGAGATACGTTTTGCAATAATTAGTGGTTATTTCGTAACTAAAAAGGCATAAGGCCATATGAAGACAAAACAAACGAAAATTTTAGAGAATACAATCGGTAAATTTTCGAAATTAAATCAAAAGTGAAAAATTTTTAGACAGAAAGGAAAATAGTTTCCGATTTCCAAAAGAATATTCACGAAAACTATAGTGTTCGCGGTGATGTTTTACGGCATGGCGAAGTCAGTTCACAGAGTATGATACGCAAGTAGCAAACTATTTCCCAATAAAATTTTTAAAAACCCAAAAAAATTAAATAACAGTTTTTTGGAGAATAAAAATGTATTGAAAAATTTTTAAAAATGAAACTTACATTTTTTATCCTTTTTGTTTTTTTTAAAATTCATTTTTTAAAGGGCTTTCGACTAAAAACCACTTCACTCTCCGATTTGTTTTTGGAACTGAAACCTTTTTTTGCGAAAAAAAAACCCTAATCATTTAAATATTTACGGGATTACTAGCGTCTAAAAACCCGAGGAAAATGGACAATCTTTTTTTAAGAATTTTGGGTGGGGTAACGAAAAATCATTCATTTTTTTAGAAGGGAAAAAACTATTATTTTAAAAGGAAAAATTTTCCCGGTTTAAAAAATTTTCCTAATAGAATCTTCCGGAGAACTGAGAAAAAGTAGTTTTTCTAGAAAAACATTCCTTGCAACGTTTTTTTTTTCTTTCTTAAACCTTTGTGAAAAGTAAAAAATCTAGAAGAAAGAAACATCTTCGGCAAGAAAGAGTATTGCATGCAATTTAATTTAAATTAAATGAATTCGCAGTAGTGTAGAAATTAAAGTTTTGTGCGTTAGAAAGGAATTATGTAGTTCGCGCGTGCGCGAAATAGGGAGTTATTTCCCGTCACAATAATCAATCGTCTTCAGGTCTTCTTCCACCTGCTCTTCAGTAGACTCGCCCATTTCCACTCAGTTTATAGACGCTTCTATTTGTTCGGCGTCACGCCCACTTTCTGCGTTGGCTGGTTCTGTCCAATCGGAAAACAGACAACAGGGCATCTTTTTCACCAGTGAGCGCACAGCGGGCCGCCCACTGTTTTCCCCGGGAGTTTGTTCTGCCCCCAAAAACCTTTTTTTAATTTTTTTCCCCTTTTACTTATTTTATTTTACCTTTAACCCCTTTTGATCTTTTTTTATTAAAACTGATGAGGAGGTACGTCCCTAATTTGGGGAAAGGTACTCCGTAATTTACATGCCACTTCTCCAGTTGTTTGGCGTGTTGCTTAAAATTTTAAACCAATGTCTGCAAATTTTGATGGGAACAACCAATAAAAAACCCCAAATCAAGTTTTCTCGTCATCATATTTCCCCTTTTTTCCCGGGGAAAGAATTTTATCGCTTTTTGGGTTTTGGAATGAAACATTCGAAAAAAAGGGGGAAATTGTCAATTGGCCGTTTTTTCCCCCAAATTTTGAAAAAATTTCCAATTTTGGGGTTTTTTCGTGTTGTGTTTCGGGTTTCAACCCAACCCCAACACGCAACCCAAAAACGAAATTCAAAGATGGGGAAAACATCAAAAAGCAAAAATTTTTTAAAGTTTTTAAAAAATCGCTGCAAAATTTTTATTCAAAAAAAGAAAATTTTTTTTACTTAACAAAAAAAGATGTTTTTTAAGAGGATGTCCCCGGCCGAACATGCGGTAATTCCTGCTCCGGTGGGACGTCCTGTTGTAAAGGAGGGAAAACACTCGCCAAGAACGTTTTGAAGACTTCTTTTCAACGGAATGGGAATTTTCCTTTGCCACATAACGGTGCAATGAGTCGTATTTCCAAGGAAACGTTTGATTCCACTCCACGAGTCCTCAATGCTGTTAGTATGCGCACCTGTTACCGGACACACAAACGTCGACTGTGGTTTACCTTCAAATGCTGGAACCTTCATCTTCCAAGCAATTGTGGGAAGCCCAACAGCCCGAAATGATTGTGGTACCAGGCAACACCCATTTTTAATGACAGCAAGCAAACCTTCTTCATGAAACATTTCCTAACACCTTTCTTTCCAAACACAGGCAACAGGACAAAAACCTTTTTCAGAATACTCATCATACTTTTGCATGCATTCATTCAAATTCATCCTAACAGCATCGCTGGCCATCATGGTAATCTTTAGAAGTTTATGTGGAAAAAGAAATAAAAATATTACCTGTAAAAATAATTCCCAAAACGAAGAAAACGAAGCCAAAAGAAGAAAAAGCTGATCCAACCGGAGAAAAAGAAATGAGCTTTTCCTCATTAACGGCCGTTATAAAAAAGCTGCATGTGCAGAAAAATTTAAAAATCGTTAATTTTAAAGTATAAGTAATATCACATTGGTTAAAATTAAAAATGTAAACGAATACGTAAGCGCTAGCTTGCCGCGCTATCGTTAAATCGTTAAAATTAAAGAAATCTACTACGCATGGCCCAATTTCGCCAAAAACAGACTTCTCCTTCACTGGAAAACAAATTTAGAAGGGTTACCAGATTTGGCGCGCCTATCGATTTGCAGAAAACCTTTGAGAAGCGGCCGATTCGACAAAATCAACCAAAAAAACATTTAAATAATAATAATAATAATAATTTTTATTATTTTAATTTATATAAAAATTGGTACTTTTCCGTTTCGCAGGCGTGAATCCGCCAAGCAGGCTTTATTGGAGACAACACACAATACACATATAAAGAAATGTTATAAATGTTAAATCCCATTGATTTTTCATCTATTTTTTATGCATTGTGAAAAAGAAGTAACTGATAAGAAAAGCTTACGACTTGTTTTGAAAAGGTGGTAGTAAAAGGTTACAAGCGGGATTATTCCGTTTGTCATCAGTTATATCATTTCTGGCGACTTTATCGCTTGCGCCGGCAAAACGGAAAAGTGCCAAAAATTTTTTTAACAAAAGAATTATTTACATATATTTTTTTAAATTATGGAAGAAATAATTGATTTCTGTAAAAATTTCTAATAATTTAAATAATATTATTGTGATACAGGGTACAATATGTTAGAACACAGATAAAAAACTTAATTTTTTTAAACATGGTTTTTCTTTCTCAAACTTCACACTCTGCGCAAAATAATTTTTTTTTCCTATAAATTTCGGGAGCGCAAGGGAACGTTGAGACAAATTGAATTTATTCAAGAATTAGTTTTAATAATTTAATTTTTGGAGGGAATAGTTTAATCTGCTGGTATCAATATTCAACTGTTTCACATTTTAAGCCAGGGGTGTCAAACTCGCGGCCCACAACGGACATTTTTGCGGCCTGTTCAATATATCGGGACACACAACAATATATAATAAAAAAAATTTTTAAAAGAATTGTCAGTTATAGAGACTGCCGATAGAAATGAAAACTTAGAACTTTTAGTATTAAAATTTGAAATTTTATAATGTTTGAATTAAAAATTATCAACATCAATCTAGTTTTCACATCTATTGACACTCCGAGCAACAATTATATGCATGTTTATATGGTTTTTTATTATTCAAATATATTACGGGCCGTACAAGATCATGGAAAAATGTAAATACAATTCAATTGAAATAACAATTAATATACAATCATATTATTAATGGATAATATTTGTATTTACTTAAATTTCAATTTGTATTTACTTGGCCGCAATAGCCTAGTGGTCAAGATAATGGACTCGTATTCGGCATGTCATGAGTTCGAGCCCAGTACCGCTGAAGACTCGCCGTGTAGGGGAGCGATGTACGTTAAATCCTTCGAGAGCTCAAACGTTCTCCTGTCGGTGTGGTATTCAAGAGAGGGGAGTGCCAGCCCAGGTGTCATCCTCGTCATTTGACCATGGTTCAAAATGATGAGGTCCGTTGCCAAAAAAGCCATCGAGTAGGTAAACAGTGTGACGGTAATATTCACTTACTCTTTCACTCACCAACCTTTTCATCGCCACGGACCGGTCAACGTTTGATAATTTTAATTCTTTATATTTTAGATTGATTTGATTTAACCATTTTAATTTAATTGTGTTTAAAATATGCCTTCGGAATAAAATACAGTTACACCAAAAAATGAATATAAAGGGATTTAACATGGAATACAAAGGGATTTCCATGGAAAGTAGCCCGAACCCGAGAGAAATACACCACAGTAAATAAGATGGAAATAATTTAATGTTCCATGAGCGGCCCGGCACTATTTGATCCACGAACCGGTACCGGTCCGCGGACTGGGTGTGAGGATCATTGCCACTGAACATCTTTTTCATATAGGTCTGCTGTGATTGATAAAAATGTTTTTTTTTCCAATGAAAAATTGAAACTAATACGCACATCACTCAATACTTCACGACAACACTCGACCTCATAATCCATACAAAACGATCGTGAAATTAAATGAATTTACGGCGGTCATCACAAAAGGACCAATTTCCTGTTAGGGAACTAGTAACGCCTCAACGGTCGTGGAGTTTAGAGTGGGAAAATATACCAGACTGGACACCCCGACGATTATGTTCCAAGGCATCAACCTTTGACCTCCCTTTATCCAGCCGACATTGAAGTGAACGGCACAGTTCCAGCTCCAATCTTCGACATCGAAGTCCACCGCGTAAGGGGGACTAGAACCAATAGTGGAACAGTAATCCCGGCTACGTCCAAACAGCAGTGATTCTGCATCACGTGTCAATTTTGTGGGTGTGACGTATTCCACCTTTAAAGGGACACCGAAATGAGAAACCAGGGACTGTCTCGAGATGCTAAGGAGCTTCACAAACCCTAGAGACATCTCCACAAGCTTCAATACTATACAACACCCCAGCACACTCCAATGGACTCTTTCTCACACCTGTGACCTGTCAAGGCTCACATCTACGAGCATTCCAAAGTCATTTTAACACCGCCTTCCCCAGGGGTAATCCGGCCTTAAGGGGGTTCACCCATGTAATGGGTTCAAAAAATCAAAAAATTTTTTTTTTATAAATTGCTTTTTTAACTTCATTTTCTCATAAATTGTTTCCTTACTTCCATAACAATACGGTGGTGAAGTGATTTTTTTTAAAAAATTCGAAGTCATTATAAAGAAGCAGGTGTTAGAAGAGCAGCTGTTCGGAACGCTAAGTTAAGATTTTCATTGTTTTAATTGGACTTGAAACTTTAAACGCGTTTTTCTCAAATCTGTGTTTTTTTAAACTTTCCTCCGTCACATTTCAAGAGCGGTCTGACCGAATGACTTCAAATTAATAGAGTAGACTCAGCACATATATACGTACCAAATGGACAACGATCATTCTAAAATTCACAATATTTCTATCTTTTATAACAAAAACATAACAACAGCAACAAAAAACACCATGAAATTTGAAACTTTTTTTCAGAGGTCTACCAAAAATCAAATTTTTGATATTTTCATTTGAGTACAGTTCATTCTGTGCATTTAAGTTTTTAGATTAAAACGCGGTTAATTATTATTATTATTTTCTTTTTTTCAGATAAGCCAATCATCCGGAATCGTGGAGGAAGTGAGCGTCCATTTTTTCAAGGTGGGTGTGTTCAGAGCGCTATAACTCACGTTCTATTGGATATTTTTGGCTAAACATTAATATACCGTAAAATCTCCGGCGTATAACGCGCACCTATACTTTCAAGCTAATTTTTTTTAATTTTTAGGTATATTCGCCGTATAACGTGCACCCCCTTTGTAACGAAGAAATCTGAATTATTAATATACATTGTTTTTATGTTTAGAAGTAATTTATTCGGGGTATTATATCCCAGACTTTTGAAAAATAGTATACTTCTAGAACTACAGCTGTTCTTGTTCATAAGGCAAGTCGTTTCTTTTAAATAAACAGTGTATAGATACATCTAGAAGTAATTTTTTTTAAGCCCATCCTTTTTGCTATTGAATTTTTAAGGCTATCGTTTTTATACCCGGCGTATAACGCGCACCCTTAATTTTCGATCTCAGTTTTTGTGTTCAAAGTGCACGTTATACGCCGGATTTTACGGTACATTCTTTTACAATACGTATAAATAAATGATAAAAAAAACTTCTATCTTTTTACTAGTCGTCAAAAAAAAAAAATCCCTAAGAATGCTTAAAAAACAGGCCGTCACATGGGTGGGCCTCCTTAACAGTGATCTCAACAGCGCAGCACCTTAGCTGTAGTAACCAGCGTCGGGGCAAATTAAAAGAGGAAATTTGCAGCACCCAGCTGATTCATCGGATCTTTCACCAAATGACTCATTTTTTTAAGCATTTAAAACAGTTTCTGCGGGGAAACAGTATGGAAATGGAGACAATCTGAAAAATTCCGAATCAGGGATTAATGATTCTAAGGATCAGAATTTCTTTAACAGATGCATTAAAAACTCGTTGAGAAAGGTATATTGAAGCACATTTTGATTGAATAAACAACTTTTGAAAAAGTTATGCAGTTTTGCATATTCATTTAAAAATCTGTCATTTCACACGCACCAACCTAATACTTTCTCCGAAAATTTTAATGAACTAAAGTAATACCAGATCTCTCACGTAATCCTTTGTGCTAGAGAATATTTTATTTGTTAGTCTTTAATAATGATTACAAAAAATTTCTCTTTCGGCAGTTAACGTCTTATTTGGATTGCATAGCTTTTCTAGGCAAATTTTTACTGGCTGCATCTTAATAGAATTGAATTGAGAGTTTCTATTTCCAGATAAGCCAAAATTTGTTGTTCCAAATATCAATAAAAGTTAATGTAATGTTATAACATGCTTAGCCCGCTGGGTGGGGCAGTTGGTTTGGTGCTTGTCTTGTACGTCAGTAGAAAAGAAAAGCCGATTCTGCTATAAAGGCAGCGAAGGCGGCGTAGAGTTGAGTTACTTTCCTCCTGTTTGCTGGGTTGAGTTGTTTCCCTCCTGCTGTTGAGTTGACTTGTTTCCCTCCAGGTATGCTTTTGGTTTTCGAGTTGATAAACGGAGTTGAGTTGCTTCCCCCTCCTGCTGAGTTGATGTGTTTTTTTAAAAAAAATGTGCAAAAAATTGAAGTGTAGGAATGTTAAAAGTGCTCATGGCGCCACCTATTGATTAAACTATGCACTAATTATAGATTTTAAAATGATTGAAGTAAATAACAATAATAAATCCAGATTCAAACTCACAGCCCCAGAACAAAATGTCTCCATAGGACAATAGTTTTTCAGTTACACTAACCATTGTCCTATGAAGGCATACAGACATGAAGAAAACTTATGCTTGTAATCTAATGAATTGAATTTTGCAGGCGGAGCAAATTGCAGGCGAAGCAGATGGTGACATTTTCTTAATTAAAACGAAATAAAAAAAAAAAAAATATTTCATTTATATTATTTTAATAATTTGTAAATTTTAATTCAATATAATGATTACACATACACAGTAAAAATGTGACGTAGAATACTCGTCATTGGCGTGAACGGTTTCCGATTGAACTTGTCTTAGCTTGTCTGATCTTGATTCTACAAGACGGCGACTGAATTCTACGTCAGAAATTATCTCAATGCTTAGAGCGGATGGATACATTGCTTTCAACCACTCAGCTAACAAAAAATATTTAATTTATATTATTTTAATAATTTGTAAATTTTAAATCAACATAATGATTACACATACACAGTAAAGA
Source organism: Trichonephila inaurata madagascariensis (assembly GCA_019973955.1). NCBI lineage: Eukaryota > Metazoa > Arthropoda > Arachnida > Araneae > Nephilidae > Trichonephila > Trichonephila inaurata. Next base: position 185,582 of record BMAV01005021.1, read on the forward strand.
TACAAAGTAAATTGATTATTCAGAAACACGTGACGTAGTACCTGTAATCGCGGAACGGGAGGTGTACCATTTTGAAAGTGGTATTAACAAAAAAAAAGGGATACGACCCCCATAAATGGTATTATTCTCAAAAAATATGTTTCCAAAAATTCCCTTAAATTTTCTGTTGTTGTTTTTTTGAGGAAACAAAATTTTTCTTTTGATTGAAATCATTGTTTAGTATTTTTTTCTCCTTTTCCCGCTCAAAAAAATTTTTTACTTTAAAAACTGATTGAAAATAAAAACCATTTTCCAATTTAAGGAAAAAATTTAAAGAAAAAAAAATAGTTTTTGAAAAGTAAACCCTTTTGAAAAAAATTGAGTTCGGGGAAAAGTTTTTTTTTTTTAATGAATATAATATATTTTTGACAGGGTTTTGTTTTAAAATTTTTACCGAAAAAAAAGAAAACCCAAAGGGTTTTTTAAAAAGCTTTTTTTGTTTTCCCTTTTCTCAGCCCACCCCCCAGCCCTTTGAAATCAAACCGGTTTCTTTCCCAAAGAATTTAAAAAATGCCTAAAAAGTTTTAATTTAAGAAATTTTTCTCGGAAAAAAACTCGGGAAGGAAATTGAAAATTTTGGAGAAAAAAAAAATATTTTTTTTGAGTTAAAAAATTTTTAAAAAAAAAATATCTTTTTTGGGGGAAAAAAAAAAAAAAAAAAAGGATACAAATGTTTAGCCCTTTTTTCCCATTTTTTTTTTTTCAAAAACACAAATCTTACAACCATACCCCTTTTCTTTATTTTTGAATTAAAAAATAATATCATGAAAGAAATAATAATAATTTTTGGACGGAGAAAAAATTATCATAGAAAAAAATATTGAATTTTTGGGGGAAAAAAATTATAATAGAAACAAATAAAAGATACAAATATTTAGTCTTATTCCATTTTTATTTTCTAAACACAAATTTTAAAACCCATACCGTTTCTTTACTTTGAGATAAGAAAAAAAAGTAATATCATAAAAAAAAATAATAATTTTTTGGGGAAAAAAAAAATAATGGAAAAAATAAAAAATGGATTGAAATGAAATATTTTTTCTTTTATAAATTTTTTTCTACCTCATAAAAACCCTAAAAAAAATAATGGAAAAAAATAAAAAATGGAATGAAACGAAATATTTTTCTTTTATAAATTTTTTTCTACCTCATAAAAACCCTAAAAAAATTATTTTTAGAGTATTTAGAGTCTTTTTCCATTATTTTTTTTAGGGTTTTTATAAGGTAGAAAAAAATTTATAAAAGAAAAAATATTTCGTTTTATTCCATTTTTTTTTCCATTATTTTCTTTTAGGGTTTTTATGAGGTAGAAAAAAAATTATAAAAAAAAAAATATTTCTTTTCATTCCATTTTTTATTTTTTTCCATTATTTTTTTTTCTACCACAAAAAATTATTATTTTTTTTTCTATGATATTTTTTTTCTTATCTCACAAAGTAAAGAAACGGTATGGTGTAAAATTTGTGTTTATAAAATAAAAAATGGAATAAGACTAAATATTTGTATCTTTTATTTGTTTCTATTATAATTTTTTCCCCCAAAAATTGAATATTTTTTTCTATGAAAATTTTTTTTTTTTCTCCGCCCAAAAAAATTATTTTTTTTTTATGATATTATTTTTTTTTTACCTAAAAAGTAAAAAAAAAGGGAAAATTGGTGAAAAAGATTTGTGTTTAGAAAAAAAAAAAATGGAATAAGACTAAACATTTGTATCTTTATTTTTTTTTATTATAATTTTTTTTTCCCCTCAAAAATGAATTTTTTTTCTATGAAAATTTTTTTTTACCAAAAAAATTAATTTTTTTTTCTATCTCATAAATGTATCAATTCCCTTTCCCTGTATTTTTGTTTCGATAAAAAAGTTTACAATACTTCCATTTTTTTCACAGACTTTTTTTGAAATGCTGCGATTACGAATTATTTCTGGGAATTTTGGGTTGCAATTTTTTGGGGCTGGGGAGATGGGCTGAGAAAAGAAATATATTTCTAAATAAGCTAATTTCAATAACTTCAGTTTATCTTATTTTCAATGGTATTTCCTGGATCCTTTTGGAAAAAAAACAGTGACGCACATGTCAATAAATATAATTTTATTCATTAAAAAAAAAAAAAAAAAACCCCTTTGAACCCCAATTTTTTCGAACTGTTGACATTCAAAAAACTTTTTTTTATATTCATTAATTTTATTTCCTCTTAATTGTGGGATTATTTTATTTTCAATCAGTTTTTCCCCCCCCTTTTTAGAGTAAACGTCTTTACGAGCGGGGAAAAATGAGCAAAAAACATACTCGGGAAAAAATGTTTTCAATCAATAAGAAAAATTTTGTTTGCCTTTAAAAAAAAACAACAACTTAGGAAAGAGTATATTTTTTAGATATTTTTTTCTTTTTTCAATAGTAGGTTATAAATTTGAAAAAATTTTTTGAGAATAAAACATTTATACAATTGTGCGTATCTGTGTGGTGTGTGTGCCTAAAACTTTTCCTTTTAAAAAGAAAAAAAAACACTTTTTAAAAAAAGAAAAATAATACCCTTTTTTTTTAAAAAAAATATAAAAAAATTTGTAGCAACATAAAATTTGGGAGCATTTTCTATCAACTTATTGAAAATATCTCACTCATGTAATTTACCATTTGGGTGTTTCGATTAACAAAATCTGCAACCCGTTTATCCCAGTCCATGTTTAATATAGCTAAATCACCATATTCAAAATTTTTTTTTTCATTTAATATGTCAACATTATGACCCCAATTGATTTTCGTATCCTTCCAAAAAAACCCGTAGGTAGAACAATGATGAAACATTCTCTCCCCATATGGGTTTTATAAGAGTTCAAACCATTAAAATAGTGGGAAAAATATTTCTTTCTTAAAAAAAATCAAATCAGATTTTTGGGGGGAAAGGTTTATTTAGCCACTTCTTTCCTCAGAAGTTTCAGAAAAAAACGCCCGAACATGATTGAAACAGTTTTCGACGTGATATGCTTTTGGATTTTCTTTTTAATGCATTCCATTCCGTTTCTTTTAGCATGGAAACTGGGTTAAAAAATTTTCGAAAAAGTCCTTTCGCTGGGAAAAAACTTTTCCATATGACATAAGTCACGTTTTCATAACAGTTCGGGAAAATGGGAGACAGTCCTTTATAACAAATACTTTTCCATCATCAAAAGGGTTGATCGATTGCAGCAAATTCTCTTACGAGGCTAACCATACGGAAGGTGTTACAGTGATTCCATCTTTTTGGGAGGTAGGAAAAGATCCAGTGGCATCGAGCTTGTATCGGCGCAAGTGAATTCGAACAACATATACAAAATCAGAAACAACGGGCGAAGGGACCACCTAGATGGAAAAAGATTTCAGGAACAACCTCTGGTTTAAACGAAGAAAATTTTCCCCTTGTTTTTTACAAAACACACCCTTTTGGGTCGAGGATTAAAGGGGACGAGAGGGTGTAGCCCCGTTTTATGGTTAACTAAATAAATTTCAATTCACTAATCACGAAAGAAAATATCATGAAGTTTTGTATTTTGGGGAACTTATTTAAATTTTTATCGTGAAGCAAAGTATTCTACCAAATCAGAGCTTGAGAAAAAAAATGATACAAGGGAAAAAAAAAAAAAAAAAAGTATTACAAGGTGGCAACAGTAAGCTGATTGGTTCATTTTCATGACGTAGCTTTGGAAACAACTGATTGGTGGAAAAAATACTGATGTCACTATTCTTATGACGTCACTACTATTAATTAGATTCATAAGAAAACGTGTTTTTCAATATGGTTTATTTACGAAATCACATTAATGGTGATTTCTTAAGGATATTTTAATCATATCTATAAATGAAAACAATATTCAAATATTGTACTCTAAAGACACTAATTTGAAAATTATTTATGCTTTGTTTTTTCTCTTTTGATTGCTTATACAATATCTCGCTACGAGAAAATAGAAGAGAACATCTCTTTCCGATTTGCATGAAAAGGAAAAATATTGTCCTTGAAAATAAAACTTCACCTGAATGTAAAGAACCTAGACATTTAACTACTTTGGAACCAAAAAAAAAAAATTTCCCATTTCTGTTGACCATTAGTGGATCGAAGGTTGTTTTGATTTTGATCGGAAAGCGTTGGCGATTCAAGACCCGGTTGGTAAAAGTTTTGAAGGAATTTGGGGTTTTGATGTGTGAAACGAAGTTAAAAGGGCAATTTTTCCAAAACCCCGGTTAAAAGAAATGGGAGAAAAAGTTAATTGTGCAATAATCACAGATCTAGTACTTGTCGCGAACAGTTAATAACAGAGAAAAAGAATGCCCCCGAATTTTGGCATCTATGGGTATTTAAAAAACCGGAAGATAACCTGCTAATGCGACGATAGGAGAATTTGGCCCCATTTCCGTCTAATTTAAGGCTTGTTGTTTATGAAAAACACGCAACGCCCAGGTGAAATGCGTGTATACATTCCAAAGTCTTTAGAAATGACGTTTTAAAAGTGAATTTCATGACAAACCAATCGCAGGGCATTTCGGCAGATTTAAAACTTATCATAAAATACAGGATTTTTGCTATTTCCGTATATGAAAAAAACTATTGATCAGTATGTCTCACATGCCATATGTGCCGTTAATAATTAAAAAAACGCGTTACCAGCTGGTGTTTCCCCGTTTTAAAAATTATCCAAATGAGATAGTTACCGGGTTTGTTACGTATCTACATCGAGAGTGAGACGTAACCATATGTTTTAAAATTAGATCATTTCAGCAAATGGGGCGAAATTATCCCTTTTAAAAGGCCTGGGCTCGAAAAATGCGGATATTTTTTTATAATTTTATATCGCTTTTTGGGCCCCAATAAAGTTTTTTGGGATAAGGGTCCCCAATTTATACCCGAAATTTTGAACATTTAAAAAAGGTTAGGCATAAGGCATGTGAAGACTTTTTGCATATAGCCTGGGCAAATAGAACAGAACGGTAAATCGCGATCTAGTACAAATGATTACAAATTATGTAAATGATCAACACGATATTTGGGCCCAATTTTACGTGAGTTTGTTTACGCTATTCGTAGGCAGTGAATTAAACGAGGGGAAAACCCCCTGGGAATTTTTTTTTGGGTCAAAAGTTACCCCCATTTCAAAATTTTGGTTTCGGACAGAACTGAATTTGCAGTAAGAAATATTGAAAAATTGTTTGATGAAATAACGAAAAACAAAACTAAACATGAAAGATAAAAATATTATAATGGACCGGCGGGATGTACAAAAAAAAGGTGATGACTGGGGCTTATTAGAACACACCCTTTACGTTCGAGCGAATAAAATATGCGCGGTTTAAACAAAAAAATTTTAAGGTCCGTATTGGTGTTAGAAGTAAGAAATAATAATAATATTTAAAAATGGAGGTCAGGAAAAAAAAGGGTTTAAACCCTCAATGTTGATCAAGTAAAATATATCGTCATAGGAAATGACGAGATTGGTTAGGAACAGGTTGCCGGATGGGATTAGTTCACGTCGGAAACAGTAGTTTGGAAAAAAGCATCGAAGATCAAATATGCAAAAAAACGAAGAAGAAAGGTTCTGGTAAGGCGTGAGTTAGAGGAAAAAGGATAAATCTTAAGTCAAATTACGAGAGCCAGATAGGGCCGAAAGGGGGTCACTTATCAGATCACTTGCTTTTTTTTCAGTAATAAGACAAAAAATTAAAAGAAAGCGTCAAGATAGAGTAAAGGGGATAAACGGGCCGGATCTTGGTCAAGTACCACAAAGAAATGGCGAAACGTATACCCAATAAAATAAAAAAAAAGACCATTGTCATCAGATAAATTTTTTTTAAGTGGAAGAAAAAAACCGGAAAGAAGCAGCAGTGGTTCGGATAGAAAAGGGATAATCTACGACCACGCAAGAAACAGGATCAGGAGTCCCGACCACCCCATGGAGTGGTCAAGTCAAGCTAGGGGAAAAGAGAAGAAAAATACAGACCCCATCAAGGCCCTACGGTATCAAAGAACACCCAAATGAGAAAAGGAACGAAAAGTGATAGCACCTTGTCATTAGGGTGATGGTGGGAGACAGAATATAAAAATCAGGTTGTTTTTTTCATTTTTATGTTCTTTCCCAAAAAGTGGTTGAAAAAATTATTGAAAAAAAGGAAGTCTCGGGGGGTGTTTAAAAAATTTTAATCAAGCAAAAATTGACACTACAATGAGGTTATATTTTTTTTTAAATTTAGTAAAATTTTTTCTCAATTTATGGAGAAAAAAATTGTAATCATGCATTTGTTTACTTCGATGTATGACTTCGTTGAGAATGCGACAATTCCTTTGGTTATTTGTTTTAATGATGTATTGAAAAATGTTTGTAATTGTATAGTGTATATATATATATTGTTATATTGTTCCATATTAATGTACATCTGGTTCAGGGAAACGCGGCGTAGTCAGGGCACTAACAATAACATTAACGGCGCTGCGCGACTCATTGAGAGTTTGACGGAACCAGATGCGGGGTGTATATGAAAGTTTGTTGTAATTTAAAAGTGATATATAATGCATAAAAATTGTGAAACATACTGGTATTATGTGAACATAGATTTTGCCAAGTAACTTAAAGAGTTTTTATTTCATGGGTGACAGACCCTGAATTCCATATCCTGAACTTGGAGAAATTGAAAACCAAGCCTCAAAGTCTCTTTGTAATGGATGGATAAACAATGGAAGATAAAATTGTATAGTTGTTTAAGTAGTAATTAAGTAGTGTTAAGTTAGTTAAGGGGTATGTGCGGACCTCGTTTTTTTTCCATCCAAGTCAAAGATGGTTTTTTCTCTGGTCCCTCCGCTCAGATAGAGTATACTTATATATAAAGTGAGAATACCACATGATTAAAATACAAAACTAGTATCATTGAAGTCAAGTTAATTAGGAGTAAAATTCATTGTGGCTGTCAAGAGTTCAAATTCAGGAGGAATATTAAATTTAAATTTTAAGATGAATAATGAAAATTAAAGTTTAAGTTAAATATTGGAAATTAAGAGTTAAAATGAGGATTCAAGGTTAAAATTTAAATAAAACAGAAAGTGAGGAGATTCTGAAATAAAAATTTAGGTACGTAATTTCTTAAGGGTCCTCTAGACCCTCGAATAAATCCCGTTTTTCTTCTTGGAGGGGGTTGTGACGGCTCATGCGTCCTTTCTGTAACAACCTCTGGGTTCTTTGACGGCCAAGATTAATGGCAAATCTTTTCCAACCCAAAATCAAGTGAAATGAAAGTATGAATGCAAATAAAATAGCGTTTAAAAGGACAGAAGTTTTTTAGTAAGCGGGATGGCAATTTAGAAAGTTCTGTTAGGAAAAAGGGTAAGTGTAATTTGACGGCCTACCAAGGAATCACGGATATCTAGCCATTACTACAAGGTGCATACTATTGCACACGAGCCCAACAGCCTATCTGAAGGTGTTTGAACCAATTTGCAGAAATTCAGGTAGGACAAATCATTTGATACAAGAAATCGTAATGTGTGGGATTGAGAGTAGGCGAATAATATAATTATTTAGATAAGTGATCCAATTGCGATCTGTTTTAGTTACGGCTTCGTGTTTTGGTTTTATTCTCACTTAATATATAAGTTTGTTCAATATATATAAGTAATTTAAGTTAAACTCTTAATATAAGTCATATTAAAATTGTAAAATATCTTCATTTCGAGAATCCCACCTCTAACTTGCATGACCTACAAAGATATGGTCGACAAAAGATCGACCATATCACAAGATGATCCAGAATACAGGTGAGGGCTCACAACCTAAGTGATGGTAGAGATTGAAGAGGAGAATCAGTCACCAATAAATTCATAATTCTCCCAAGGCAAAGGGAAATAGAACTTTCTAGGAACAGATTTCCTTAGTTCTGCTGGTTGGTTCTAGATGTGAAGAATGCTAGTGGTACTTCTGGGTTAATCTACCCATAAAATTTATTTAATTCGAAAAATTGGACACCCACCCATAGCTACGAAAAAGATGTCCAGTAACGCCTTCCAATTAAGGGGAAGGTGAAAGTTTAACCTCTGTTCAGAAGGAGAAATTTACCCTCCTGTTGGAATCCTTCCAAATGTCTTCCAACCAGGGGCTTAACAACTATCTTAGAGCACACACCTTTCCTTGTAATAGTGACAGAGTAAAACCCTTATTCCTCTTCTAAACGTGACCCGTCCATAGGGTCCCTGAACTCTGGTTCCTCGTCGGGACGCCAAATCCGGAACAGAGGCTAAATGGTTTCATTTATCATTTATTTATTGTAATGATTACTAGATGGCGCCACCAGACAGAGTACTTGGAGGTTTTCCCCCTGGTGGGAAAACCGGTAGTGAATGATTAAGACGGTGGATTTTCTGGTGTACGCATCGCGCGGGAAGTCCTTCCCCACGTGCTCCGGTAATGTTATATATTTATCCTAGAACTGCATAAATGAACCTGTGTACAGTAAATAAACTGTATTTAACCCTGAGGTGAATAAATTTCATCTAATGATCTATCCATTCATCCCAGCGTGTTAAAATTGTAATTATTTGATAAAATGTAACTAAAACAAAAAATTTTCCTTGCTGACCTAAATAGGAATTGACTTTGAAATTTTTTTTATATTACTTCTTTTAAGATTTTTTAAGGAAAATCTGGAAGAAATCTATATCAGAAGGTTTATAAAACCCTGTATTAATTTACAAAAATATTTAATCAGTTTGTGAAAGACTTCACTGGTGTTGTGACACATTAACTCTTTCATGTTGAAATTACTGGAAAGTTATTGAGTGAGTGAATATTAACGTCGCACTGTTTAGCCACTTCCACCGAACTTGAAACTGTTAAAAAAGAAATCGAGTCGGAGAGTTTCAAAATACACAAAATTTCCCGTTTTTAACTATAAATTGCAATTGATTGATTGAATATTAACGTCGCACTGTTCAGCTACACGAGGTCTTTGATGACGGATAACGTAATTTTGAACCATGGTCAAGTGACGTGGACGGCACCTGAGCTGGCACCCCCTCTCCTAACTACCACTCCACACCAACGGAAGGACGTTTGAACTCTCGAGAGATTTAACGTGCATAGCTGCCCTACACGGCGGGTCTTTAGTGGTACTGGGCTCGAACTCGTGACAAGGCCAGCCACGATCCGATACCTTGACCACTCGGCTACCGCTGCCACTGGAAAGATATTAGAATCGGTCTTCGTAACTGACAATCACTGTCAAGTGAAGAAGACGACACTTGAGAATTAGCAACCCACTCTCCATATTCTCATACCACGCCAGCGTGAGGGCTTTGAGTCTCGACAGATTTAACGTACTACAGACCGTCTACAGGATGGATCAACCGAATCTAATTGTCTCGGATTGTAAAAATTACAACAATTTATGTAATTATAACGATTTTACTTTGATAATATTTGGAGCATGTTTAATTCTTCAAATTCAACATACACAGCTAAGCGCAATTAATTTATTTGATATATAATGATGAAAATTATTTTACGATAGAACTGTAAAAATAGAATAACGATTTTAGAACGAAAAAAAAGGGGTATTTTCTTCGAAATAGGTTTCAGTAGTATTTTTCTTGTTCCAATTCAAAGAGAAAAATTTACCTTTGTATTGTTAATTAATTAGAATTCCCCTATGGAATTATAAAGGCATATATTAATCCTTACTAATATTATAAACGCGAAAGTTTGTATGGATGTTTGTTACTCTTTCACGGAAAAGCAACTGAATGGATTTTAATGAAACCTTACAATAATATAGATTATACATCGGAATAACTCATAGGTTATAATTTATAAAGATATTTGTGAAGTTTCAAAAATATAACGATAATTGTCAAGAAAGTAGGAAAAAATTCTGCCATCTGCAAATAAGCCCGCTACAGCATATATCTATCTTTTTTGTGTTAATCAAAACTTTCTCTTTTGTTTTGTCTACGCCATGCCTCAGTGCGTGCTCACTTTTAATTTATTCCTTTGATCAGTATAATCACTATTTTTTTTTATTTTATAAAACTAGATTTCGAAGGGAGAGGTGGTGGCAAGATTTTAACATAAAATAAATACAATATAAAGTAATATTAATGTATTACACTTCCAGATATATAATTATCTATACTATTTTAAACGTTCATTACACAAAATTTGTAACAATGTGTTACTTTTGCTGAGCAGAGATCAGCTTAGGAAGGTATTTTCAAAAATTGACCCTCAAGAGAGTTATGGGGAGTTATAAATAAAAAAAAATCATTTTTATCAGCTATTAGATCTACAGACTTAAAATTCAACAAACATGTTTTTGTTGTTGTTCAGCTGATATATGAAAAAGCTTTTTTTTGTTTAATTTGCAATTCACGTAAAATTAACTCATTAAAAACTTCTTTATCCTACAATCTGTATTGTTTAATTTTTAAATTTACCCGTGCGAAGAACGGGTATACCAGCTAGTCAAAAAACAAATGAAATGAGGAAAAATATAAAATAAGAACGATTTATAAACATACCAGTGTTACACAAATTAAAATATTTGAAAGACATTGAAAATCCAAATTTTGTTACCATAATATTGCCATTACTTTGTAAGTTTTGATATCTATACTCTTAAAAAAGTGCAAACAGAAACTCCGTAGATGTTTCTCAAATATTGAACCTATTCGATTGTATTTTTATTTCGTACTTTTACGGCAAAATAATTCTATTATTGACATGATTATTTTCTGTATTTTCAGCTTGTTTCTATGTATCACAAAAGAAAAGGAACTCGAGTAAACACTATTGCTAAATTTTTAAATCATTTAGTGCAGTTGGAAGAAGTCAACATGACGTAATATATAAACACAAGGAAAAACAACAGAGAAAAAAATATAATTCCGTTAGAGGTTTCTTGAATCTGAGTCAAGTATACAATTTTAATATTTCCGTCAATGTCAGTATATATGTATAGACTATTTAATATTTTGAAGACTATTTCAGTTTCTGTGGATATTAATGGAACTAAAAGTATTAAACTTGTGACATCTCTCGCGTTCTTCTTCTAACATAACTCCTACGTTCTTTGACGGCCACGATTAATGGCAAAACTTTTCCAACCCAATTCCAAGAGGAAAAACAAGCAAAATGCAAATAAGAAAACCTTTAAAAGGATAGAAAGTTTAGTGAGAATAGATGGCAATCTTGAAAAGCTTAGTTGGAACTTTGGGAAAGTGTGTTTAGACGGCCTACTCAGGAACCACGGGGCCCCCACCCTCACTAATATATAAAAGGGCAACTTTGCACACGAGCACATCAGTCTACCTGAAAGTATCAGAATCGTTGAGCCTTCAACAAAGGTGGAGGATTATATTCTGAACGCTAGTAAATTATTGAATTGAGATTAGGAGGATCTTTAGTTATTTTGAAAAAATGATCTAATTGGGACGGCAAAAATCGGAACCTTTTGGTTTTTTTCCATTTTTTTTGCATTGATTGAGTTTTCTTAAAAAAAGGTCATATATTAAAATTATAGAATGTCTCATCCTTCCGATAACCCCACACCTCTAACACGCAGAACCCCAAACATAGCTATCGACAGATGGCTATGCCCTTTCCCCGAACAATTTTTTCATAATTCGGGTTAGGTAATCAGGAGGGTTTGGTTTTTTTACCTGAAATGTTTTTTTCCGGGGTCTGAGAATGTCACAGAATTTCTTGAGGCTATAGATAATCAAATACAGTTACTTGAAATACCAAGTAATCTTAGTTTTATTTGAAAAGTATCTCGGGGGAAGGGGGCTCAAGATTGGTACTCAATATTTGGATCGGTCTAGTGCAAGATACGACGGTTTCGCGCAGCTCAAGGCTAAATTTGCAAAAGTTTTTCCCCAATCAAAATAAGAAAAATTGGAGGCTAGGTTTTCGCGTCCGGGGGAAGAAATCAGGAACCAACAAACTTTGTTTGTTTGCAAAAAATAAAAAGTTTAGAGCAAAGGATGTCGCGGGGGAATGGTTGATCACTTTTTTGTTAGACTCAAACCACAAGCCCAGGACAAAGGGGGTTCGCAACCCAAAAACCTTTTAAATTTTTTGGAAATATTCAAATTTGAAGAGGGTATTCTTACAAATTAAAAGGGGTTCGGAATAGTGAAAAGGGGAAAAAGACGGGGTCAAAACCCCATAGGATGCCTAATTTTTTGATGCTAATCGCAGAAACGGGAGAAATTCTGAGGTTGGGCGTAGCCCAAATAATGGCAGAAATGATTTTAGAGGAGTATAAGAATAGCCGTCAAAGTAATAGGTGGCCCGAGAGGAGGAATAGATTTCAGAATGTTTCAGGGTTAACAAAAGGGGATACCAATTTCGAAATGATAATTTTAATAGGGGACCGTAGAAATAGGGTTCGGGGAAAAAATTTCATCGGGGCGATAGGATGAAAAGGGGACGATTGAATTTGTGAAAGTTAATGAAGTTCATAATAAAAAAGGAATCGGGGGGGGATATACCAATTAACCCCGATAGTTATCACCCGTAGAGCTTCCCCACGTTCTATTTTTTAAAAAAACGCATTTTTTTAACCCCTATAGGACACCGGAGAGATAAATCATTTATATCGGGAAAAATATAAAAATATTTTTTTTTTAAACAAGTTAAAAATCCGACCCCGGTAATCACAGCACAGGGGCAAAAAGCCAAAATATAGGGAAATTTTAGAAAAGATTATTCAAATCCAAAAATTTTTAGACCTTGGTCGTTTTTTTGTTGAGGATTTGGAATACCCTTATTCTTGTGGTGTTGATTTTATAAGGGGTCAGGATCGTTTTGTTTTTTTTAAAAAACTTGGGAATTCAAGATTCGCTGGTTGAAGTAACAAGGTAGATGAAGGGGAAATTTGGCGTTGATGTGTCAGAAAAGGGAAATTAAATATTGTTAAAGTTTTATCGAAAAAACCTTTTAAAGTATAATAGGAGAAAAAATTAATTTCAATAGATTTAGTACTTAATTGCGGGGAAAAGTTTAAAAAGAACAAAAAGAACCAAATTGGTTTAGAAACTCGGGGAAAATAACCTGTTAATGCGACGATATGTGAGGATTGGCCCGACCCGTCTAATTGAAGGGTTGTTGTTTTATGCGAAAACGCAACGTCGTTAGGTGAAATGCTTATACATTCCCAAAATCTTTTAAAAAAGAAATCTTTCGCGAATTTGCTGCAAAACAATTACGGACATCTGGGTAGATTTAAAACATCATAAAATTCGGGACGTTTTTTATTTCCCCCTATATGGGAAAAATTTTTTATCAATATGTCTCTACGCCATAAGTGCCAAGTTAATAATTATAAAAAAGCTTTACCACTGGTCGATTAAATCAATTGTATCAAATTATCCAAAAAGAGATAGTTACGTTAGATTTGTTAGGCCCCTATCCCATATCGAAATAAAACGTAATCGATATATTTTAGTATACCGATCATTTTTTAGCAAATGGGCTGAAATTATACCTCTCAAAAAGGGCCCCAGCTCGTATAATAGTGGATATTTTTTTTATAATTTTTATATCGCGCTTTGGGCTCCCAAAAAAATTAATAAGTGATAACGGTCCCCAATTTATATGAAATTTTTGTTTAAGTGAAAGATTGGCATAAGGCATGTGAAACTGTTGCATATAGGCCAAAGCAAATAGGACTGAACGAGAAAAGAAATAGTGCAAATGATTGCAAATTATGTTAATGATCCAGATCGGGACCAATTCTTCTGAGTTTGCACGGTACGTACGGCATGAATGAAACAACGGGAAAAAACCCGGGTTATTTTTTGGGTGAAAAATTTATTCCCATTTCAGAAATTATAATGATTTGACGGATCGGGAAATTTTCAGTAAAAACATGGAAAAAGTCTTTAATGAAACAACTATAGAAAACAAGCGGAAAAGGGGGGGAAAAAATTATAATAGACGAAGACGGGGTATACAAATTAAAAAGGTAAATGTTGGGGCTTATTGGGCACACCCCCGCGACATACCATCCTGTGATGACTTGTGTTCCCAAACCCGTAAGCTAGGGTGTGGGATTATCAAAATGATGAGACATGTTGGTTCTTAATACAACTTTTATTAAGAATAACTTATATTACTAATTCCTAATTGACAACTTTATTTAAAGTGAGGTTAACCAATTAAACCTTGTATTCAAGTCAGATCAGCAACTAGAACATTTATCTTAATTATAATAAATAAACCGATTCATCTAACTACCTATACCAAATATTACCTTTTGCAGATCTCCTTCCTTCAATGATTGAGTGATATCTATAATGTAATTAAATATGCGAGCTTTCCAACTTCTTTATAATGAACTTCTATTTTTTCCCAAGCTATAGGACAGCTAACTCTTGATCTGAAAGATTCCACACTCAACTATCTCTAAACTTGCCGCGCTTATCATCAAAGCTTCTATCCTTTTAAAGTATATCTCATTTACATATTATATTCGTTTATCTTCTTGATATTGGGTTGGAAAGGTTTTGCCATTAATCGGCCGCCCAAAGAACATAGGAGTTATGTTAGCAGAAGGACGCGAGAGACGTCACAACCCCCCCAAGAAGAAAAACGTGATTTACTTAGGGTTCTCAATGCCCTTAATAAATTACGTGTCTAAATCTATTTCTGAATTTCTTCCTTTCTGAGTTTTATTTAAATTTTAATCTTAAATCCTCTTTTTTAACTTTTATAATTTCCAATATTTATCTTGACTTTAATTTTCATTACTCATCTTAGAATTAAATTTAATATTCAATTTAAATTTAAACTCGTGACAATAAATTTTACTCCAATAACTAGGCCAACATTAATAATTACTGTTTAATTCATGTCTACTCTCACTTTTAACATACAATCATTTAAAATAACTATACACTTAAATTTTCTAAAAAAAATTTTTCTGGGTGCGCAGACCCAACTTTGCATCTTTATCATTACTGCCTATGGAGCTGGATTTTCCGCTCCCTTTCTTGTTGAAGTTATTTACGATAATTTTCAGGGTCTGTCCCCCTGAAATGAAAACTTTCTGAGTCATTGTTTCCATGTTTACATAATATCAATCAATTTCACAATTTTTATTCATTATATATTATTTGTATATCACAATAAATTTTCATCTCCATCCCCACATCTGGTTCCAAAAAACTCCCAATGAGCCGCGCAGCGCCTTGACTACGCCGCGTTTCCCTGAACCAGATGCCTCATAATACGTAACAATACAACAACATATATATATATATACACATATTATACAATTACAAACATTTTTCACTAAACTATTATAACAAATAACCAAAGGAATTTTCGCATCTCACGAAGTCATACATCGAAGCAAACAAATGTGCAATTACAAATGTTTTCTCCAGAAAAAATTTTTAACAAGTCAAAAGTTCCAAAAATAAATAAACACTCATTGTAGTGTTTGACTTTTGCTTGGCTTATAACTTTAAGCACCGCCGAGACTTCTTTCTTTGCAATAATTCTTCCGACCACTTGTTGGAAGATCATAAAAAAAGAAACAATACAACCTGATTTTTATATGTGTTCTCCCACCATTACGTCCAACGATGAGGTGCTACCACTTTTCTTTCCTCGGTTGCACTGGAATTTCTTGTTTTGCTTGTTGTAGGGTTTGTAATCTCCTTGTCGTCCCTTTCTTGATTTCCCTGTTGTCTCCTTGGCTGGTCGGTTCTTGTTCTGTTCTCCGTCGTGGCCTTAGGTTGTAGTTTGGTTCATCTGGAACTTCTGTTGATTCTCTTCTGTTCTTTTTTCTATTTCTAGAAATAGTACTGGATGATAAAGTTCTTTTATTTATATTATTGGGGCCCTTTCTTTGCCACTTTCTTTGTGGTCCACTTGCCCCTGACATTCCTGTTCTTTAATACCCCATATACCTTATCCTTTTACTTTTCTTTC